>WBMW01003612.1:776442-911437 GCA_013396635.1 Penelope pileata
TTACCACCAATCACCTCATCTCGATTTTCCATGTGCCTTAGTAGAGCCTTCAGGAGTTTCTGCTCCATGATCTTGCCAGGCACAGAGGTGAGACTGACCAGCCTGTAGTTTCCAGGGTCTTCTTTTTTCCCCTTCTTTTCAAGTCATTTTTTTCCCCATTTTCAAATGGGGGTTATGTTCCCCCTTTTCCAGTCAGTGGGAACTTCACCAGACTGCCATGACCTTTCAAATATGATGGATAGTGGCTTGGCAACCTCATCCGCCAGTTCCTTCAGGACCATGGATGAATCTCATCAGGCCCCATGGACTTGCATACCTTCAGGTTTTTAGGTGGTGTTGTTTCAGAACTTTTAAATTTTTTTGACCCTTTATGTTGGGATGTTGGGTTAACACCTGGCCAGTGCATGGACTCTCCATTGCAAGGTCTAAAACCACAGCATTATTAAACAGAGCTGAAGCTCCCTTTATCAGAATGCAGGAATTATGAAGGAACAGACAGCAACCACGTAAGAGGCAGGGCACAGGCAGGGCACATGAACTACCATGACCTTTCTCATGTTCCTGTAATACTGAAACATTGTGCTTGGGAACTTCATTCTCGTGTTTACTTCTTGCTTTCCTCTTAGGTGGTCAACAGCAGAAGCCCAAAGTGTAAGTGGGCTGGTATGAAGATTTCTTAGCAGAGTTTGGAGTCAGTGAAGAACCAGAATTTCTGCAGCCAAAGCTGTGAAGGACAGCCAAATCTGCCCTTAGCTTAGCACTGCTGGAGGAAATTACCACCTATAATCCCATGTGGCTTTCCATCTTGCTTTCTTTTGTTTCCTGAAGCAAAAATAAACAAAATAAAATAAAGGTTTTCCATTTACAACTGTATAAGTGAGATGTCAGTGGCACTTCACAGACTAGTTGAGGGAAAAGATCTGAAAAAGGCTTTGTATTAAACAAGTGAAGACGAGAGGAATACAACACTCTAGAGACTCTGATAAACAAAGGCCTTATCTGAACATGTGTCTATAACCATCCTCAAATGATTAAAGGATCTCAATTTTTTCACTTTGGAGGAATGGAGAAACAAGCGGTGTTTAAATCTTTAAACAGTAAGACCTGTGGTCTCACCCTTTATTGATTCAGGTACTATTTATCTCCTTGTATATTTCCCTCCGAATAAACAAAAATTGTTTCTATTATATTCTGTTCCTTTTAGGAATAAAATCAAACATACCCTGCCTGGGAGGAAAGCCAAAATGTTGAAAAGATGTGATGAATGAGAGTAGACGTTCACTGAAGCAGAAGCACTGAACAAAAAAGCAAGGCAGCAGCACGGTAATGCTTTTATTGTCAATGGTAAATCTGAAGTCTGCCACTTATTAAAGCATAATCACTTTTTTTCCAGTTTAATAGTTAACTCCATATAAACAGAATGGCAACTATTTTTAATTAAATGTCCTCTACTGCCACAACCTGTCCCAAAATAAACAGGCTAGAAAACACAAGAGACAGCCGCAGATGTTGTTGGTTGGTTATCATAGAATTGTTTGACTTGGAGGGGACCTTTAAAGGTCAACTGATCCAACTGCCCTGCAACGAATGGGGACACCTACAGCTAGATCAGGTTCTTCAGAGCTTAGTCCAGCCTGACCTTGAATGTCTCCAGGGACAATGCTTCCACCACATCTCTGGGCAACCACTTCCATTGCTTCACCACTCTTATTGTAAAAATCCTTTTGCTTATATCCAGTCTAAAATCTTCCCTCTTTTAGTTTGAAACCAAACTGAGATGCAGGGTGGAGCTGCTCCATCCTGGGTCCCATAGCAGGAAGTCAGCATTTTCTTCACTTCCACGCAAGCAGAAATCTGCAGGCAAGAGTGGGATATAGAAATCTAGAAAACTTTTTCTCAGGGGCTGATTTCCACAGTGATAAATCCCCTAGGCATTTGAAAGCCAGCTCAGCAAAGGTTTAGGTAACGTTTCCACACACCTTTAGGTTTCCTTTAGTTCTGCAGGCGTTGTGAAATGCCATAAGGTGTCCTGGACATCCAGAGAGATGACACAGGTCCACTGAAAGATTCATAACTCAATAGAGACCAGATGGATATGCCAAAACATCTAAGACAATATTAAATACTTACGTTTATGTGGTGGGTACTAAGTGAATTATAAGCGAAGTCTTGTCACCATTCTCCTATCTCCTATAATGTGACCTAGAGGATTTGCCAATGTGAGTGAAACAGTCACTTTCAGCATGCACCAATATATTGGATTTGCTCTGTCCTGCTCTCAGTTACCTTGGCATGGATCTGTTTCCATGAGAGGACGTGCCGCTGTGCAGGTGCAGTGCCAAATCTAGCCCAGCAAACCCAGCCTCCCAAGAATTCCATTAGCATGGTCTCAGATCCTGCATCTGGCACCCATGGCCAACCTGATGACCAGGCAATGCAAGTCTGACTCTGTACATTAGTCCCCAGAGTTAACACCAGCCATCTCCTATATGAGATGTGTGCCTGGGCTGGAGATTAAATTCCTGCCCACTTTTAGTATCAGACCTTGGGCTTGGGTGATAGCTGTTAATATCAAGACTTCTGGGGGAACTCCTGTGGGGTTCAAAGATGCCAAAATCTCTCAGGCTTGCCAAGTACTCTTCCAGCAGCCTCTGTAGCTCCGCATCAACTCTGCTGGTAGCAGCCAGGTTACATTTCCTGATTCCTTTCTTCTACACAAACTTCTTCAAGGAGTCACTCATTGCTAATTCCATCTGTCATCTCTGTGCTTTCCACCTCCTGTTCGAAGGTGCTGGAAGGATGCAATGTTTCCCCTTTTTGAGGGTACCTTAGTAGTACAGTGCTCAGGCAGGGTTCTGCATGCAGGATGTTCCTCCGAGGCAGTCTGTGGGTGAGATCCCTTCAAGAACATTGAGAAATGGAAAAAGAAATGAAAGTAAAGCTTTGTGGTTCTTTTTTAAAGCATGAGTCTTTGCTCAGAATTAGAGCTTTATGTGGATTATGGCTATACAAAAATCTCTTCCTGAGCTTCTGTACAGTTCAGGGCAGCTCTGTCTCCTCCTTTCAGCTCGCTCAGAGAGGAATCAGATCTAGCTGCTCAAAGGTAACTCCGCTCAGCCAGGAAGTGGGTAAATGCCAGAATCAAGTGGATAAATTAATCCTCTAAAATGCTATAGTCTGTTATCTTAGCATCAAAAGAACCCACACACCTGCTGCAGAACTTTTCTTAACAATCTAAATAAGCAACACATGGCACTCAACACAAGCAAGATCTTTACTGTTATAAAGAGGCTTTAACTTCCCTGGCAAATTGCTCTTGCATACCTGTGCAGGATTATTAATGATGACAGCATTTGTGAGAGCTGCTTTGGCTGGTATGTGAGCTGCAGAAATCCTGCCTGTCAGATCTGTGACCAATGTGACCTGCAACAGCAGACTCAGCCTGCGTGCACTTAGCTCACTGTCTGGGACTCATTTAAAGCTCTTTGTTTTTATTATGAAGTGAGGGTTTGCCAAACCTAGTACTTCTATGTACTGACAGCTTAACTGCTGATGTCAGATTTTGTTGAAAAATGAGTTAATTTATGATTGCATGAAATGTTTGTCAAAAAGACAAAGCACTTGGATCTGTTGGCAGTATATAAAACTATAAATACTAGAGAACATAATGACAGGAGGCAACATTTATTAAAATTATGGCCTGTAATGTTTTCAATAACCTATTTCATTTGTTTATTATTATTTTGCATTGAGGGTTTCTAAAACTATACGGTCCAGGCAACTAGAGCACTCCTAGGTTACAAGTGGACAGCAGGATTCAGCATGAAGGACTTGGTACAAGGACTTGGGAAGAGGTGGAAATAGAGGTGAGAGAGAAGTCTGTCATCACATTTATTCATTCTTGAACTTCTCCAGAGGTAGGTCCCACTGCTTTTTCTGCCAGAGGTGCTGCTCCTTGTCTTGTGACTTTCTGAGGTCTTCACTATAGTTGCTGGGATAGCAATCATGGAAGAGGAACATCAGAAAAGTAAAAAGCAAGCTGTATCCCTCCTGACCTTCTGAAGCCATCCTGGAGAAATTAACCCCTTTGTCTCGTTGCTAAGGGTCGCGATTGCATTTGTTGGCCCCAGATAACTCCTGATGATCCATGAGTTCTCCATGGATCTTGGTGTACTGAACAAGGAGGGAACCCTCTATAACCATCTGTTCTTGTTCACTCCCACCCAGCTCCCACTTGGATCCAGATCCCTCCAAGGGGAAGGCTCCTCCTCAGCTGCACTCTCTTCTTACTGTTTGTGTCACTGATCAGGAGTCCACTGTGCCAGCCCTCATACGGCCTCATAAAAGAGGCCTTGCTGTGGTAAGCCTTACATCCAAAGGTTGGCAGATAAAGCACAAAAGAGGAACTAGACGGCCAGAGAAAGCAAACTGTTCACCTAAGGGTAAATCATGACTGAAACAGTGAGAGATATTAGGTTTCCTGAAAAAACCTTGCAAAAAGCTTACAAAAAGCTAAGCTACACATCCAATAATTCTTCTTGTCAGTGTTTTGTTCCCTGTGCAGATCTGCCTCATTGTTAGTCCTATCTTATTCTAACACATATTACTATCATTTTACCTATACCTTTCTCTCACTCTTGGGAATTTCCTGTACTCCTCGCTCTTCTACCTTGCTTTTTCCTTCACTGATGCTTTTCTCCTGTCAGTGACCCTCAGTGAAAATCCCACTTGTGGTTTTCATGTCCTCCCTTTTTCTTTACTGTTTCCATGTCTCAAGCCATACTGGTCTAGAAAGGTACCAAGGGGAGAAAGACCAGCATGAGGCCAGCAGAATTCCAGATAGACAGCATGGCAAAGTCACTTCACTGTCAATGTGTAAAGCTTCCCACTGTATTTGCTTCAACTTTCCATTTATCTTGGTTTGAAATAGATTGTCTGCTCATTCCTTTAGGGGACTTAAGCATCTTGCTCAATACTTAATCATTGTCATTTATGGGCACTCCTGTGCCGAAGACGCAATCTCTTCTCCACAAAGCATGCAATCTTGACGAGACTCCTCTTGATTCAGACACAACTCAGTGTCATGCAGGTATTTCCATTGATTGTTGCTGATATTACAATATGTTTAATATTAGAGATTACAGTATGTTTAGTAAAACTCCTCTGTTAATCTGAATACCAGAAAAAAGTTAAGCCCTTATTTCGTAATAAAATCTGGAGGTGGAAGCATGAGTTCTAGGGGAAGATTGAGTAGGAAACATAGGCTTCTTTGCCATTTTGAGTCCTCAGGCTCAATTCAGTTTCCCAAAAATAGGTGAGTAGTGACCTTTGAAATGCCAGTGGTATTTGAGATGGCTGCTTGGATATGATACAGGGCCTACGGGAAAGATGTTTTCAGGCAGGATCTTTAGGGACTCTGAAGTGGTCCTAGATGTCTTTACTCAGGAAATTAGATGGTGTCTCTTTTCCTGCTATGTCCAAATCAGGAATGTAGGAAGGCATGGTTTCAAGCTTAGCTTATCAAGAAGACATTTCCCAGACTGTTATCTCCTCATAGCTAGCAAGGAACAAATTGACATGGCTGAGACCTCTCTGACTCCAAGTTATCCACTTGCCCTTAACTTCTGCTGCTGAAGAGAGTAATAACTTGATCTCCCAAATACTTTGTCTAAGTTACGTAGCCAGCTTGGGTGGAGAGCTGAGCAAGAAAAACCATGTATTCTGAATGTTTTCCAAGATTTTCAGGAGAAACTTTGGCCATCACAGATACTTTTTGGAGGGTTGGAGGGACAACCTTGTAAGACAAACTGCCAGTATAAGGATGTGGTCCACTGATCTCAAAAGTCTGAGCAGTGAGGCAAAGAAACTGTTAGCAGAAAACAGTAAGACAGCTGCAGCACTTCACCTACTCCTATATTTGAAGGGTCACAGTAATGCTAAATACACGTTTTCATAGGGACTATTGCCATGAAAGTGCACACTGAAGCTAACACAGAGACTTTCTAACCTTTCCCAGAGACAGTAACCTCAGCCCCTATTTGAGGAACTAAGATGTAGTGTTCACTAATGCTGCTCTTAGCAAGTCCTCAGTGATGTGTCAGTCACATTTTCAAAAAACATTTGTGATCTGAAACATTTTGCATAAAGTCTAAATGTTTCTCTACACAAGCTGCTTAACCAACAATCTTCCTTTTTTCCTGATGCCTCCACACTAATACAGAAAAGATATTCAGTCATTATAATCTTAGGACACTGACGCAGAAGCCAGCAGAAGAGTTAGCCAACAGAAGAGTCAACAGTGAGCAATGTATTATATGTTTGCAATAATTTACCATGTGTTTGCAGTGAGCAAATTTTCACTATAAATTTTGCATGTATAATCAAAAGGAAAGATATTTTCTAAGAAGCAAATAAAATGAATAGATGTTTTTAAGTGCACTATTTGTTATGACGTGATATGTTACGCCTCCCTAAGTGCCAAGCTTCCACCCAGTCACTCTATCACTATCCCTCCTCAACAGGACATGAGGAGAAATTAGGATGAGAAGCCTTGTGGGTCAAGATAAGGATTGGGACATCACCTACCAAATACTGTAATGGGCAAAACAGACTCCATCTCAGGAAAATTAACTAATAAATATCACCACTTAAAATAGATTTAAACGGTGAGAAACAAAAACAAACAATAAAACACCTTCCTCGGCACCTGCATCTTTCCCCTGACCCCTTCACTCCCAAGCCCTCTTCCACAAGCAGTACAGCAGATGGGATAGTCACACAGTTGCCTAGAAACTGCTCTTAAAACCATAAGGTTTTAAAATCTGGTTCTGCTTTTGTCATTGTTACATCTGCTGATGCTGCTCGTAACTCAGGACCCTGAAAGCCAGGCCACTGAAGACAGCCAGCTAATGCTTGTGCATCGCTATCATGGAGTTTTTACATCCTTACTAAAAGGACTGTGTTGAGGTTGTTGAAATATGTGTTCTTTTGTCCCCCTCAATGCAGTGTGTGGTCCTGTATTTATTGTGACATCTCCGTACTTAAATACTAGTGTTCTGCTCTGTTCCCAAAAGCAAACCAGGATAAGGCAATAGAGGACAGCAAGAGCAGCCAAGGGAATGGCAGGGAGCTGAGTCAGGGAGAGTTGGGTAGGGTATTAGGAAAAGGTTCTTTGCTGAGATACAACAGGCTCTGCAGGGCTGCGGTCACAGCACCAAGCCTGCCAGAGTTCAAGAAGCATTTGGACAACGCTCTGAGACATAGGATTTAAAATTTGGATGCTCCTGTGTGAAGCCAGGAGTGGGACTTTATGATCCTTGTGGGTCCGTTCCATTCTGGGATATTCTATGATTCTATGGGGGTCGCACTTAGTCCATTCCAGCCCCTCTTGGCCGCTCCTTCCTTCTCACACACTGCCCTGCTCCAGCATCAGATGGGTTTGCTCTCATCTCATCAAACTGTGGGCACAGGTAGACAGACAAACTCTGGAAGTTGCTTATCAAGTAGGTAGGTCAGATCCCAGAGCTTTTACATTCATAGTAAATAGAAGTTCAGCAAAAGCCTCAGGAGCCTAGAGCAAACACGAATAGCTACATGTTTGCCTCCTAGCTTGTAAATGAGCCTGTTGCCCTTCACTGCACCCCTGAAATCAGCCTCATGGGTATGACAACGAGGGAAAGAGGGCAGCAACCACATAGCACATCCTTCCTTTGTGCATGTGGGCCAGCACCGACTGAACTAAGCAGTAAGGATAAGCTGTAACAGCTCAACTTGCCCCCCAGAGCAACTGTGATTTTGGATTACCACTGGTTCCTGCTCTGCTGCTGGAGTTCAGGTGAGTCAGATGCATAGCGAGCTGCTGAATTAGTTCTCAAATGGAGAAAAAACAAGATTAACGTGTTTAGGCAGTGGATTTTTGATCCTCCTTGTATGCGGGAACCTAATTTGAAGAGTGGTAGTAGATTGGCAGGATGCTTTAAAATCATGGTTAGGTAAGATGGACACCAACAAGAAAGTTCACTGATGCTGAAATCAGGAGGGACGAATGCTAGCAATGAACTAAATAGCCCAGCAAAGTCTCTTTCCTCTCTTACAGTTCTGCCAACAAGGAAATTATTTTTCATGGTTTTCAATACCGCAATACAGCTGAAACTCAAAGGAAACAGCTCTCTTTCTCTGAACTTTATCACAGTGTGTGTAATGCATTGTGTGAATTCCCCATCCTGGAAAGGGCAGACATCATCTGGCTTCTCTTTTATATGTCTCCTGTGCAGACGTAGATGTAAATTCTGCTTATAAAAAAAAAAGTTTGAGATCTTGTACCTCAGCCAAGATTTGATGTACATTTCAACGTCAGCAAATTGGAAAATCTCAGCGTAAGTTGGAAGTTGAAATAAATGAGCTCTGAGATCTCTACCTCAGTGGGAGGATTTGTTTTGTCTTTTCTTCTTGGTTGCTTGTGATTATTTTTTTTTCTGAGCTTTCTTGCCTATTGCTTCACTGCGTCACAAGCAAATAAAAACTGCTGCTAGGGAACATGGAGAACGGGGCAAGCTGACTGCCCAGCTGAAGGCACCAAAAGCACATACCTTCTAGTGAAAAAGGTGGAGAGATCCAGCTGCATCTGCATATGCCTGTGCTGAAGCCTCATTTCCAAACACGGGAGACTGGAATGCTCTCCAACTAACAGCTGCACTGTGAAGTGAAGAGCTGGCAATAAACTACATGAGACAGACCAAAGGAAGAAGAAATGACTCCCCCTGCCATGTTCACTGATGCCCTCTCCCAAAGCTTCAGTCAGCCCCTGCAAGGCTCAGGATGGTAAATCCTATTTTTGGTGTCTGGTTTTATAGCAGAAACCTTGCACTTGGGATAAGTGCTCAGGGCTCCTGTAGGAAGGAAGGAGATTTAGGTTTCTCTGAAAAGGATCTATAAAAGCCATGCATGAGAGCTGAAAGCACCCATGCTAGGAAATAAGAAATGCTGAGCACAGATTAAACCCCTTCTTTTTTGGGATCTAAATGTCTTAGCACAATATTCGTTTAAACTCTCTCCATCAAATAGAGCTTCCATTAAAAGACTGCTGGAATTGCAAGGGCCTGCCTAGAATATAGAAGATCTGGGTAGGGAATCACATATACAAAACCTCTGGGACTGCAGACAGGTCAGATCCTGATCTCTTCACTGCCCTGTCAGATAGTTTTGTTGGATAAGATCTTGTCCCATAACTGTTCCCCTCTTGTTCAAGGCGAGGCACTGTTCCCAAAGGAAAAATCAGGATCATGGAGTTAAGAACAAGCTGGGCAATGTCAAAATCAAAATCTTATCAACAGTTTTAGCGCTAAGAGGATGTTATTTTGAAACTGTGGGGAAAAACACACATGAAAAACAAGCTATGGTAATGAATTTTAAGATGTAATTTAATGCTACTCATAACTGGGGAGCATAATCTCTCAGACTGATGAACAGTCTAATTAAGACTAATTTATGAATAATAATTCAATCTAAGTAGCATGTGTGTGTATGTGTGTTTGTGCAAATAGTGACTCTGCCTCAGCACTTGGTAATCCTGTGGGTATTTTGGCAGGGGTGTTAATGAACCATAAAACACAGAGATCTACTTGTCTGACAACGTTTCATAATAAGAAAAGGAAATGAAGTGTAAAAAAAAAGGGACTGGATATGAATGCATTAATTTAGCATTGCTGGTTCTTTACATTCATATGAAAAGAGTACACTACCCATGAATAGAATTGTGCCAGGCTGCACTGGAGGTGTTTCAGATACGCTCTCTTTGATCCTGGATTAGCTTTGTTTTAAGAATCACACACCAAATTCCTTTTGCAGTTATTAAAAATATTTTTATTTGTCATAAAGCAAAAGCTATGAATTCCTAAGGGAAGAAACAAGGAAAAAGAAATCTCACCTATCATTTGTTGTGAAGCAATTGCTGCAGATCCAACATCAAGGTTTTGTGTATTTTGTTCTGTGGTTCTTATCTCTTAAACAAGTGTTTCTAAGCAGGATTAGATTTATACCACTGATAATGTTTAGAGCAATATTTCTTGGCATATTGCAGAAGAAACCAAAAGAAGAAAACAAAATGTTTTCTATTTCTTTTTTTCTTTGCAAGGAACATTCACTAAGAACTTTGTTGAGGGATTACATTGATGTGATCAGTGTCTCCTTTTTTCACTCAGACAGGATGTACAAGTAGAAGAACACAAATAGCAGTAGAAGAATTACCACTTCTTACACACAATATTGGAGAAACTGCTTCTGCAGTGCTGTGTGCACTTTTCACATCTGTTCTTTAAGAATTTAAAAAAAAAAAAAGTTGAGAAAATGGAAGGTACTTTGTGGAAAGCTATTTGTTTGGAGTCTGGCAAATATACTTGCCTAAAAGATTCTACTTTGATGGGAAGTTGAAGAGATTATTCTCTGTGGGTACATCTAACCTGACCTACAGTGTGCAGACAGATCCCAAAATAGGCCAGCTCAGAAATCTGGTTGGAGAATGATGTGAAAAAATGTCACAAATGCTGCCATTTGGAGCTGTGGCCTTATTCTTTATGAGCATCCAAGTGAAGAACTTCCTGCTGAGTGGGAAAATCAACCTTAACACAGGGACAGAGGATGCTGGGTGCTCACAACAGGATCATATGGAGAAGCTGTCAGTTTAATGCAGCTTTGGGAACGCTTCAGATACTGTCAAAATCCAAAGATACAACACTGGGAAGTACTAATAGCAGGATCCTTATTTTGCATGATGTGCCTGTGTCATCTGACAGATCCGGTGGAATCAAGCCCCAGTTGAGAAAGACATGGTTGTGGGGTAGTATCTCATTATAATCCAGCTCAAACTAGTTAGTACAGAGGACGTACCCTAAAGTGCAATTTGGCTAACCAGTCAGTAGGTGACTAGTTCAGAATTAATCGAATTGCTCTTTCTGACTAAGCAAGCAATTCAGTTGCCTTCAGGTGTGTAGAGTCCCTTGAAGTATCCTAGGATACTCAATATACTCACACAAGGCTGGCAGATGTGACATAAGATTTAGAAGGGATTTATGTCCTCCTAGATTGACATGTGAAGACCTGAGAGGTCAAACTGATGTATCTCAAATGACACTCAACACCCCTTTTTAGACAGCTGAATCAAGTCCTAAATCTCTGTCCACAACAGGAGCCCAGGCAGTGCACATGTAGGCATCTACACATAGGAGTGGGGAGTGGGGCAATGCAGACATTTTGTTTTTTCTTGTTCAGGCCAACAGATCATGATAAACAAGAATAATGGGAGGAGAAGTCAAGAGGCACATCAGAAAACCGTTATTCAAAGGTTGGAAAAAGTGCTGCAAGAGACCCTCTGGGGTAGTAGTGTGAGTCAGGAGAGGCTTCTGTGCAGGTTACACTGTGACTCATCGCCCTTTCCTTCAGTCTTGCTTCAGACCAAAACCTCCCACTTTTTTTTTTGTAATAACTTGGGACCATCCAGCCACACCTTCTTCCACACAAACAACTTGCACTCTCTTGTCTCCAGAGACCTACTACCCTTCAACATCTAATCTTCTTCTGGCAATGTGCAATTGTCTTTTCCCTCCCCACAAAGGCATTCATCCCACCTTCTTGCAAAGTAGCTTCTAGTCCTGCCCATCACATCTACGTTCAAGGCTCAGACCAATGTCCAGTAGGGATTCCCTTGACCCTTCACTACCTCAGCACATGCCCAACCTCTCATCACTTCGTGTCTCTGTTGCCATTGACGCTTTTCTGCAATTTCAGCTTGCTCACAAATACACAAGGGCAAAAGCATATGAAAACAGGGCATAAAATAAGGGGGTCTCAGCCTATCGCCGCAAGTAAGTGTCACAGATGTTTCATTGGTAAGAAAGAAGCTTTGAGGGAGGCAAGCGGCAAAAAAGGTGAGTAAAAAAATACAAAAATCATGTGCAGTTTCATCAGCAATGCCTACTGAGAGAGGCCTCGTCACACATCTCATAGAGCATGAGAGGGACCAGCACCTATTCTTATAACCAAATGCTTGAGAATTGCTAGGTTAAAGAAACTTTCATTAAGCTTTGGTCTTGATCAAAGGGATGGTTAGTGGCTTCGCAAAGTCCTTTTAGCATTATTTTCATATATATTTTGGTTTGGGTTTGGGAATTTTTTTGGTTTTTGTTGTGTTTTGTTTTGCTGCAATTTCTGAATGTCAGGCAGCAGTAAAGAGATTCAGACAAATATTCAAACACAATACTCTTATAAAGTGGACTTCTTTCTATTTAGTCCTCTAGCTACAGTTATTTTTATATTAAACCAATTAATTAAAAAGCCAACTGTTTGACTCTTCCAAGAAATCAAAAATTGAATTATTCAGATTCATTTCAAGCCACATTCTTCTCTACAGATGCAGTAGAAGATGAGAAACAAGGGAAAGGCAACATATATCAACCTGCAGTGCACTGTTCACATGAGGTATTTCATGGTACTCAGCAGTAGCATCTAAAAATAGGCCTCAGAATGGGGATTATGCATATATATGTCCCAACTTTCAGGAAAAATCCTGCTGTTTCAAACAACGAAGCTGAGGAAAAAGATGTGCCTACATCATTTCTGGAACCGGACTTAGCACAGCTGGACGCTGAAGTGCTAGTTTTTTGAGAGAAGGGAGAAAGAGAAGTGGCATGATGAGAAGGTGTCATAGTAGGAGACTTCAGTGGCAGATGAGTGAGCACCAGGTTAGAGTTGTGTTGGGTAAGTGAGAGCAAATGCAGCCCATGCTGGCTTTACTACGGTACAAATTTGGAGAATGCTCAGTATCTGAAATGCCCTGGTGCTCAGCTTTTCTTAAAGGGATGCTGTTATTACTGGGAGGATAAAAAAGTTTATAGAAAGGAAATTATTCTGGACAAATGCTGCGTGAAAGTGTTGACTGTTCTTTCAGGGTATTGCTGCAAATAACTGCCTGCTTTACAACCAAGCAAATGAATTTGTTGAATGCAGGATTATATAAGGCTTACAAAGGCATATTAAGATGTGAGATAGGAACTCATTGTGAACTACAAAAGAACCTAAGAAGGGAATCATAGAGGATTAGGCACCCACCCTGCTTAGGTCCTTTTGCAAGTGCTTCAAGACACCCCTATCCATCTCTATATGCAGAAATCCCTTAGGAAACTCCTCAAGGCTTTAATCATAGCCCTTTAAATGAAGATTGAACCTTGACTTTCAGGTTGCAAGCAAAGAAATGAATCATGAGTGGAATTTTCCCTTCAGTTTCCAGCTCCTCTCTGAGACTTCCCTTCCCCCTCTCAGCATCTTCAGTGAGACACAGGCTGTACTCTCAGAGCACAAAAAGGCTTTATTTTTTTTTTGCTGGAGGAAAACAAGCAAAGCTGAGCCATCAAGGCAGGACTACATGTGTTCACTGATCTGACACATTTTGACTGATCTCTCCTCTTTCTCCCTTGTGTTCCTGTCTCAGCCTTCCTTCTTTGTCCTTGACTTCCATTGATATCTACAGAAAGTTTCTTATCATGTCCTAGATGCCATGTGAAAACAGCAAGGCTAGGCTTAAACATTTTCCCTTAAATGCATGTTCAATGTACGAAAAATCAGAGACCTTAGAAAATTTCAGAAAAATTCATTTTGCTGTTTGAAGGAATGAGACAAAGGATAGAAACAGATTTATACTAATTTAATCTAGGGAAGTAATTCTTTCATGGTTTTTATGAGGATTCTCTGGCACCTTCATGCTCACCTTCACACTTCACTTATCAGCAGTGCCCTGTGTTCTTCCCCTGTGCCTGAGGGGCTGTGGTTTCACCTGGATAACTTGCAAAGAGCCTCTGGGTCCTTCTAAGCTCTTGGTCTAGCAAGCACGCTCAATACCAGAGTTCGGAAAAATAACTTTTTCCTCTAGTAGCTCATTTTGAATGATATGGATAGTTACAATGAAAGCAAGAAGGCTCATGCACAAGCAGCCAAGAGGAGCAGAAGAACCTGGCTGTGACTGGAAATGCAGCGAGGAAGCTGAGAAATGGAGAGCCACAGGAAGAGGATCTGGGATGGGATAAGCTGTGCACAAAACCAAAGCAGAACCACTGTCTGCAGAACAGCAAACATAATTCCCTGAGCTGTACCACTGTTCCAGGATCCTACAGCTTGCTGGCTTAGTCCCACTGCAAATGAGACACAAGAGAAAGCATGCAGCCCACCTACTACAGCATTACAAGCCCCCTCAGAACCTGCACAGGGGTTCCTCTGTGCTGATCCTCTACCATCCTATGTTCCTACAGGTGAATCTAGCTCCTCTCCAGGGAAAGACAGATCTGCTGCAATAAATATGGCTTGAGGGCTCCAGACAAATTACAGATGAATTTCTCAGACTGACAAGCTTAGCCAAGTCTGTAAGAGACCCAGACACAATCTTGTGTTGGGAAAGAATGGCAATAAAAAGCAATCTTGCTTTTAAATTGCTGAGCATAGGCAGCAAGCATTTAGAGAAACGCTCAGCCAGCAAAATGAAACAGCAACAGCAAAACACTATATTTTTGTCAAGATTCAAACCACCTCAAGGAGTAAATTAATACTAACCAGTTCTGAGCTGAACCCCATCAGAAATGACAGTGCTGCCATATTTATTGTTTCAGCAAGTTTCAATTGCTGACACAATGAGCCCTTGAAGGAAGCAAGGCAATTTCAAGATGGAGTGGTTATAAGTGCATTAGTTGTGCAGATGGGTGGTTCTTTGCCTGAACTATTTTTAAAGACCATAAGAATTACTCATCTATGTTTAACACTACTAGAAAAAAATCTGTCCAGTATATTTCAGACATTAAGTCTGCAAAGGAAACTGAGAGCTGTGGAGTAACTACTGGGGACTATTTGGTGCTCAGCTCTGTATTCCAGTCTAATGCGTGGTCTCATCTAGTTCAGGGATAAGTGAGAATAAATATTTCTAATAGTTACAATTTGAAAGCAACTTCTATGTTATAATCTCTTTATTGTCTCAATAGTTAAGAGAGGTAAGTTGTGATTGGATTAACAATGGAGAGGGGGTAAAAAGAAGAGAATAAGGATTGATGTCCAGGTCTTCTGTTGGTGAATGAACATTAATAATCCTGCCTTCGCCCTGCGCTGTTGCCAAGAGAGCTATTTTGGTCTTATTATCCCAAAAAGCAGGTTTCATGACAGAGGGTCGTCACATTATGGGAAAGCTTTTTCTGGCTTGGCTCAGTAACTACCAACAGCCAGAGTGGGTTACTGCTGGAAGACCAAGTGCCAACCTGGGTCCAGCTCTCACCTTCACCTAAATGGAGGATCCTGTTTCCTTTCAAGAAGCACATCAACTTAGCACACCTCCATGTGGATGTGTGGGCATTTCTTGATCAAAACATATGATATTTGAGTGTTCCAAGTGACCAAAGGGATATTTCATACTGTATGATGCCTTGCTCAGCAATAAAAGCTAGGGGAAAGAGGAAGGACAGGGGAGCATTTGGAGTTATGTCACTTGACTTCCCACGTAGCTGTTATGTGTAATGAAGCCCTGCTTTCCTGGAGAGGGCAGAACATCTGCCTAGAGATGAGAAGCAGTGAATAAACTCCTTGTTTTGCTTTGCTTGCACACATAGCTTTTGTTTTACCTATTAAGCTGTCTCTATCTCAAACCACGAGTTTTCTCATTTTTGCTCTTCTGATTCTCTTCAGAGGGTCTTCTGATTCTCTTGCAGCAGGGGAGCTGCCTGCTGAGGTTTAACCACAGTGTGAGTCAAGAAACCTTGCAGAATATTGGTAGGGCATGAAGAGCCAAAAAATAATCCAAACCTCAGTGACATGCAAAACAGCAGCTAGAACCTGATCTAAGTAGCTGAACATTCCATGCCTTTGATGTGAAATAGTATAGTCTACTTCACTGAACATTAACAAGATACAGCTCATTCGAAATATCCCGGGTCTCTCCTCCTCCCAAAAAAAAAACTTTCAACATTTTTTTTTACTGATTCCTAATGTGGCTGTCTGTATCTGAGATCTTATCTTCTGCTACTTCATTCAGAAGCTAGTAAGTCCTTGAGCAGGAAGCCAATCAGCCTGGGTCCCCTGTCCTAAATTTGTAGTCCTGTGAGAATTTGTTTACATTTAGTAGGAGCTACCATGCCTATGACCTTTCTTTCAGAGAAAGCATGACTAGCATCCTTTGTCCTAAATGCACAGAAAATTCCTCTGTCTGAGATCTCAAATTTAAAAGGGATTAGGGGATACTGACAGAAAAACAGACAGCATATCCACATAATAACCCTTTATTTCAGTAGAAACTCAGGCTAAAATTAAGGAAACGTGCCATGATTTCTACTAGTTTTCCTCATTCCAATTTAAAAAGAAACTACTTCTGTCAGGACACAGTTAAGAGCTATCATCACTAATATCAATTGTCCCTAGGGTATCGTTTAGAGCAAAATGACTGCAAACATCTGTATTCAGCTTCCCTGGAGGCTCAGACTCCCGTATAAGTCAAAATGCATCTCTCAACCTCCACGATTGTATTATTCAGTAGCAGTTAACCAAAAAGCCAATTCAACGACCTAATGAGCCATGACTGCTGTGCCAGATTGTGTGGAGTGAACAAACACAGGACAAACGTTTCTATTTTTGTTTTCAAACTTTTCCAATTTAGGTGCATTTTGCCTAACCCCCCCCAAAAAAAAAAAAGTAAAAAAAAGTAAAAAAAAAGCCAATTAAATTTACCATGGATGCACAGGGCAGTGTATACAGAAGAGAAAAGGAAGCCAAGGAATCTAACCTGCCAGCGGTACTGCTCTTCTCACAAAGTAATGAGTCTATTGTCAGAAGATTGTGAGCTTGGCTTAAAATAACAGCTTTTATGAAATGCTGGCCTCTCTGCCCACAGGGGAGAGTTTCCATTCATGCAAACTTTCCTTCACGACAGTGTACACTTGAATTATTTGATTTTGTCTTCTCTTTCTTTGTCTTTTCAAATGAAGACGGAGAATATCAAGTCTTTACAGTTGATTCTGGCAGCTGGGACTTGTTCTAAGAAAAACATCAGCTATTATGTGACTCACAACTGTGTCACATAACTTCACAAGAATACCAGTACCGTCTTCCCAGACTGCTTGGTTCAAGTATATATATCATTTTTTAAGGTATCTAGAAGACACTCTTTTCTGCCTGTGCCTCCATTTACATGAAGTCAGACCAGAGCATGGACCCAAGTGCAATCCTGCAGCTGGTCTTTACTGTTTAATTGTCGGCAAAGCCCATGGCACAGTTTTGGTTCATACCAACAAGGAACAATGCCTGTGCTTGGCTCACAGGACACTGCAGCCCAACCATTACAGTCAGGGTGCAGCATAGACTAGACTGGTCCCATTACACATGAGAGAAAATGATTAAACCATATGGATTTAAGCTATTTACTGTCCTGTCTGGGAGCTGTTGTTCTGAACCTTTGCTTTCATAGTCCTCTTGTGTCTTGAAAGCTTTCTGTAGTACCATGACATTACAATTCAAAAGATCTTTTCAGATTTTAAAAATGTATTAGTACTAATATCTCTCTTTCCCTCTCATTCTCTCCTCACCTGTGCAGTTAGCCAGATGGTAACTAAGGCAACCTGGATTTATAGCGGGATGTGCAGACCATGAAGTGTTTTGTAACTCATAACATTTCTATAAGAATCTGTGGCACAAACAAAACAGGAGCATAAGAGCTACTCATGAATAATACAGCTGTCCCAAACCTCATTATGGAACATTTAATGGGTTAAATAGATCCTCCAAATCCCCCTCCAGATACACACCTGGCATCACCCATCTCTAGTGATTGCCTATGGTATATTTTTGGAAATGGCACCTCTTTTTGCCCTCCACCCACTAGTTAATCTCCAGCTAGGTCATTTCAAAAATTCAAATTTAACTGTGTCGAGTACATGTCCTGGAAAGAATAAAACTTGCTTGCCATAGAAGCAAAATCCCTTGGACTTGGGATTTCATCCCACTCTTACCCAGTTGCTGGACAAACCTTACCCCAACAGCTAGTGCCAAGTCTGATGTCTTGTGTGGCTCTAACACTAGGAAATGCAGGTGAGTCTTGCAGGAAGTGAGGAAACTGTCCCTCCAGGGATTCATATGGTGGTGGAAAATATGGATAAAATGGGTCTCACAGGCAGAATATATCATTCCCATGTCCTAAGGCAGTGGAGTATATACTCTGTTAATATCATGGGGATAGTTCCCAAAGTAAAGGAAGACAAATTCATTCCAAAAGACACTTGAGGCAAAAAACTCATTTTGTTCCTCTCCTCCTCAGAGCAGCTTTTTGGAGGCCTGTTTCCATTCATCTTACATGCCACAATCAGAGGAGCAGAAACAAAGCACGTTGTTTTCATTATGTGTCTGGACAGCATCAGCCTAGAACCAGGAACACTCGTCTTCCTTTCAGATTACAAAAGAAAAGACTTAAAAGAGCTGCCTGGGAAAGGTTATTCAAGGCTGTCCAGATTTGGAAAAGGGTATTGAAGTGTAGCAAAATATTGCATTGTACTCAGAAGCTATTCCAGTGTCTGGCCTTAGCCAAGGCACTCAGTGAACTGAACTCAGGAGTATCTCAGGTGACTACACCCCATGATGTGATGGGACACATGCTGTGAGGTTTTTCTTGCCTGCCAGGCAGGTCCCTGCTCAGTGCAAGGTTCCCTGGACATAACAAAGCACAGTTTTGCCTCTAGTCTCCAGATCCACCTCAACCATTCTTCATCTGTCTTCTCCTGCCTCATATTACATTTCCTCTGCTTTATGCTTGCAGGAACTTTGTAGCCTAACAAATGTAGTGCTGCCTTTCGGTGTTAAAAATTGCTTTCTTTTCACAGTACAGTTTCACATCTCCTTGACCTGGACCAAATACAGGTGAGAGCTGCAATCTGTACGGTATTAGGGCACTGCTATGTAGAGCTGGGGCAGAGCATCAGGATAGCAGCACACTGGGGTCTTCCTCCAAATGCCTGCGCCCTGTACTAACAGTAGGGCTTGTTTGGTGATCTGCATAACTCCCATTCATGGATGACAACATCATTTTACAAAATAATAATAAGAAGAAAAATAGGACAAAAACCCCACAAAAATGTAATAGAGAAGCCTCCTGTTTCAATGAATGTGACAATATCATTCCTATTCAAGAGCCCTTTGGCTGAAGTTTGCTTGCAGAGACACCTGAGCTGGATAAGGCTTTGAACCCTGTGACATCAGTGTCACCAGTGGTTTGATGACAAAAGCTGCTGTGATGCTTTGCGAACCAGGGAAACAAAACTGCTGGTATCAGGCATAGAAACCAAAGCTGCAGAATCCGCTTGAGAAATGGAGCGGTCAGTGGTGTAATGACTTGAAAGGTAGGAGATCATGCAAGTGATGATGTCTGCACTACACAGAAGGAATTCAATCCCTTCTCCCAAATAAGAGCCCTTGACAGATTATAACACTACATTCTGGGTGGAGAGATATTATGTGTCTGATGCCTAGACTTTTATCGAAGTCCAGGATTACAAACTGTAAATCATTTAGCCCTCTTTAGATAAGTATCGCTTTCAAATCGGATTATAATTTGCAAAAGCACAACATGTTCAGGGCAAAACTGTGTCAGGCACCAAGATAAGAATTCCAGGAGGCTCTGCTGCATGTTCACTTTGTAGATGGTGAACCAGGGTGCTGGGAACATTGGAGTAGCACAAAAAAGGCATTTTGTAATTCAGCTTGAGACAAAGGTGATTTATCAAATGTCCCAAGGCAATTGCCACAGGGAGCTGGGGAAGGCTGTGCAACATGCAGCTGCTTCTGGTTGTTTGTGGTGCTTTGGCACACCAGTACATTATTAATATCTCTGTTGTTAAGTCTTGTTTTCCCTTGCATTGTGGGAAAAGCGACGGCATTCACTGCTGAGCCAGTGACCATCCTTTGAATGCATTTTCATTTCCCATTTTCCCCTCTGATGCATTTGTCTGTGCCCAGTGAAACAAATAGGCAGTTCTGACTCGAGGGTGCTGGATGCCACAAACATAGAATCACAGAATCATCAAAGTTGGAAAAGACCTCCAAGATCATCTACTCCAACCATCCACCTACCACCAAGATTGCCCATCTTCCCAGAGGAAGCAAGAGCGAACATCTCAGGAAGACGGCCCCACGCATGCTTTGCCAGCTTCACAGAAACTCCAGAATTTAAATGAAGGAAGCGCAGGTCTCCCTCCTGCCCCTGCTTCTCTCAGCGACGTCGATGGAGTGAGTCAGTGATGAGCTGCTGCTGCTGCGTCATCGCTGCAGGCATCGGGGAGAAGCTGGAGTCACAAGGAGAAGCCTGATCCATCGAGTTAGCCCTCACCAGAGTGCTGAGGCGGGCAGGGGAGGATGACATTCAGCAGTGTGCTCAGCTCCAGCTCCCTCATAGGATTAAGCTGCTTTGGGGAAGAGTTCTCGTCTTCCCCTTGAGTCTCTTCACTGCCAAATATTGACCTGCAAGAGGTTAGTGCCATCCACAGCTTAATAAGAAAAAAGTTTTGGCTACTTAGTTTCAGCTCTAGATGACATTAAAACAAGGGATGGAAGCACACACACACACACACAGCTGTGGTTCAGCTTTATGTCCAGCTCAGCGTGCAGATATAGGAGGTTATGGGAAGATCTGGATCCCCTTCTTGACTCTGCTACAAGCTTCAGTGAATTGGGTTAACCACTGACACACAGGTTTTCTCCTGTCCAGTTAGACACTTCAAGCCATTGCTTGGGCATTATCGACATACTGAAAATCACTGATCAGGCCTCAGTCAGGCCTTTCTAAACTTCATATGGTTATTTTATGCAGCAAGAGATTCCAGGTGGACTCCTAAAAGGAAATATTCAACAGATTATCATTTGACTGAGTTTTTTCCTTTCTTTGAATTTGGATTTGTTCTCCTTGACTTCACTTCTATCTTCTATCTTACTCTGGCACCTGCACTTCACTATTGAACTTTTCAAGGATGCACCACTTCTCTTGATTTATGAGGTAAGAGGGAGTGACAAGCCTGACTAATCACTATGTATGTCAGTCTGCAACATCAAATTTTCGGAAAGATCAAGGAGAATCTGCTATGAGAGTCACAGTCCCTTAAGAATAACCGACACTGAAGCTGGATTTATAGTAGCCAGCCCTATTCACAGCAGCATGAATTCCTGCCTATATTTGGGAAGTCTGGGGTCATGTCCTCCTCCTCCATGAAGATCAGAGCCCAGAAGGACAGATTCATTTTACTGTGTTTCTTCTTCCTACTGTCGCTGACCAACAAGTTCTCCTCTTTCAGTTTGTTGTCTCAGACTTCAGGGCATCATAATCCTGTAGTTTCCCAGGCCAACATAACTACAGAAGAAGACAACAGGGATTGCTGCGGCTCAGACTTCTCTCACATAAGGGAAGCACTAAGCCTTAGCCTTGGGGCAATGTGAGGACTCATTAACTCATGTTTACTTTGCACTAAGCATTAATTATTAAGCCCAGCTGCTGCTGAAGGGAACAAAAGGCCTTGGCTTTCCAAATAGTAGGGCAAGCACTTCTTGGAAGACTCCCACAGCCTCTTTGACAGATGCGTGGTGTGACATGGTATCAAGGAAACTGCAGCCACGTTTATCTTTAAGTCACATAACTAATTAAACTCATGAGTTGGCTCAAGCTTCACCAAATAGTGTGGTGCTTTGGAGGGAAAACTGCAAAGCTTCTTGAATAGCTGAAGCTCCGTAGTCAGGACTTAATGATGACAACTACAAAGACAGCATCACCAGTAATTAAATGGTGTGTATTTTTTTTTGTTTTTTTAAAGGAGAGGGATATGCATAAAGGAAAAAATGAACAAAAAATTATTGAGTCAACAGCACAGCAGCAGCCAAATCCTAGTAAAGTTAGGATTCCACTGAACAAGACTGAACAAGATAGTAAAAGGTGCAATAAGAGACAGCCCCTGCTTGGTGTCTTCTATTCTGCAGCTGAAGGGAGCACGGAAGACAGAGTGTGGTGGCAGGTTTCCATTTGCTCCACAAGTACTTGGTAACTTCACTGGTGGATGCAAATCTGCCATTCAACAAGAAGATAGTTTATGTTCTAGCAACCATCCTAAGAAACAGAAACAACAGCAACTGTGCCCATCCAGCACCCCGCTTTCTGCCCAGATCTGGAGTTATCTCTTTTCAACTGGAAACAGCGTTAGGGGCCAGACAAGCTCTTTAGCTGGCTATTCTATCTATACAACATGCCTCGGCACAATAGTTGACCCAGAACACTATAAAGGTCAATGTTTTACAAAACAGGAATACATTTCAGCTTGGAAACATAGGAAGCAACCAGATATCTGGCTACACAGACATCTTTTCTGCTTTGAAAATTGTAAATGAGGTTCTGAGCACATCAATGTGAATGAGGCCATAGTCATAATTTTATCATTATGGATCCTAACAACATGCTTGTTATTACTTATAGCTCCAGCACAGCCTCTCTCTCCCTCTAGCCTGTTGATCTTCATACACACCCACTTCCCCTCAACTTTAAACATGTGTGTGTGAACAAATAAAAATAGGTGAAAAGCCCCTTTCTTCTATCATCACACTGAAGGCACCCCTGCAGCACACACCAGAACTGCCTGCAGGGTCAGCACACTCAAAGGACGCCAGCTCCAAAGTGGTTCCTCAGGGATCTCCTGTGTGGATAAACTACAGCTAGGCAAGGTAAGATGGTGCTGAGGAGTCAGGGCCAACCTTTTTATTCTTGCCAGGGAATTTTTAGTGTTCAGGAGGAGTGAGAGAGAAATGTCTTCATCATTTTTCCTTGTTTTGTCATTAGCACTACTAGGTATGCTGTACCATGTGTATTAGTAATAGCATTAGTAGTAGCAGTAGCAACGATAGTAACAAGAGCATTATTCTTAGGAGCTGTAGTCATGAGTTCACCTTTACTCTTATCTGAAAAATAAATCTCTTAAAGCACCTCTGCTTCGTCACGCTGGGGAAACCAGATCAATCTGGGGAGGGGGATTTGCTGCTGATGCATGTCTCACTTGAAGGTAGTATGGCATCTCTAGCACATTTCCCCAAGGTACCAATGCACTACTGGATAACAATGGCACTTAGCGGGAGCTAACCTGGCAATACTTGAGACAGAAAAACAAAATACAGCCAAATGAGTGAGGGAGGAACACAAGGAGATCCTCATTTGTAGCATTTGTACCTCTGCTCAGATTTACTGTCACCAGTTAACTGGTTCTGTAAGGCAACCACTTATGTGTAACTGATAGGTAGTAAAAAGAATTATTTGATGATTATCCCATTGCCTTTCCATTACTGGCCTGACCTGATAAGAAGCAGCTCCTCTATCCATCACAGCTGTGACCGTTCTAACCGAACTCATTTTTCAGACCACTATCAGCCAGCCTTGGCTATTTTTACTCCTAGATTTATGGGGCAAATTCATCCCCTAAATTCAATTTTCTTTGATGAAAGCTTTTCAGAGAATTTTTTTCCTCCTTTCTCCATTGTCTGTGAATTATGCTTTACCTTCTCTGTCCCAGGTGTAAGTCCCAGAAGGTTATCTGCACCTGCAGGGAGATTGCATTGCCTTCCTATATTTCTTTCTGACTATTGAAATTATTTTCAGAAATAATGTTTTTCATTCAAATCTCACTATAAACTTCAGGAAGTCTTAAAACAAGGTAGGATCTGTATTTGTCTATGTGGGTGGGTGTTTTCTTTCCCCCTAATAGACCTTGAAGCAGCTCATGATACATGAGTTCCTACAGAAGTGAGAATATCAGTGAATGATGTGATGGAGGATGCTCACCAATCACTCGCATTGCTGCTTCAATTATCCATTACCACCTCCAACAGATTCAGGTACTTCTAAGTGTTCAGGTACTGAACAGATATCGAATGCAGGTACTGAATACTGCTCAGATATTGCAAAGTGGAAAAAAAAATAAAATTTCCAACTACTCCAACAGCCTACTCAGTCAGACATGTCCTCTCCCCTCCTGTCAGCACTGCTTGGTGATGTTGCTGCAAAGCTCACTTTCCAGAGCAGAGTTTGGCTCTTGGGGGGAAATTTAGCCACCTTCCATTTTAAAGCTGAATATCTATTCTGCAGAAGGGAGATAAACAAGTTGCAAATGCACAGGTCTCAGAGAGAGATGCCATACTGACAACTCTTTGGAAATCTGTGCTGCCTTAAAAGAACTGGACCACAGCTAGGCTGTGTGAAAAATATTTTTGAGGCATGAATTCCAGCCCTGCCCAGAAAACACTGACTGAAGGAGGAAAATTCAACTTCATCCAGACTTCAGCATCCTTGGACACCTAAAATCTGGCTTTAGATGTGAGGTCTTGACTTTTGCCTATCCTTGCTTATATTGCTGCTTGAACTATTAAACCAAATTGCTTTAATGATTTTGAGTTTTGCATTTCAGTCCTCCAACACAGCTAAATCTCAGCTGCTTTGTTAGGTCAGCAAGGCAAGCAGTGAAGGTCAAATGCCTCTCCAAAACCTCTTGGCACTTTTCCATCACAAGGCTGGGAAAATGAGAAATGATAGTATCCAATGCTGTCAAACCTGACATTGAAGTCTGGAGGCAGGTCTAACACAAGGGAACAGACTGTTCAATCTCTTGAGCCATTCGCATGGATGCAAGTGAACTGAATCCAAGGGCTGGGTCAAACAGTGTAGAGACCTGCATGGACTGGGTCCATTGTTCTGCCTAGAGAAGAGAAGGCTCCGAGAAGACCTTATAGTGGCCTTCCAGTACCTAAAGGGCATCTTCAAGCAACCTGGAAAGGATTTTCTATCAGGGGGAGTAATGATAAGACAAGGGGTAATGGCTTTAAACTAAAAGAAGTGAGATTTAGATTAGATATTAGGAAGAAATTCTTTACTCAGAGGGTGGTGAGGCACCGGCACAGGCTGCCCGGAGAGCTGGGGATGCCCCAGCCCTGGAGATGCTCAAGGCCAGGTTGGATGGGGCTTTGAGCACCCTGGTCTGGTCAGAGGTGTCCCTCTGCACAGTGGGGCGTTGGAACTGGGTGATCTTTAAGGTCACTTCCAATCCAAACCACTCTATGTTTCTATAATTCTATGTGGCACTGAGGGACATGTTTTAGTGGGCCTGGTGGTGATGGAGTGGCAGTTCTTAGAGATCTTTTCCAACCTTTATGATTCTATGATTCTGTAACCAACAAAAATCACTTCAGACCTAGAGTTTTGTGACTTACAAGCTTCTTGACATTGAGGTATGACATTTTCTGTTGAATTTGAAGATAGTATTTATCAGTTTGGCATTAGGTGTCTCAAATATTTTGCCAGGAGTTAGGCTGTTTGTTCCTACACTATCATTCCAAGAGGCAGAGGCAGAGCTGGAGCTCAGGCCTAACACAGGTCCCATACAGACCTTCATATCTCAGACATCAACACAGAGGCAGCCAGCTCAGCCATGAAGATTCTATTCTCTGCACTGCTCACCCCACATGGAGCTTGTGGAGATAAGAGCAGGCAGGAGCACATCCCACATTCCCATTAGTGCTCCCATGGATCCTGCCTCCAGGAGAGCTGCACAGTAACTGATGGAGCAAAGGAGCTGCCAGCAGCAGTGAATTCACCCATCTGCCCTCAGCCTAAAATGTGTTTCTGAACTCATGGAGGCCCTGGGCACTATCAGAACTCAAGGTCTCTTAGCACAGAGACCATCCCTGCAGACCTCTACTGCAAACACACAGGTATGGACATCCCATAGACCCCCACAGAATAATTCCCAGTACACACAGTGGCTGTGTGTCCACATTCCACCTGCGCTGGCACTTGGGTCTGTGGGAGACAGGCTAGTATGGATGGAGGCTCTTTATTTAGGTGGGTTAGGTATGAGGGAACACAAGCATTGCCCGGGCCCCAGGAGATCTGACTTTATCTTTTGTCTTGGCAGAGTACAGAAATACTAAACCAAAAGCCCGGGATCCCCGGTGGTTTTGAGGAATGCCTGCAGGGGGGAGATTTATTCCCTCAGTTCTGAGCTTCAAGTCATTTTTCTCTCTAGCCTTTTTCCAGCTAAGCGATAGTTTGCATCTTGATTTGAAACACCATGACTTGTTTTAAGAGAACAAAACTCCGAAACTCAAAAAGTAATAATTCTCTGCAGTAATCAGATCACTCCTAGTTTCATAGCAGTTCTCAATTCCTGTTTATAAACCTCACACTGAGGCCCTGCCTGCCAGGTGCCTGGTGACTGCCAGGCAGAGGACAGCAGTAGTGCCCTGACCACCACCCCAGGCTGCCACTCATTCCACTGTGGCATTGTAACCTACTGCTGGGTTGAATCATCGTAATCCCTTACCCCCGAAATCACACCTATACAAAGGTGGGGCCGCAAAACAGACCCGATTTAAAACATCTACAAAGTTTATATGTGATATATGGATTTCTCTCCTCCACTCACTAGCAATTTGGAGAAAGCAGTGGCTTTGAAAGCAGCTGGCTGATAGGAATGGGGAGAAGAGCAGGCACCATGTTGCTGCAGGGCACAGATAAGTGTTAACTGATACCAAACATCAAAAAGGTCTTAGATAAACACTTCACAGCAATAAAAGTCTCTTCTTTACTCACAGGGCACCCCCAGCTCCCTGTCTGATGACAATCTCCCATGGCTGTCTAGCTATCTCTTCCCACCAAGCTTCTTTCCATTCTCCTTCTGGTCTTCCTACTGCCACTGTCCTATGCTGCACAGTTATCTATGCCTCTGCCTGGTAATTAGGCTCTCCCTTGGAAGAAAATTCCTGCTGTCACCTGCTTTTTTGTGTCTGTCTTGTGACAGTGACTAGGATCTTCACTAGAAGTCATTTTTTAAGAAATGGCTTTTCATCTGCACAACCAGGAGCTGCTGTGCCACGGGCTGCACACAAGGCTCTCTCCCTTGCCCCCTCTCCCTCCATACTAGCAGTGCCCAGCATGGCTGGCTTATCCCCCACAGAACTCCCTGGCAGCATCTCCCCATGGGAAGGGCTCCCTTCAGCCCCTGAGCCCCCACAGCCAGACCTCCCAGTGAGGAGGTGCTCTCAGGGCCCTTAACATCCCTCCTTTGTCTTTTTTATCCCTGCACATCGCTTTGCACATGGGGTCTAATCCACCGCTCCCTGTGTCATGGGAGATGGAGATGGAGCACCTCAGGTGCTCTGCTTCACTAGGGGATACTGCTCAAGTGGACTAATCTCTCCACCAGGAGATCCAGATCTCTACAGGGACAGACAGCTGAACATCCCCTGAGGAACATGAGACATGGTTCTACAGTTCTGCAATGCTGTGGACCATGGTTAGGGCTACTCTTCTGCTTTGCACTGATCTATTTCTCACTGAATAGAGTTTGATTGATTAAGGATGTGACTATTTCAGATACTGCCACTAACTTTCTTAAACTCTGCATCAGTAGTGCTAGAAGAACTAAAACACTCAAGGAAAGATTTAAAAATCCATCAGCATATACCTCTACAATCAAGCCCAATACACTCAGCTACTTCTGTTTTACTTCTGACAGTACCTAGCTGCATTATGAAAAGAGCACGACTCTCTCTGAGGCAGATGCAATACTCTCTGGTGCTGGTTCTCAGGCAAATTGAGATGAATGATCCGTAGCCTCCCAAACCCCTGTCAATTCATTTGCTACATCAGTAACCCAAACAGTCCAGCTCTGGGTTACTTCTTCCAGGGAGAGGACCATCTTCTTGGGACACAGGGTCTCTGTGTTCCTGCCATACCACCCTGTTGCCTACATATCTGCAATAATAACATAATCCTTGTGAAATCAACAATCTCAGCACAAGGTTCCTGGGTCAGCAATGCACCTTATGGCTTAACATCAGGCATGAGAAAGTTCTCCTTGCTCCCAAGTACCATGCTGCCATGTGTCCTCTGGGCTGCATAGGGACGTATATAATAGCATTCTCGATGATACTTGTGGGTCCCTTCCAACTCACAATGTTCTGTGATTCCCATGGGATTTCCTGGGAATTGAGTACTACTGGAATATCTCAGCAACTTCATTTTAAGGACTGGAAAGCATTGGTATTATCCCACTATCTCTAAATCACTTCATCTCAAGCTGGTCTAAGGTAAGAGCGAATAGTTGCAATATGAAATAGAGCACACGCTGTAGGAATAGATAATACAGTTTACTGAGACGTTTCTATAAATATACTGCTTTCTAGTCTAGCAGGTTTTGAAGTTTCTTTCACACTCTGTGATTCAGCTAATAAGCTGAGAGATGCTCCTCAGCCTTCCTATTCAAGGACTCATACAACTCATTCACCATCTGGCTGCCTCACAAAAGGCGACCTGTGCATAGAGCCCTGCAGTCTTTATTATTTAAGTCCCTCCCTGCAGTTTCTTCAGATCTGAACATTTCCTGTCCAATCAAGAAGTGTGTTGCAGCATCCTATCCCCACACCATGTACTGACCCTGCTAGCATTCAAAAGAGTAATGTCTTTTGGACATAGCCTGGTGCAATTTCTTTTTGCCTAGATGGTCAATAAAGATATTTAATGAATATCCCTGTGGTCAGGGGCTATCAATAAGGACATTGTTAAGAATATCATTAAGATTAATGAATATTACTGTGGTCAGAAGGTAAATTATTAAGTCACTGTAAATGAAAATCTTCTTCTCTGCACCATTTATAGTCAAATGCCAGAGCGAAGCCTTATTATTCATCTTCAGAGTCATATAAATTGACAACCCCATTTTATCCAGCTAATTAATGATACTGATGTGCGTGGCCTATCGTTGGATTTTGATCAAGACCACACTGGCCTGTCAAGGAACTTGGGATGAAACAACCCACAAATTCTGGTTTTGAGGGAAACAGCAATAGAACCATGCTAGGCCTACCCTACCCCTAACCAGATTGCACCCCAGCTGGTGAGCTTCTTTGAGAAAGATGTAAGAATGCCAAAAGGAAATTTGGATCTAATGAGAGTCTTAGCCCTGGAGTCTAGCTAGACAGAGACATTCGGTTCTTTCAACTACAAGCACAGAGCAGCCCATTACAAGCTTTGTGGTTATTAGTCCTTCTTTGGCACATGATTTGCTGATAGATACATTTTTTGTATCTGACTCCTTTGAAAGAGTCTTTATTCTTGGACTTTGCTGTGTTTTTCCACTTTCAAAAGCTACATTGTTTAATTTATCAATAGCACAGTGCATCAGCTAGAGAAGGTTGCTCATGGCCACATCCAGTTGAGTTTTTAATATCTCCAAGGATGGCACACATATGACTTGCTGTCTTTCAGAGACTCCGTGTCTTTTCTGCAAAACTGCATTTAAGCAGCCTATTCTGGTTTCTGGAGTTATTGCTCCCCAGGGACAGGACTTCACATTTCCTTTTGTTGAACTTCATGAGGTTCAATGACACAGATAGTGGGATTGACTGCACCCTCAGCAACTTCGCAGATGACAGCAAGCTGTGTGGTGCTGTTGACACACCTGAGGGACAAGATGCCATCCAGAGAGACCTAGATGGGCTCAAGCAGTGGGCACAGGAGAACCTCATGAGGTTCAACAAATCCAAGTGCAAGGTCTTGCACCTGGGTCGTGATAACGCCCTGCTATCAATACAAGCTGGGGGATGAAAGGATAGAGCACAGCCCTGCCAAAAAGGACTTGGGAGTACTGGTAGATGGCAAGCTGGACATGAGCCAGCAATGTACAGCCCAGAAAGCCAAACATACCCTGGGCTGCATCAAAAGAAGCATGGCCAGCAGGTCAAGATCAAACGATTCTATGACTGTATGAATCTATTACTCTACGGTTCTAGGTTCTGTCAGCCCATTTCTCCAGCCTGCCAAGTTATTATGCCCTCTGAATGGCATAACAACTCTCAAACCTCTGGTCTCTCAAGCACTCCTCCCTGTTTTGCAGTGTGTATACAAAACAGGACACTCAGAATTCTCACTCAGGACATCTAAGTTCTACACTTTCAATCAGAAGAGTAAAAATCAGATGACACAGAGAGGAGTTTTCAGGGATGTAAGTTCTTTATTTGTTCTGGATCTGAGAACATCTCTCCCTCTCATATTTTGCTATTCTTCCCTGCTTACTGAAAAGACCATATTAAAATATCACAGCTCTGGTGAATGCACTTTGTTTTAGCCTCTCTCTGTGTTAATAATATTAGTATTGATTTTCTGAAATTCTGCAGCAGAGATGACGAAGGGATCTCTCTCTGTCTCATGCTGTCTCCACAGCGCTCCGCTCACACGTCATTGCTTTCGCAGACATCAAAGCTCCATCCCAATTCTTCTCATGCCACAGAAATTTGCTAGCAATGAACCTTGAAAGCAAGCCACCTTACAGCTCAAGTCTTTTAAAAAAAATTATTTGCTTTGTTTTGAATTTGCCTCATTGGCTTGACTTCACTGGCTGAGCTCGCTGTAAGGAGGCAGTGAGATTCTGCTCCTTCCCTTACAGCTGAGACACAACTCCAGCGCAGATGAGCACTTTTGTGAGCACAGAGCACATTTCTCTCCCCTCTCTGCCCCTTGCAGCAGCTCCACTACAGGACTTCATTAGGAATGCTTACTTGCAGCAGCTTCAAGCCATCTGTTGCTACAGAAGAAAGTGCTCATTGAAAACATTTTTTTTCTTAAATAGTTACTGAACATTTGGTGCTGTCTGGTGCTTGGGGTACTCCTGGAGGGTGGTCAGTGTTCAGACGAGACCTGCCTGGCCAAACATTTGTTATCACACTTTTTGCTAAAGCATACCCAGCCTCAGGATCACAGAGGATGTCAGCACAACCTTCCAAATGCTCTTCCTGGAGTTTGAACAAGGTTCATGCTCTTTCTCCACTTCCTTTCAACAACTCAAATGGTCTCAACTAAATGATTTGCAGAACCAAGGCAGACCCAGCGTCATGAATCACTGCCCACCGCAGAAGCTGTGGTTTCTTTTGCACTACAAAAGACAATGTTGTTCCTATATTAAGAGATGGGGTTCTACCAGGATTCCTGACTCACTTTTCTGACTGGTTGTTCTGTAGACCGAGAATCTATTTTGCGCTCCCTGAGCGCTAAGGGATCCCTTGGGGATCCTCTAGCCCTTCTTGTGGTGGGATGAGAGGCCGGTAGGACCTGAGCCCAGGTAGTGCCTCCCTCTCTGGGATGGCAGACTCCGATCCATGCTTACACTATTCACCATAATCACACTGTCATCTGCTTCAGGGTCCCTTCCAACAGAGAGTACCCGTGGCATTTTGTGTTAACCCTCAGACAGTTTCCCTAGAACAGCCAGGAAGGTGGTGAGCATCACAGCCAGCTTTCTTCTGGGATTATCTAAAGAAGCAGACAAGCTCAGAGATCAGAGTCACTTTTCACGACACAAACCAGTGGCTGTTTTGTGAGGAACTGATATACCTGGTGGGGGGGTGGGCACTCCACAGGATCTCTGTTAAGAGAAGCAGTCACAGCACGGCAGATGGAAGGGGTGGGAAAAAGGGGGAAAAGCGAGAGAGTATGGTGTGACCTGAGAGAGACCAGGAGAGACGTGGTGCTGCAGGCTATGAACTGAGCACAGACCGATAGCTACCGTGCTTGGAGAAGTGGCACATTGTACATTCATTAGAAAAAATCCAACTGTGTTAGAGAACCCCATTTGGCCCATAATCAATCAGTACTCAACATATTGATAAAAGAAAACTGAATAAAATAATAAGAACAATAAAGCAATAAATTAAGTCCAATTAGAACAAGAACAAAAGGGATAGGAATACACCAGACTTCTCGGACCCATAGCAGCACTTACAGCACTCAGAAACTCAGCTGCACTTCCTTTTGGTAGCCAGCCCAGAGTTACTACAGCAGCTGTCCTGGTGTACAGGTGGATTTGTAGGGGCTAGGTAAGGTCTGACCCATTGTCTGTACAGTGAAGAGAGATACAGATGCCTTTACAAAATGCTATGGAGATTTACATTCATTCAATTGTCCCCACATTAATAATTGAGACAATGTTACTATCTTGACTGCTGTTGCAAATGGGAAAAAACATATATTCATGGGTATGTCCCATTTAAAGAATAAACTTCAGGTTTACTATGTGCAGAGAGAGGAAAAAGAGATCTCAATTCTTTCCCAAATTTCAGGCAATATCCTCTTCTTATCCTGTGCCTTGCTGAAGGAGCCTAAGCTTTTGCCAGTGATGCTGGGACAAGTGTGCACCTCTGAGAAAAAAACATCGTTAGGGAAAAGAGTGGTCCTGTCTGTAAGGACTGACCTGGACAGTGTGTTTTCTGCATGCATCCTTCAGAAATGTCATCTTATTTGTCCGTTTGTAAAATAATGAATTGAATATGCTTATTTTCTTCGACATCTTATCTTTATTCCCTGTCTAGATCTTCATACCTTCCTGTTTAAAAGGTTGGGACTTTAATGCATAATAACGATAATAATAATAATATTAACAACAACAAATTACTATGAACGCTTTCACTGTTATTAGAGAAGGCAATCAAATGCCTGTTAAATTTCAGCTCCTCTGACTCTTTTGGGATATTTCAACACCATTCCATGAATCTCTGAGGCTGTACAAATCAGCATTCCTCACATTCTGCTTCAACTGGATGATCTTCTGCAGTCCCTTTCTGAACTGTGTTATCCTATGACTGTGGTACATTGATGCAGTTGGCTAATGACACCCGGGCTACACATTTTATCTGAAAAGGTATCTCCTTGGCTGGCTGTCATGGTATAAAAGGTCTCCAGTTACTGAAGTAAATAGGAAACACAGGGCTCAGTTAAGTGCGCTGTAATGTCTCAGCCAAGGGCAATACTGAAACTGAGGAGAAAGGAGCAGTGGGGAAATTTGGCTTATATATTCATTACTAGCAAAATCTATGAGGTTGCTGAATGATCTGTGAAAGGAGGCAACAGAAGGAGCATCATTCCTTTTGCCTTAAATACAGACTAGGTGAACATAGGTCGCTCCGAAAGGAATGCCTCCTATTTGTTTCCATGGAAACTACAACACATACAAAGAGCAAAATAACACTATTTGATAGAGCAAATTCTCCGCTACAAAACTCTCTTTTTCAACATAGTCGCTGCCATTAGCTATGTATTTTCTCCAGCAGTGAACAAGAGCCTGCATGCCTTGCTCATAAAAATCTGAACTGGTAGAGGCGTCCCACTGTTGCTGCCACCACTGCTGAAATGCACCACCACCCCTCACTGTGCTCACATCCACTGTTTGGTCTCCATAAATGTTCAGTAAGTGTTGCTGAATGTCAATGAGTGCCATTTTTTCCTCATGGAGAAATTCAGTTCCACACCTTTGCTTCATACACACTTCCACGTCAGATGCCATTTCATCAGACTGCCCCTCTGATGCTGTCATCTGTCACAGGGCAACAAAATGAAACAGAATATTGGCAGAATGTTCAACCTCAACTGCTATCCCACCAACATCTGCCTCTGACTTTGTGGCCAACACAGTAAAATAGGAGGCATTGCTTTGGAGCAGCCATCATATAATGCAGCAGGAGAAAAGGAGCTTCTTGATCTGCCTGTGACAGGGAATCATGGAATAAGAAAATAATTCAAGTTGGAAGGGGAACCGATCATCTAATCCTTTTATAAAGCAGAGCCAACTTCAAAGTTAGATCAAGCTGCTAGAGGGCTTCTCCTGTCAAGCTTTGATTATCTTCAAGGTCAGTACTGGGGTAACCTGCTTCAGAGTTTCATTGTGTGCAATATTTTCCCAGTGTCTAATGGGAATTTCACTGGCTGTAGCTTGTGTCTGCTGCTGCTCGTCATTTTCTGCATAGCTCCAAGAAGAGTCAGTCTCCATCTTTTCCATAACCATCCATATCACTTGGGAATCTTCCCATCCTTTCAGTGCTAAGACAGATCTACTGAAAATCAGTTGAGCTGCTCTGGTCTAAAACAAAGGGATGAATTTATCACATCCTTCTCTGGACGCACAGGATGTTGAATTCTCTCAGCAATAATCTTCAGTGTAATAAGTCCTCAGTGTCTCTGTGTCATTTCCTGACTTGCTTTCTTTACACGTGTATCTCAGCAATGCCTTTCATGACGCAGAGAAAAAAAGAACTATTTAATACCTCACATTCCAGCATCTACTCTTGATACCTCACTGGTATATTGCCATGGAAACAGGAAAAGTTTGAAATAAAGGCAAATACGCTTGCTTTTCTTATATTTCAGTAGGGACTTCAAAATTTACAGCAATATAAAACAAGCTGTGTACCATCTGCTTATTGAAAATTGAATGCAAATGTTTCTTTTCTGTCTTCTTGAGCTGTAAATCATAGCCACGGCATATACCCTCAGAACCATCCTTAGAGGTCGTGCGTGAGTTCATGTAGCTTCCTGTCCAGAAGTTAAGTAGATGAGAAATAGTGTTGTCCTTCAGCAGTGGATGGCACAGATGAAGAACAGACTGAATCAAAATGGAAGGAGACTTGTACTGGAGACAAGCAGAGCCAAGAAATCAGCTGCTGGAAGAGAATCTAGGCTGTGTAAGTCACACGGTCTCCCAGCTATATTTCAGGAAAGGTCATTTTTTCAGATGGTGCGGATGTGTAGGAGAGTCTTCACAAACATACCAGCATCATTTTTCTCTTCTGAGGTCACTTTCTCTGTAAATCAATTGAGTCAAGCGCTGCTGAACCAGAGAGCTGAGTCCTCTGCAGAGAGAGCAGCACAAGTTTCCCCGCTGGTGTGACTGATTTATTCAGAATGCTTTCTAATAAAGGGCACAAGGACATGGGTTTTGATAGAGTCAATGGGAATAAGCAGTTACAACCTTTAAGTGAGCTAATTGGAGGATGCAAATGGTCTATGTACAGCACCATTTCTTCCAGCTCCTCCTGAGAACTAGAAGGGATCTTACTCTCTTGGAGTCATATGCCACAGCAGAGACCTAAGTCCATTTTAGGAGGTGGCTAAAAAGAATCCTGTTACTTTTCAGATCCCTGATCTCTCTCCCTGTATTGAGATTTCCACAGAAGGAAACTTTTTGCATCATTTAGAACATTGCTTTTATGATCCAGACACTTGCCTGTCAGTGACCCATCTCTCCAGGGCAGGGTATTGTCTCTGCACTAGCACCAGTGTCATGGAACACAAAGCAATCCCCACTTTGCAGGAAGCCCGTGAGGCCGCGGCCATTGCAGGGCCATCCGTCTGCTGCATGACTTTGCCTTTCCCTGAGCTGTTACAGACGAGAGGTGTTCGGGTAGCAGTTGCAAACAGATTGTGTTTTGTTGCTGTTTCTCCGGTAATCAGACAGCTACACTAATAATCATGTCCTTACAACCCTGGCTCCTGCTTATCACCGTCTTCTTTCAGAATGAAAGCACACCGTGCCCTGTTCGCTCAGCCATCCGTCACTTCGCCGTCCTGAATGATTAATGTCTGCCTACCAGAGCCTGCACACGGCTCTGCCTGGGAGGCCGTGCAGCTGCATGTACAATGTTTTGGGCCCAGAAGAAGATAGGCATGAATGTGCAATCATTACCAGGGACATCCAGGGTGCTACGAAAAGGAACATCCATGACAGCCTACGCTTTGTGAGAGACATATTTTAAAGGTGCTTAGATTATGTTTCATTTCCTCTTAATTCACGGAGATCGGGTCAAATTTTCCATTGGCTCTATTCGGAGCGACAGATCTATTGTCTCTGGAGAAACTGTTGGTATAATGACAGATTATGTTTAAGCAGCTATTGTGTCACTGTAATTATGTCTGCGGGATAAGCCTTGATTCCAGGTGACTCTGTTCTGTTTTGTGCTGAGGTGAGTTAGCCTGGCCAAGGGCCAAACTCCTCCACAGCTGCTCTCCCCGTGCCCCTCCTCAACAGGACATGAGGAGGAATCAGGACGAGAAACACCATGAGTGGATAAGGACAGGGAGATAACTTACCAGCTGCTGTCATGGGCATAACAGATTAGACCTTAGGAAAATTAATTTAACTTATTGTCAATTACAATAGATGTAGACGGTGAGAACAAAACCAAAATTATAACACCTTCTCCCCCTTTCCTAAGCTCAACTTCACCACTGATCCCTCTCCCCTAAGCAGCACAGGGATGGGATGGGGGCTGTGCTCAGCCCACCCCAGCCCCTCTCAGCCTCTCCTTCCTCCTCACTCGCTGCCCTGCTCCAGCGGGGCCCTGCCCCGGGCTGCAGCCCTTCAGGAACACCCTGCTCCTGCAGGGCTCCCCATGGCTGCAGCTCCTTCAGGAAATGTCCTCCTGCTGCAGCGTGGGCCCTCCCCGGGCTGCGGGGTGCAGATCTGCTCCAGGTAGGCTCTGCAGGGGAATCCCTCCTGCAGGCCTGGAGCCCCTCCTGCCCTCCTCCTCCTCGAGCCTGGGGCCCCTCTGCTGCTTCTCCCTGGCTTGGGGCCTCCTCCTCAGCCTGTGCCTGCTGTGCCCTTGCTGAAATCTGTTTTCTCCAAGGTGCTGCCAGCTTGGCTGAAACAGCCCCGACCTCTGCCCACAGAAGCCCTGCAGCCCCCAGCCAGCAGCTGGACGCAACCACATACTACAGACGCTAACTCTTCACCTGCTCTGAACAATTGCCCTCCTATCCTTTTAATTCCTGTGGTGCCTTCTTTACCCACGTCTTCCCTTCTTGAAGTTGGTTGTGAACCATCATCTTAACCACAGACAGCTCTAAGTTGCTGTTCACTTTGTCTCAGACACATCAGCGACAGCAGAGTACCCCACTTGTGACTACTTGATGTACTGGAGCAGCAGGATATGAGTGTTTTGGTTCGTTGTTTTTTTTTTTTTTTTGGCCATTAATTCATGGGAACACTCTCAGGAGAGTGGTACATATTAACATATTAGATTATAAACACTTCAAGGGAGCAATTTGCCTCAGTGGTGTCTGCCAAGCTGAATGGCCCCATTTTTGCTTGGCATGAAGCACAACTGCAGTCAAAATAACATGGAATTATGAATATTAGACTGAAGTAAGAGTAGGGGGCATTTTTCCCAGTTTCCTATAGAGACCTGAGTGGAACAGGTCTCCAATTCATTTGGGATTCCATGTACCAGGCAGGCTCCAAGAGCCCTACCTTTTATTCAGCCTCTGGTTGCCTGGTTGTGCTTCTTGTTAGAGGATCTGCCAGACCCAGTTGACCTGTCTGCGTTTGGGAAGCCTCACAAGGCCAGGTCTTGCAAAGCTGTATTGGTCTACAAGAAAAGACTGAGGCAGAGAACATCCACAGGACAACAAATACAGTGTGATTTGTGTTCTAGATTTCTCTCTCTCCATCCCTCTCCCTCGGGAGAGCAGACACTAATCATTGCCTCTAACAGTTCTGGGTGATTAATATAAGTGATTTAGCACCTGGGGATTCACCTTCGCACAGAGATCGATGTTTTGGATGTTTCCTATATTATTTCCCTTACAGCAATTACCCCCCACAGGTACTTGCTCTTGTGCTAATGAGCCAGAAGCTATTAGTGTCCACATCTACCATCTACATGTTTTACAGCTATAGGAGAGCTCTTCCTTGGTGACCATATCTTATGGGCAGGCAAATTTACAACATGAATGGAAAAGCCTTTTCTGGAGGCATTTTGGGAAGGTAAAAAATATAGATGAATTGTATTAGTGTTAGGAAGAGAAGTGTATCATGAGCATTAAATCAGAACCAAGGAGAGTCCAGGCCTTTGGTGATGTGATGTGTTGGGATTCGCCTTGTCAATGTGAACAGCTCAGGCAGGAACACCATGCACATAGAACTAGCAGGGTGGTATAATTTGCACCAATTTGTTGGATTGGCTCAAGTGAGCAAAGTTCAGCACCAGGCTAGGCTGTGCCTAGAATAAACTGCTTAGCACAGTGCTGGAAAATGACCTGGTGGAGAGGAACTCTGCAGAAAAGGACTTGGGTGATCTCGTGGACAACAGGTTGGCCATGAGCCAGCAGTGTGCCCTGGTGGCCAAGAAGGCCAATGGTGTCCTGGGGTGCATTAAAAAGAGCATGGCCAGCAGGTCGAGGGAGGTGATCCTCCTCCTCTGCTCTGCCCTGGTGAGGCCACATCTGGAGCACTGTGTCCAGTTCCGGGCTCCTCAGTTCAAGAAAGAGAGGGAACTGCTGGAGAGAGTCCAGTAGAGGGCCACAAAGATGATTGGGGCCTGCAGTTCCTTCCTGATATGAAAAGGCTGAGAGAGCTGGGACTGTTCAGCCTGGAGGAGACCAAGAGGGGATCATCACTTGTAAATGTCTGAAGGGCAGGAGTCAATTGGTTGGGGTCAGGCTCTTTTCAGTGGTGCCCAGCAAAGGAAAATGGGCACATACTGGAACACAGGAAGTTCCACATGAACATGAGAAAGAACTTCTTTACTTTGAGGGTGATAGAGCACGAAACAAGATATTCAAAACCTGCCCAGATGCTTTTGTGTGCAACCTACTCTAGGGAACTTGCTTTAGCAGGAGGATTAGACTAGATGATCCGCAAAGGTCATTTCTAAGCTCTGTTTCATTAATTCTGTCTAGTCAGCTAACGCAGTCTCTTTTAATGGCTGCGCTAGCTTCTCCTTTCCTTTTCCCCACATCTGTGTTCGAGTCCTTTCTAAGTGATCAGTTTGGTTCATAACATCCCAACACTCATACTACACAGTCAGTGTTTCACAATAGCAAATCTAGTATAGAATGGAAGGAGGTTGCGTTTTTGCACTACCTTGGGAAAATTTTCAACTCTTGTCTTCAAAGACAGAGAAAAGGGCATTCCCAAAAAAATCTTCGAGGACCAGGGTGATTGCATGTTTTAGCATCCTTTTTTTTTTTTTTTTTAATACAAGGAATTTTTTATAATGTATAAATCATGAAAGGAAACCATAGTAATAGGAGAAATGCAAGCATCAAGAAAGAAGTTTTTTATGATAACAGTAGTGAAGCCCTGGAACAGGTTGCCCATGCCGAGAGACATTCAAGGTCATGTTGGACAGGGCTCTAAGTAACCTGATCTAGCTGTAGATATCCCTGTTCATTGCAGGGCAGTTGGACCAGACAACCTTTAGAGGTCCTTTTGAACTCAAACAATTCTATGACCATCAAGAGTCATAACTCATAGTCTGAGATCAAGGTAAATCATGTTGCAGGTTGACCTCTTTTCTTCTCAGCTCTGTGCACAACATAGCAAACCTCTGTTCTGTATTTCCACAGATACATCAGCATCTTGCAGTTTGTATCTGCATCCTACTGTTCAAAATGAAGCTGGCAACACTCATCAGATTCTACAACAGCGAAATGCAAGATAAAAGCTATTTCTTACGCATTGTGCTGCAGAGGACACCAGAGGATGGGTGGTGTTGACTGTACTTCCTTGCTTGGCAAGTCATCTCCTGGTTTAAATCTAGAGAACACCAGATTAAGCTGACCATGATATGACAACCTTTGAGAAGATGCTTTTCCTGCCCTATGGCACCAGTAATCTAGTGCCTCCCTTTTCATAGGTCCTCTACGGCAGAAGAGTGCAAAGTGGGGACAGCGCACGGGCCAGCTCTGAAATTTCCTGTGATCAAGATGCATTGTACGCCCTCCTTTTATTCACTCCCAGCTCAGCCAGAGCTGGAACACAAAACCACAATGCTAAGAAAGGGCAGCTTGTCTGAATCTGTATCAAGCGTTAAAGCCAAGCGTTTCCATTAATAGTCACTGTGTAAGTGGCATAGTACATTGACTTCATCTATGGGAACATTTTCTTCCCTTCCTTCAACAGTCTGAATTTCCCAGCAGTAAACTGCTGGAGCCAAGCTTAGTCTGAACCAACCAGTCCTTTATACCTCCTCCAGTGGCTGAACTTCAGCTGAAATCCTGACTAAAGACCTTCCAGAACTTTTGTTTTCTGCCTTTTAATCAAATAATTTTTTTCCTGGCTCTGAAGATCCTAGAAATGTAACATTCTTTTTTTTTCCTAAAAAACTTGTTTTAAATATATATAGCTGAACTCAAAATGTTTTCTTCTCTCAGTTCTAAATGTTTTGGTTTCTGTTTCATTGGGTGTTGCTTTGTCCTGGGAGAGTGAGGAAGCATAACAGGGAAGAGCTCGTTTATCTTTTCTGTACTGCTCATTATTTTGTACATATACAACTCCCTCATTTTTCCCCTCTCAGAAGCCACAGCTCTTATAAAGGGCAGGCTGAACAGAAGACATTACCTTAGGTGAAAAGGATGCAGTGATTTGGTCACCGCATGATTACAGACACAAACCCATTTTCTGTGACTGAAATACTTTGTTTGCTGTCAAGCAGTTGATGTGCACTGAGCAGGCCCTTGCATTTTGCTGCAGGATGCTTAATTTCTTTCCTCCTCTGAGACATGACCCAGGCACATTGCAGTAGCCAAACTTGGAGTAGTCAAGCATCTGTGTCTTTGATTAAGATTTATAAAGATATTTATACGCCTATAGATAAAATTGGATTTCTTTTCTGCAGGTTTTTTTTATTTTTACCTTTATATTTTCCAGATGTCTAACTTCCCTGTGGCTGTTAAGAACAGTTCAGTGCACAGGCTCTTCTTCAAATTCTCCAGTGCACACCTCTGCAATACCTGAGCCCCTTTTAAAATGTGGTCTTCAAGTCTTCATTATTGATTGCTCAATTAATTACTCTAAAAGGCTTTTTTTGCTTGCAAAAGGGATGGACGGGGTTCAATGACTCTTTGGCTTGTCTTTCCATGCTGGATAAATTGAGATGATAAAATATGTGGGCAAATACCACTCCAAAACCAAAGAAATTGTTGATCCTAATTGCTAGCAGAGATGTTAACTGATGCAGCACAATGTATGTGAGATTGCTCAGTTTTATTTATCTCTGTACTTAAGGAGGTTCTTTCTCTGCCATGAGAATTTCTGTCTTCACCATCACGTAATGAAGTCTTTATGAGCATTTTTCATTGTTGCTTTAATGTAGGCCAGGTTGTACATAAAACTGTCCCATCACACAGGATATGTTGGGCCAGTTCATTCATTTGTAAGGGAGCCTCACACACAGCAAGCACAGAGGAAGGTGATGATGAGCACCTAGTCTACAGGTTAAGGCTATGACAACCAGTGAGCCACAGTGGGCAGAAATCACATCATAAGGACAACACAAGGTCCTGTACTTGACATCACCTGACTCTTACCTGGATGGGAACAACAGCAGAAGTTGCCCAAAGCTCCATCCCAAATAAGAAATCATGCCTGTGCCTCACAGTAACAGTAATCCACTTCCCATCCTCTGCTAGGAAGCACTAGATTAATAATTTTGTCAGTGAAACTCACAGGTCAAGTCACACTGTTGACCTTGGTATCCTAAGATCTTGCCCTACAGAGGAGACGTGGGGGGAGTCTCAAAAGCTAACTCCAGTCCACCATCCACTGACTCTGCCCCTACAAGAGCTTCCCTAAGCACGTTCCTTTTGCTTATTCTGCGCTGTAATCTTTTGGGCACAGCATGGTTGGATGTTTGATGAAGGTTCATACTTCACTCTGCACGGACTTTTGTCAAAAAAGCTTTTATTGCAATGCAAAATATCTTCTGTATATGACATCTTTCTTCCCCCCAACCCCCTTAAATTTAATGAGTAATCCTTTCTGGGTTTTTACATTGTGATTCTTGTGTGTATGTATGAATATATATACATATCTATATATCTATCAATCTATAGATATTATATTAATACAATCATATATAAATCTGGACCTATATCATTTTATATATATACACATAGCACTAGATATGTGTGTGTGTGCATATACATATATATACATTATATATACACTATATGCACATATATGCACACACACACATATTGTATAATCATAAACATTTGTTGGTTGTCAAGGGACTTTTCTTTAACAAAATAGGTTCCATCAGTGGATTTTACTTCTGTAGTGCAATTTTACAGGAAGTTAACATTTCCACATTCAATATAAAAGAAACAATATACATTTGAAAACGTGCCATAGGATTTTTAATGAAAAAATTAGAAAAGTGCATTATTTTACAACACTACAGTAAATGATTCTTTTTTTTTTTCTCTGTAAAGACATTGTAAAATATATACAGGGTTGCTTAGTGCATTCATTACAAAAGAAAGATGCAATCCCTTGCATAAATTACATATTGTACAGGGGTTCGCTGTCTACTTGGACTTGTAAACATTTGTGTGATACAGTTTTCATTCTTTATGTAAGCTGCAATACATCTTATTTTCATTTCACTGTTGTTGCATTCTAACTCCAGTACGGCATTCTAAGGCCATGTGTGAAGGCATCCTCTCCCATTATGGAGAAGGCCAGAAAAAGAAAACATGAAAGAGTTTTTAATTTGGTTCTCTGTAATCAAGTTATCACTGATTTAACAAACCACATTTTGATGCTTATGACCTGCTCTTTCTCCTTTGTCAGGACCAGCTCAACAACTATGCTAAAATTAGAGGTCTGAAATGAGCAGAGAAAACTGCTTCCAGGAGGTAAATTCTCAGTGCAGTCCACAGCCAAGCATTAAGTGCTCCTCATTCTAGAAGACTATGCTCCTCATGCTCTGTGTGCTGCACAGAAAATGTATCAACCAGGGCAGAAATTTAGAGACTTTTGCTCTGTCTCAGGCTGTTGAGGGCCTTTAGAATGCCGTCAATATACCATCGGTAAGTACGCATATGCACATTCAAAGAAGTACAAAAATGCACCAAAAAGTGTCAAGAGATCCAAAAGAGACATAGCATCAACACACACTCACAAACACACACATACACACGCGCTTCTGTCTGAGCAGGAAGGCTCAGTCTCCAAAGTAGGAATCACAATTTAATTTCAACACGTATGTGTGTTTGGAAGAAATCCAAGAATTTCCATATAAACTCCTTAGGTCCCAAATTGAACACTTTTGTCCCTGTTTCTCTTAGATGAACAGTTTGTTGAAGTAAGAAATTGCACCTTGAAGAGACAGTATCCACATTCTTTTGGCCTACTGGAAACAACTTTTAAGCCCCCCTCCCATTCCCCATTGACCTATCCAGCTCCAAATAATTTCCTTTGCCGCCACATCACTAAGATCAAAAGTTTTAGTCAATACTCCTCAATGGCAACAAGCAGCCACACAAATCTTAACAAGTCAAGGGAAGAGGAAAAAGAAAACATTTTTTTTCTTCCACAGTTCACTCCCGACCTTGCAAAAAAGGAACAGCTGGATTACTGGTTGTGTAGCATATTATAAGAAATTTACATTCTGTAAAAGAAATACAGATTAGGTTTGCATTCTAAAGAACGAGCCAGTCTCTCATCATTTCTCTTTATTAGTTAGTTGTTAAAAAGATTTGTAGTAGACAGGACTCCTTCTGGAACACAGATGAGTTCTCTTTTCATACAGGGTTCAACCCGACAGTACATAGGCCCAAACAAACTGTGAGTGGACTGACCAAATTTGTTAAAGACTAAAAGAGAGGTTCCCAGAGCAGTACCCAGGAAACGACTTAATAAAACCTACTGCTAGTGCAACGCAGTCTCAACTCTCTTGTAACCTGGCCACTTGGATCCCCTTCTTGTTGCGCAGTTAGTGTACATATCCTCCAATATCTGCATGACATTCCTGCACTAACAACTTATACAGAAATCAGATGGCACAATGTAAATGCAGATGAGCAATCAAAAAGGAGTTAAAGCAGCATGAGCAAATCAAGATCACCGAGCTGTGTTGAGCATACCAGCAAGTTCTCAGTGGTGACCACACCAGGTGACCACACTAACTTTCACAGGAGAATAGAAACGGCACAGTACCAACAATGAAGAGCAATCTCCTACTGCTGCCTCTGACTGCAGTATCTCTCCACGTTGGGAATTGAAAGGATACGCTAAGAAGGAGCAATATGATATCCATCTTTGCTGGAAAATGTATGTGACAGGAATTCTACAAAGAGTAGTCACATGGAAAGGGCTGTCATTGAAAAGCAACTGGGGCTACGATGCCGAGAACAGCTTCAAATTAGAGAGATCAGAGAAGCATGCAAAACTCTTTAAAACAAACACTAGAGAAAAATGACTGTGGATCTACCTGAAGGCTCTGCCACCAACTCAACAGAAACTTTGGCTTCTTAGTGACTTTGAGATTTGTTTTCATTTCCTCTAACAGGTGCAGTGCCTCAAGAGAAGTCACATTATACCTATTTCAATGACTCCCCTGATTCATTTATTGAAATCTAAGCTCAAATGAGAAAAGAAAAAGAAATTAAAATGATAAATGTTAATCTGCCTCCTTCTCTTTTTCAAAGTGCAGATTGCTTGAGTGTTGCTTTCCCCCCTCTCCTACAGAACACTGCACCTCATTTTCCTAAGTCACGGAGCCATGAGACCCACCATGCACTAGTTTCATGGTCCTAGACAGATGCTTCCTTGTAAATCTTTCCAACTCACCTGTGAAGGGGATAAGCAGTGTTCATATTTTACAAAAGAAATGCAGATGGCCCTACTGTTGGTTTCCAAGGCAAATGCTGCACTGAGCTCTTGCCCAGAGCGCTGGAAGCGTGTTAGAAATGAGCTCTAGCCTACATCACCCTCACCCAAAGGCCAGGCAGAAATCAACTCAATTTCTCTGCCACCTGTAACCTTACTCACAGAGGGTTTGGGAGAAGGATAAGCTATAGCACCAGCTCCCTCATCAATCCAGCTTGTGATGGAGAAACTCAGCTGTACCTTCTCCATTCACCAGGTGTTTCAGATATGTTTGCAACCCATCTGTTTGCTCTCCCCTACCTCACTGACAGATTTGGGCTCTCTCTTAGAAGCATAAGCCATTCCAGGCAGCACAGCTGAGACCCTGCGGTGGTGCTCTAAAAGGGAACCAGAACTGTGCTCCATCCTGAAACAGGGTCCCTTGGTCTCCCACCTGGATTATGCCATCTCTCTAAGACACACTGCTGATTATTTTCTACAGAGCTGAGATAAAATGAGGCTCAAAGCCCACCTCCACAAAGACATTTAAGCAGCTATTTAGTTCAGTGGGAATTAAGGAACTCACTCCATATATTACATCTGAGCTAAAATTCTTTCCCAAATGCTCCCATGAGGAGATCCAGTCCATGTGCCAAGATGATGCTGTCAACAGGACACCTGTGGCATGACCTCCATGTCAGCAGTAACACTACCAAGCAGGCCTTTTGGAAATCATTTCACAGCCTTCAGATTTCAGACCCTGGGAGGCCAAATCATTTACACGCTCTACTTCAGCTAATCTAATCTAATAGTGTTATCAAATTAATTAGCCTCTTAACAATAATTATGATTAAGGAGCTGCATAGCAGTGATGTATGGAGTGAGAGTAATAAGGAATTACTGTTATTTTTCTAAAGGTCAATTTTGATTATGTTTGGATATGTAGGAACTGTCCAAACACCGTCAATATAAAGATGTTTCACTGCTCTATCATGACTTCCTGAATCCAGCTGGAGAAGCTTAGCATTTCCCACACATTTCTATGGCACAGCTCTGGGGATGTGATATCAAAGATGTGCAAAGACACCACAGTCCAAGTCCTTCTGAGCCACAGTACAGATTTGCAACAGGCAAATTCACCCAATAGGATGAATGACGTAGTTGAACTCTTGCAGGAACAGTAGAGGGAGACACAATTTCCCTGCTCCCGGCTTAACATCAACATCAGTAATGTGGTCTCACCAATGACAATCCACTCCACCATGAACCTGCTGTGCTCCATCCCTCCCACATCTGCCACTCCCGCCTGGGAGGACAGTGGCAGATGGCTAGCAAAAAGGCTAAACCCAGAAGATGCATGGTTTTTCCTTAATTTGAAACCACACCACAGACCTTACCAATTATCTACAAACAATGAGTAAAGCACTGTGTCTCTTTGCAGGCTCATGTCATTTGTACTTCCTGCTGGTGCCCAGGCCTTCCCCCAGACAAACACACTCCCAGATTTTCCTCCCAGCCAGGACAGAAGTGAATTTCACCCATGTAGCTTTGTGCGCTTAGTGTTTCCTATTTGATTCCCCACATATTGTTTTTAATCAATCTGTACATTTCTTTTGTCAGTAGTAATTAGAGTGGAACATTTCCTTCCCCAGGGTGCAGTTCTGTAACATAATGCTTTTCATTAATACATGACGGGGGAAAGTACAGAATGTGGTGATCCTGGGTTTGAACATACGTCTATGAAATGGCAAGCTAATGAGTTAATGTCTGGGAAGGGAAAGGGGGGGATATGGAGAAAGCCGGAGGGGCCACTGTCTGTGCAATGGATCTTTCTTCTAGCCTCAAGTATAGTTCTCCGGATAGAGCAATTACCGCAAGCTGTTCCACAGACTAGATAAACGATGAATCAAAGCCAGGCTAGCGGTATCAGAACTCATGCATGAGGAAGATGCATTATACAGCAAAGTTTCAATTATTATATTTGCTTGCTCCACTTGTGAATTAGCCAGCTATGATAGATGTTGTCGTGCTGCCGTTTGCTCTGCATTTCTCAAAGTGAACTAAAAGATGACAGAGCTTGGAACTGTGAATATTAATTACTAATGAAACTGCAGCATTAATCTCTCTTTTCCCTTTTTCTTTCCAATCTCTTTTGAGTATTAATATATGGCAGCACTCCTTACATGGTCAGAAAGTAAAGTGAAGGAGGGCTCTGGGATATTTGTTGATTACAATGCTCACAAAACGAGAGACAACAGAATACTGTAGGCTCCAGGGATAATATTTCATAGCCTAAAATTAGCAGGCAGGCAGCTTTGGTTGCCTGGATTCCATAAAGCAAACTACAGTTGCATAAGTTATATGTTGACTGCTGTCTTCAGGTCTTTCTACTCCCATCACTAGGTTTAGGAAAATTTGTTCACAGCAAGCACTACTTGGAGATACAGATATATCTCAGAGTAAACAGAAACAGTCTCTGATATCAGTTTCATCAAGAAGTGCATACATTGAGACTCATCCCAATTTTGGGTGTTGTACCCAAATCAACTAGGTTACCATACTGGAAAAATAACTAGAAAAAACTTGCCTTCAGAACTTTGATTTCTCCTTAGCTTTCCAGTTCACTGCAATATAAAGCCACCAACTTCAGAGAACAGTCCAGCTAGGGTCAGCTCAGCAGCTGTGATATCCACCTAGGGTACGCCCAAACCAACCTTCATGCATTTCCCACATCTGCATTCTCCAGTGCACACAAAGAGTAACTTTTTGGAGCTCCCAGTGTAAAATAGATTAAATTCTGAAAGCTCCTTAATTTGAAGCTTTATATTGGACTTTCCCCCAAAGGAATACTGATACGTACACGTACATGACTTAGAAATCTGTGCAAACAACAATACTGTCAGATTGAGAATCAACAGGAGGGGTTGCAGAAGTCTCATAGTGGAAAGCAAAAAATAAGAACAATCACTGAACAATTTCCAACGAAATGAAAGACTTAGGGCCAGTCTGAATAAGTTTAGCTCTAGTACAGTTTCCACCGGCTACAGAGAAGGTCTTGCCCCTCCAGGCTCTCAAGTTGTTTGCTTACATCCCACTGAGCCCTTGCACTTAGGAACAGCAGTAAAGGCAACAGCATCACTAGCAAAATATATCACAGGGACCAGGATGGGCAGGCTGAATAGAGTCTTGGTTTCAATGAAGAAAGCAGCAACAACCTGACCGAAGAATCAGGAGAGTCATGAATCTGAACTCAGACAGGGGTTGGGAAACAGGTGTGGTGAGCAGAAATCATCCACAAGATAATTTTTGTTCAAGCTAATAAGGCTAAGCATGGACTGTGGAAATCTCCCAGACTGTTTCTACCCAGATCAAAGCATGATGGTCTTCAGTATCACCTCACGGTGGTTTTGACTGGAAATAACCTTAACTATTCCTCCTGTTGGGAGCAATGATGTCTTTCATCTTTTTTCTTTGCCCTTTTTTCTTTGCCCTTTTTCTTTGCTTTACTTGGGTGAAAGTTCTTCTGCCATGTTTGTTATCTACATCTTAAATAACTGCAAACTGCATTTTGTAAAGGCTGCCATCAGTTTTCATGGCTCTAATTCAGTCTCTGAGCTCAGATTAACTAGCATAAGAGTCCCAAAGCGCCTTCCATCTGTAATCAATTTCTCTGTGTCCAATGTCATTATACTATTTATTTTGATTTTGGTGCATCACTATGATGGCTAATCCTTTTCACATGGTTTATCTTGCTGAAGATCCCAAAATAAAGCTTGATATTAAAGTTAGATGACAGGCAGGCTGGTTAGAAAGGCACTATTTTTTTTCAGCTCTATGAGTATTACGCACTTCTAGTTGATGAAAGTCGTGGTGGCATGATTCTCATTGTAATTTGTGCAAATTCCAGTCAATAACAGCGTCTTGTTGAAATATGCATTAAAAAGTCTATAACATTAGTGTAATGGACACACTCCAACACATCTCTCTGGTCTGGCTTCCTCATAAAGATTTTAAATGACTGTCTTAATTGCATCCTAATATTAACAGGGATATTACATAAAGCTAAATGAGGACATAAACTTCAACTGAAAGCTACTTCCACCCAAGCCCTTGCCCTCTGGTCTGCACACACCAAATCATTATGGAACATTTCCCTTTTCCACCCTGGTTCCACTGACTGCTCTTTTTTAAGCTTTTAGCAACAAATGATGCCTTTTTTCCATATCAAAAGCCTTCAAATCTGTCAGAGAAAACAAGAAATTACCTTGCTCAAGTTGAATTTGCAAAAATCTTGATTACTGCTCTGGCATTTCTTCAACTGAAACACTAGGAAACTAATGAGACAATCTACAATACAGTAGATCATTTTAGTCACTTCCCTCTTTTTTTTTTCAATGTTGATGACTTTGTTCTAATGAGCTGTTACAGAGGAGTCCAAACAGAAGTCTGTTCATGAAGATCACTGTACATTTTCTCCATACATTAACAACCAAGAAGCTATTCTGAATCTTTCAAGACACCCCTCCTTGAGATGTCCCATTACAGTCAGCCCTTTCAAGCATACATATGTACAAAGTTCTGGCAAAGAAGCCCTAGTTAGATCATTCAGGATCTTCCTTATGCAGTGATGCAGACCAAGCAGAGTTGTGCCTGCATGGTTCTATTCTTTCCCCTTTTCCATATCACAGCATGCTCAGACAAAGCTATTTTGGTGCTTCACTGATCAAACCGATTTTTTTCCTTTGATGATAATATGAAATATGATAGGATAATGGGGTTGTTATGTAATCAAAGTTGACAGCAGGGAGCTAAATTTGTGTTGTTTTGATGAACAGCACATTAGTGTGACATAAATAGATTAATCTGATTTATTATTATTATTTCTAATGCTTAATAATAGGGGAAATGAGACTCTGGGGAATGACAGTGCATCACAAAGTGATAGCAAAAGTCTGTGCGCTATGGAAACATAGGTTAGTTATTTTGGATATTAGAATGACTTCTCATGAGTGGCACTTCTAGCTGAATTTCAAAGGAGTGAGTAGAGAGCAAGAAAGACTCTTCTGAAAGAAATAATACCTTAAGTGGAATAAATCTAATAACGTACCAGAGAAAATACGCTGTGAAAAGCAGCACTGTGGAAGAAAGCCAGTATTCACATAGGGCAGTTGGTAGTCAGAGATGGAACAGACAAAAACCAGCTCACCTTTCACTGACTGATTTTGCATGTTTTACTCAAAAGATGGGACTAACCTTGGAGAAAAGCAGCTCTTCCATGATGCTGTCTGTTTCAGTTCCAGACAGCTCAAGTCATTATTTGCACATCGGTCAAGAACCACAACAACAGGAGAGAGAGAAACATTTTCAGCATCTTTTGCCTGGTTTACTGATGCATCACACAAGAGTTCTTGTATTTGTGGCTGCTCACAAAGAAAAGTCCTGCAAGAGCTCATGTGATTATCTGAATGCATGGAGGCTTGCAAAGGAAATGTCTTGCCACTTTAAGATCTTATGTGCACCGAAATTATAGACTGGACAGAATTGCAAGTTCTTCAGGCAGAAAGTAGAAATAAAAACATTTTTAAATCCTAAGGAATGCAGATACATTTTCCAGAATGCATTCCCACATGCTCACTACATCTTTTAGACTGAAAAGTAACACTATGAACATCTACTCTGGCTCCTTCATATCAACACAGATTTTTTCAACCACGTCCATAAACTATGACTATGCTATTTCTAAAGAGCCTTTAGAAAGCCATCAAGTTTTAATGCAAAGACTCAAAGTGGCAGATAACCCATGACACCCTAGGTTAAGTTGCTCCCCTGGTTAAATACCCCCTGTATTAAAATTTACCCTTCATTTAACTTCATTTACTGTTTCAGAGAGGAGATGGAGTAATAAACCAGGTAGAACACGTAACAGCTTTGAACTTCTGAAGTTCAACATGATTCATAGGACATTTGACATTATTTTTATATGCAGCAGAAACAGAATTTTCCTTTTCTTAAAGGAAAAAAATAAAAAGCTAAAAAATTCTTTTTAAAATGTAACTGTTTTTTGACAACACTGTTCAAAGTTTTGGTTACAAGTCCTGCTACAAAAGTTCTTTGATAGGCAGAATTTCACTCTCCTGAAATCTGTAAAATCCCAAACTTTTCCTGCTTTTCCCCAGCATCATGTATACCCCATCACTTTGACATGATATGGACATGTACATACTTTTTCTTATCTCCTTAGCAGAAAAAGAAACCTACAATTATTTGCAGTTCTGGGATGTCATCAGCAAAGACTATGAAAGTGAATTTGACAGCACCGTGAACCCTACGGGCACCCTCCAGAAACTAGCTTCTAGATGGCTTTCACTGGGGTGGTTTAATACGTCCTGAAGCTGCTTTTCTATGTACACTTGCTTCAACACTTTTGCCCTCAGCATTTGCCTTAGGACATGGTACAAGCAGCACATCATTAATGCACCCAGCATGCTCTCCTACTATGCTGACAGATGTTATTCCCACATGTTAGGCTGAAAAAGTCCATTCTCATCCATCCTCATTAACGATTCTAAGTTATTTTTTTCACTGATCTTAATGGAGGTTTTCATGCCACAGCAGTTTAAAATCCCAAAGGAAGCTACATAGTGGAGTCAAAGTTATGGATCCTTGCTTCTCACTTGTTGAAACACAAATATCGAAATTAGGAGAACATTAACATATTTGATACAGATAATAATTTAAAGTCAGGGAGAATAGAGAAGGAAGGGCATTCCTTATTTTTGCCTATTAATGCTCTTTGTAGATGCCCTTTTTAAAGGATATCAACATCCATCAGCACACAGAGCTTAGAGCTGGGGTTTTTGTGAAAACACACCATGTATAAAAAAAAAAGAAAAGCAAAAATATGGAGGATTATTGCTTTTACACTGAAAGCACACAATGGTAGAATCAGCAGGAGGTGATTAGTGCCAAAAAAAGATGTGTTTTGTATGGCAAATTAACATGGAAGGAGATTTAAAAGATAGGATTAAATCGGAGACAATGGTGCAGGTTTATAAAACTCCCAGTCCTACCCCCATCAAATCAAAGATTAATCTTCCAAAGCACTAAATCTCATGTAATCATTGCAAATTCCTATTGTCTCAAAAGGGAGCTGGATTAGGCCTCTAATTTGGTTTTGTAAAGTCTGTTTGGCCCAGATGAACAACCAAGTGATGGACAATCTCCAAGGAACAACTTTATGACATGGTCTCAACACCATCCACTACAACTTGCCAATGCAATCACTCCCAATGTTACCCTCTGAACACTGGAGTAAAACTGATTTTGCCCATTACTGCTAAATGCATTTTGCCTTTCCACATAGCAAAAAAGCAATGTCACATCTAATCTCACAAGTTCCCAGTGAGCCAAACACAAGATACTGTCCCTTGAATTCTTCCTGAGACCAACAAAGGCTTTCCATTATTTACAAATCAAAAGCATTTAGAGACAATCATCTTTATTTTTCATTTAAAACAAGGAATGCCCTGTCACTATTATATAAGAAAAAATATACATCCACCTATTTATACCCATCCTAATCCAAGCATTCCAAAAAATATAATTCCTATTCATGCAGGTAATTGCTGCACAATAAAATAATAATAAAATAAAAATAATATTAATAATAATAAATTTTATAAATAAAATAAAAACAACAAAATACACTTTTTAGTTCCAACAATTCTCCCAATTTCTCTTTAAAAATTCCACCCACAAATTGCTGGAACAGTTTCAAATGATGAAAGTAAATATACTTAAATCAATAGGATTACTTGCTTTTGATTATTAATTCCATTGCTAGTTTTTCTTTGTTTTTATTATGCATACCAGTTTTACAAAGTGCATGCTTTATTTTATTTTTTAAATTTCAAACTGGCAAGTTAAAATGATCCATCGTATCCTGCCTTTTTGTAATGTTAATACAATCTAAAATCTAGCATTAAAAAATTTATCATGATACACCTGGTATACTGACTGCTTATGGCGCATGCTTGTCTTGGCAAATAAAGAAACAAATTGGCTCCCCTCCCCGCCTCCCCGTTGTTTTTGGAAGCAATCTAAAAGTTAAAAGCAGGCTGGAACACAATTGCCTCAAGGGAAAAAAAATAATACCTGATGCTTTAATTTTTGTAGCATGGCACTAGTTGTGGAATTGCACGCGCACCCACCCACACACACCCAACACACACGCAAGCACGCACGCACGCTGCAACCTGCTCATGAGGAAAATAGTTTATTAGGTCAGGAGTGCCAGTGGCACATGAAGGCTCCCAGCTGTGTGTGCAACTTTGGATTTGGTACCCACTTCACGTCACCTTGAATCCTCTGACATCCACCGAGGGGGTAATGTAAGGCATACTTTGCTGGAACAGTAATAATCCATGCTTCATGCTCAAGAGCTGAGTCTCAGAGGAGGACTGGCTTTCTCTACTCCCTTTGGCCTCGCTCCGTCTCACTCAAGGAACAAAAAAACCAAAACAACAGGGAAAACAAGGAAAGCAAAAGAAGACAAATCACTTTAAATGGACTTTCGCCTTCTCATCAGCCTGTGGTTATCTGTAAAGCTGTGCAACCCAGGTGAGATGGAGCTGACAGGAGATGGGAAAAGGCTGTTTTTTAATGTGCTTGGCGAAATCTCCTCTATCTTGTAAGAGATGGAGTGAAAGTACTGGGGGTTCAGCTTTGAGCTGAACGAATTTTGGTGGGACACCACCCGGCTGGTGTACTCGTGGGACCTGTAACACATGCAGGAACAAACTGATTGAAGGTCTGTTACTTCGGCCTTGTATCGTGGCCGACCATGCTGGGAGTCCTCTTGGATGTGGATAATCATGCTGTTGCGGTTCCCTGCCAGGGACGCCCGCTCCTCAGCATCCCGCCTCTCGTCCTCGCTGTTCATGGTTAAGAACCTGAGAACAACCAGATTTAGAAATGCCCCAATGACTGTCAACCCCACTAGAATGTACATAAAGCTAAAAGCCACATAGAGAGGCTTCTTTTGAAGGGCCCCTTTGGTCTGCAGGGCCACATAGTCTCCAAAACCTATCGTAGTCAATGTTATAAAGCAGTAATAGTAAGCATGGAAAAAGCTCCATTCCTCGTACTGGGAAAAGGCTGCTGCTCCAATGCAGAGTGTTCCCATGCAGGAGAAGAAACCCACAGTGACCATGTTTTCCATGGAGACCTCGGTGCTCCTCATCCCACAGCACTTTTTGATGCGTTTCAAGAGGTACTTGACGAAGGTGTTCATGCGCTCGCCCAAGCTCTGGAACATGACGAGTGTCAGTGGGATCCCCAGGACTGCGTAGAACATGCAAAACGCCTTCCCCGCATCCGTTCCTGGGGCAGCATGTCCATAACCTGAGAAGGGAATGAAAAGACAGGAGAGTCAGCAATTAGGTGATTACCACAGCTCCCTCTTCCCACAGGCTGCACGAATCGCAGTGACTCCAAGGCTGCAGTCCGATCCAAGGCAACAGAAGCTATGAGGACATCACAGGGTCTTCCCATCTCCTTTGCATGTATCCTGTATCCAAAGCAAACATTACACAGAAAAAGAGAGTTGTACACACAGGACTAAGATGAAAGAATCAACAATCTAAACACTTGCACTCATTTGCTACAAAAAATTCATGTCCATCCTGTATCACATGCAGTATTGCAAATTTTGAAAATAGGTGGCCTCGATAATATTTTTGAGAAGAGTTGGTGTTGACCTGCCCCAGAACCAGAATACACTGATGGCATCCAAATTCTGTGTCTGCTGGCAACAGTGAGGCAACAACATCCACAGAAGCACTGATCTATGGAATCTTTTTAAAACCGTCTTCCAGATAGAACAAACCTTTCTCATAGGCACCTCTCTGAACACCACTCACTGCTGGAACACCATGGGATTTCAGGGGTTTGACGCCTGCTCTACCTTTAATTACTGAAGAATAAAGAACTTAGCAGAATCTCTTACAGTTTTACAGCTTTTTCAGCCAATCTGGGAGAGATTCTTTTGCCACAATGCTAAACTAATTATGGACATATAATGTAACATGTTTCATAGCATAGTTTACAGAAAGTAAAATCACAGCTAGACCTTCATTCTAAATCTAACAAGTGTAGGGGTTTCTATTTCAAAATTATTTCAATTTTTCACATCACACCGCTTTAGAAATCTGTATTTCTTACAGCTAAGCTTGCAAGTGACATCACCCAAAGCTTCAAAAATAGGATGGCTAGGAGTCACCTGGCCTTGGTATGCAATGACCATGTGGTACTGCTATCTAGACTTCCCTTAAAGACAATAAACAGAAATCTGCACTTCTCAGGTGCAGTGCCTCTCATCTACATCTTGATGTCTAAAACAGGTCACTAACTTATTCTCAGGATACACCTATTTCCCTACAGTGATTATAACTGAAATCTCAAGACAGACCTCAGTTCAAGATAACATACATAAATCTAGATATCTACATGTGTGCTAGGTGCCAAAGCTCCTTTTATAGTCAACAAAGATTTAATGAAAATGGGCAGTAGTGAGTTATTTAACTGCCATTCCAACACCTGTCTGCTTTATTTTGAGCTGAAATGACAGTACTGACTGCTCCATTGACTGTACTCCCTATGTCCCCATTAGAATGACTTGTTACCTACTAACTTCAGAAGAATTTAGATATCTACCACACAGGCAGACAACCACATGGAAAAACCCAAATGTGGGCAACTTCATCAAAAGTAAAGCTCCACGTTCAGAGTCTATGACAAGCATAGGTGCCTGCACTGTAGATACTGAAGGCTTAAATCCAGCCAGAGGAATCCAGCAGAATTTGAAACCTCTCAATTACCAGGATTTATACACAGGGCTGGTAAAGGAAACACAGGACATACAGCAGACAACCTTCAAAACGAAAAACAACAACAGGACAAAGAAATAAAATGAAAGAACTAGCAATAATGTCCTCCAAAGAGTTATACTTATTTCCTTTGCTCAGTTGCTACTTGTTGAGAAATGGATGGGATATCAGAACCAGTTGGCAAAGGAAGTACATAAATCAAAATAGGAAGTTCTTTTCAGGTTACAAAACAAATAGATTCACTAGTTACATTGGAATAGGTAGTCTGTTCTGCATAAAAAGCAGTTTCCAAATTACCTGCAAGGGGAAGTGTCTTCAATAGATGGATGCTGAATTTGTTCCACCTGACTGTCCCTCAATAAAGGCTGTAATTGCCTCTCATTACTAAGATCAGCTTTTGAACTACAGGGGTGTTAATTAAACCAGGGACATCTTCCCATTTTATAGCTTTAGTTACAGCTGATAAAGAGAAGGAAAGCTTCAGAAAATGTTATTTTCCAGATGGTTACAGAGATGGCAGTTGGTGAAAACAGCTTTCACTTTGGGTTCTAAAGAAAAGGGCTGGGGTGAAAAAAGACTTCTTTTGATACCACTTTATCCCTCTCACTAAACATATCCAAAGAGACAGTTTAGGGGGATTATAAAACATCAATATTATATGCTTACACACTATCTCAGTTGAATTTCTAAGATTAATCACTGACTTTGTAATTAACTCAAGTTCAGTTCTCATAAGATAGGAATATACTCATACCCCTGTTGTACAGATAGCAAAGCATAGACACAGGCAGGCTACAATTTCTCTCCAATTCACCAAAGTAGACAAAAAAGTTTGGAAATTCAGAGTTCCATTCTGCTCCATGTCATATTCAGATACTACAACATCAAATATAATGCCATGACCATGAAGCTGGAGAAAAGAAAGAACTTTACTCATGAAGCTAGAATTAAGACTTTGCAAATAGTTTCATATATAGGGGATCAGAGAAATGCATTTCTCCAGTGCAATGCGGCTTTATGGAATAGTCACCTTAGTCATTGCCTTCAGCAATCTGAAATGAGGGATTTCAAAATACACAACAGAAAGACTAAACTCTCCTTTACTTTAGCATTAAAGAATCTGTCCAATAACACAGTCAGCGATATTTGAAAAGCAACCTCCACCACTGCATGCTCTCTGAAATGCAGTAAATCTCAAATTTAAAACAAAATACTGTCTTTGTAACAGTGCCTCTGAGAAAACTGAGATGGTCAGCAACTGCCATAAGAAGAGGGGCACAGAGAATCATCAAACAGCCCCCCACAGTGCATAAGGTCAGTCTCCAAGTAGCTGGAGTTTACTCATGTCAAGGAAAGGCAGAAGCAGAAGAAACTGTTTTGGTAGCAGATTTCAGCCTCCAAATTCAGCCTAAATTCCTCCACGTGAAGGCTTCTGCTCTTGAAGTATAAAGAGTATAAAGACGTGGCTCCATGTGATCCGTAACAAACTCAACGCTTAAAGAGAAAGAGAGAAGTGAAATCTGACGTTGGTATTTCTCACTCTTTGGTGACTAAAGAGAAAGATCAAACAGTAGTCCCTCAAAAGCAGGCACAGCAAATGCATCATGTAACAAGCCAAGAGGCTGAGATAAGACTGAGAAATATAGAGGTCTTTACATTGGGTCACTCCCAGGTAAGTACTACCTACACTACTCTAGCACACTACGGAGTTTGATGAGGCCCTACAACACAGCAATATGGCCCCAGAATGCAGATTTGCATAATAGTCAATGAGATATCATTTGAATGATCAATGACAGTCTAAATAATTTTCATCTTGATTGCAAGTGATGTCATTAGTACTCTCTTATAATCCCTCTCGGTTTGGCTTTCAAGACAGAACTCATCTCATTTGGCACAAAGAAGAATAGTGTAGCATGAAGAAACATCTTGTCTCAAAGCGTTATTCCAATTCTGGAGTACAGACCACCGAGCCACCACAAACACTGTCTTCTCCCAGTTATGGATGAGCTGTGCTACAGGCATCAAGCAGAACGGCAGGAAGGTGTAGGCAGGAGAGTCAAAGAATCAGAGCACGGAGGCTGACACCAAATGGGTATTCTGTAGATATCTTCAATTCTGTTAATTTTTTCCAGCCCTTGTCCATTCTCATGATGAAATCTCTTAAAGACAAAGTGCACCAAAATATACTTACAGAAATACTATTTTCTTTCTTGCCAGAGTGTAGCTATGAAAGCCTGTTGAAAACCTACCCAGCCTCCTTCAAATGGATTTTCCATCGTACCTTTCAAATGAGACACAGAGTGAAACCCCTCATTACAATCCATGCGTGATTCATTCAGGAAGACAACCCCAAGAGCTTCCTCTCACTTGCTAAGGGACACTGTGCTGGAGTACCAGGCCACAGCATGCAGAGGGACGCAGTGCACAGCCACCCTGAATCCAACAGTGCCCAAAAGAAGATGGTCAGGGAAAAGTATAAGAATGCAGTGAGTATACATGACCTCCAAGCATTCAAAAATCCAGCTTCATCTTTGGGTGCTCAGAGACTTCCTAAGCCAGAGATGGTTGCACTGTTTTTAGTAATGCATAACGGACTTCTCTCCCATGAGCTCAGGAATTCCCCCTTTAACGTATATAAACTTTGAGCACCTGCAACATCCTGTGGAAGAAGGTCCATAGATCAACCAAATTTTCTTTAGAAAAAAAAATCGTTATTTTGAAGTTCCCTCCCACTAGCATTACTTGAACTCCCATCTCCTCTACAGAAGAGACAAGGAATAGTCATTCCCAACCTTCCTTGTGCCAGTCATGATTTTATATACATTCTCAGGACAAATGCCATGCCTTGATAGCCTGCACCCAGGCCCTAAGCAAATACCTCTGGCACTGTACAGCCTCATGTGCACGGACCAGCCTGCTTAGATCTACATCAGTGGTCTTTGCACCATGCTCAGCTGCAGTGTATAGACAGGCCCATAAAATCTGTCTTGTCCTCCAACACAAATTCCCTTGAGTAACGCTTCACTTCTAGACCAAAAGTTGTCTGAATAAACACCACACTATTGCAGTGATGCAGACTACCCAGAATGAGTGAATACACAACAAAAGTAAGATATTATTGGGCAAAATCCTGCATACTCTCAGTGTGACATAACCACCTCTAAGATGATCACCTCTAAGGTGATTTCTGTGCTAGCAAACTAAACTGGGACAAGGGGCAGATTCCAGCACCAACCTGTGGTTATCCACACTGTTAAATCAGCACAGATCCCATCATGGCTTTAGCTTGGACCATCAGCACTGTCCAGATGTGTCTCTAGACGTGCATTGGTGCCAGACCAACATCTTGGTCATTGTTAAAGAATAAAAATGAGATGTAGCAATGATAGGTTATTTATAGTTCACGTTCAGGAAAATGTGTAGCTGCAGAGTGGCTGAGCCTCAAATTCACACTCAATCTACAACAGGTTTTAGATACCTTGAATCGTGAAGCAACACTGTTATTTATGAGGGACATTTTATTCCTCTCAGGAGTAGGTTTCTCCGTTCATTCATTTACACATTATTCATCCCTGTGACAGACATTTGGACCCAGCTGTCTTTGACAACAGCTCCAGAAAGAAATGAACTACTCCATCTCCATGACTCAAACCTTTCTTACTCATGCTGGCAGCAACTCTTCAACGTGAGATAACAAAAAGGATAACAGCACCTGTTGCTCTGATGGGCAAGCATAATTTTGATTAAAACATCTTCATGATGTCACACATTCACTTTGCAGGTTCAGCTACGTCAGGGAAACTCCCACAGAAAACAGCCTGGCTCTTTGCTGGATTTTCTGCTTGTGCTTTCAGAGGGGACACAAAACCACACTCTCTCCACAGTACAGTAAGGTATAGGGAGATAATTCATCAGGGCAACTGATACTTACCAGTAACTCATTTACCAGGACAAAAGCATTCTCCTGCAAGAAAATCAAGAGCAAATCACTGATTCTACAGTACCTGGATAAAAACTGCTGCATTAAAAATGCCATCTTTCCAGCACATAAGCACCACTGCCTGCTTCTTCTTCTTTCTCACCATGTCTGGGCTCTTTCCAAATTCTTCTGCATTTCTCCCTGAACATCTCCAAGATCCGCTTTCTCTTTCATTCCCTTTTCAGTCGATGTCACTGCAGTACATCACTTCCATAGTCTCTCCTAGTACTGCACAGCTTTTCTCTTCCATCCTGCCCAAAACACAGTCTATGATGTCAGGTCAAAGCATTGTGCATGGCTCCCTACAGGCACACAGCAGTATGGGCTGGGGCTTCCTCCTCCTTCCGTGCCTGGACACCACCACCAGTGTGTACACGGGATGGTCTCCCCTCTGCCCTGCTGGATGCCTACCTAGGGCAGTGGGGGAAAAAATCTGTCCACCTCACTGGGGCAGAGTATTTGGAAGTTTTGGTCGTTCACCTATGTTCCCATCAGAGGTGTGTGACCAGGTCACTCCCATCCTCTCCATAGCTGGAGAGCACTGAGAGCTTTTTTGCTGACCCCAGGAAAGATTTTGCAGTCTTCTTTAACCTCAAACTACAACAGAACACAGGCCCACCCTTTTCAGAGCTTCTTCCTAATGGGAAGCACAGATTTGGCCACAACATATGGCCCTTCTCAGATACCCAGAACTGATATTCTGACAAGTTTAAACCAAGTCATAAGAAACTTTTCCTAAACCATTCTGGTTTTATTTCCTTTTTTTTTCTCAATTTTTCTGCCCATCTGTCTTTCCTTCCCAATAGCTTCAAAGTCACTTATCCATTTCCACCACTTGCAATAAACTGTAATGTGAACTTGATAGTAATCTGTTCTGTTGGGCGTGCCATCTGGCCAATCTGTGAATACACACAGAAGGGCCAAAGAACCAATACACACATAGTGCAGACTCAGCTGCAATGTAATCAACTCCTTTTCTGGCTATTTACAGGAAAGAATCAGGAGCTGGGGGTCCAATACGGTGGGATGAGAAGTAGGGGCATGGGAGAGAACTGGAGGAATAGGATGTCTCCATCATCTTATAAGAAACCTTGTGATGTGATACCTATCTGCCTGTAACAAAGAGGATGTAGATAAGGGAATGATAGCAGAGTTGACAAGAAATCAGGCTTCACTAGTTCTGGTACTCAGGAAAAGGTAAAACTTGAAAATGTTGATTAAAAAAAAAAGTATTTGAGAGTTCTCCATTTGTTTGAGTTTTATGTTCTTCCTTTTCTTTTGCATGTTGAACTCTTTCTTTTGTGTGTGTGTGTAAAATTTACACCATAAATGGTTTCACTAAAAAAAAAAAATCCGTAAATGAAGGAAAGTGGATATTTTCAACTGGTCACATTAAACTACAAATAATCTTCCTGCTCATCTATACGTAGAAACAGAAGACCACGTCATCTGAAGGCTCCTCTTGTTGAACTTGGACAACGTCTACTTTTACTTCGTAAATAAGAAATAACTGCAACCACTGAGAACTCTTTTGGATAAGAAGACAGAGCATCCAAGGTAACTGCCATCTGGTTCACTACACAGGAAATAACACATGCCAACATTTGCCAGTTCATTTTGTCCAGACACGACAACATTATCTCTACTCATCTCTGCAATTTCTTCCACCTCAAAAAAGAGACTAGGAAGAGGAGTGATGTTCCTCTGCAGCTCTGTGAGTACACTGGCACTGCTCTGGCAGTGATTTGGGCCATGTTTCTGGTATACCTTTCTCCACCTCTCTGAAACCAACAGAGACTCTTCTGGGTTTCCTGCTAGTCAACAGTGGACAGTTCTTTGGACCACAGCTGAGCCTGGCAAGTTTTCTGAAGAAATCAACAGCAGTACGTATCTGCAGCCAGACTGACCAGGAGGAGAGCATGTGTGCATCACAGGGACTCAGAAAGACAGATCAGCCACTAGCTGGATTCTCATAACGGCAAGAAAAATAAACCTCCGAAGTCCAAGGACAGGATGGTTGACAGCAACTCTTTGGGTTTATACATATTGGGAGCTTTGTGGTAAGTACCAAACGATCAGGTTCTCTGGAGCTTGCATGCCACCAGCTCAGCGTAAAACCTTTGTAACTGGAACAGAATGTGTTCTATTTCTCTTTGCCACTGAGATACGTGACTGCACAAAGCCCTGTAGCATTTCTGAGTCAACTTTTTCCCACTCAACTCTACTCATGCTTTCTGACTGCCTCTGCATGTCTTTTCTCCACATCCTCATCTCCATTTTGTTCTCTGAACAGTCTGAGGATTGACCTGAGGCTCACATCACATCTAGTCCTGAGACAAATCATGCCCAGAACAAGATCTCAATCTGAAGAGAATCGTAGCAACAACTAGGAAAAGACTTATCAGGTCAAGTTATCCATTCCCGAGGGCCAGCATATGATTGTTCCCTACAATATGTTCTCCAGGGCTTTGTCCAGTTTTGTTTAAATGATTGAAATAACAGGGTTTCTGTTCCCCACCCTCCCCCCTTAGGAAATTATTCCCCTATCTGCGAGATCCAGCTATCATGAAGTTTTTTTATATACAGCCTGTATATTTCTAGGCTGTCTTTTATCACAGCGTTTTTATTGCCCTCATTCCAACACACCCCATTTCTTCCCATCATTTTTCACTCCTTTATGCTTCTTGGAAACAGACACAGCTTCATCCCTTAGTCAATATTAGCTATAAACAGAGCTATCTGGGGCAAAGTCCTGCAGTAGGGAAGAAAATAGACATTTTACAAAATACCTAGATTCAAGTTTTGAGTGTCGCTTCAGAAGCAACTTCTTATGTGGTGCCTTTTACTGCATACCTTTGAGATCCCTCCTGTTCACTGGAAACTTTCAGGATCCTTATGTTAGAGTTGTGTACAGTCATATACACACAGGAATATGGCTGCATGATTGTCAGTTCCCTGGACTGCTAAATGTCCTCTTTGGGCTTGTAAGTCCAATCGGTCATCACTGTAACACGATAATCTCTTCACATTACAAACTTTTCCTGATGTCATTTCTTTAATCCCAAAGTCTCCTTCTACTGCATATCATTGCTGTAAGTATTGTTTTTCCTCGATCTCCTCTATAAATGGCCTTCTTTGGCAATTCTAATTGCAGAAAGCAATTGTGATTTTGGTTGCTCCCAGTTTGTTGGCAATGGTCTGGAACTCTCCGTGAGGGGAGGCAGACAAAGGACTCACCACCTGCAGGGCTGGCAAGATGATCCAACAGCACTCTACGGGACTGGGAAAATACATAAGGAAGAAGCACAGGGGCTTGTGCCTTAACAAGAGATCCAAAATGACTAAGTTTCTTTTTCCTTCATTTTGTTCTGGTGACAGTAAAAGGGCCTGAGACATTTCTCATTTCTCTTTGTTTACAGAATTAGTTATTTTCAAACTAAAAGCATACCAAGTCTGAGCCTTCACAGGGTTAAAGAAGTCTCCTTTCAGACCTGCTGAATGCCTGAGACCTCTCTCAACCTGACATTGGCTTCAAAAGCTGCATTTCAGCACAAAACCCTGCTAAATAAATGCAGTCATCACCTTCTCGGTACCCATGATGTCATTATTCACTGCAGTCCACTCAGCTCTGTTTGCAAATCAGTGTGACATCAGCAGCTGTCAGAGCTGGTGTGGTAAAACACAGCACAGCCAGCACATTCTGTGAGAGATGCAGGTGGCTTCCAGAGGAGCTGCTCGGCTGTGATTTCACTGAAGCAACTGCACTTTGCCTCTACGACTCTCCTCTGTGCAATGAAGAGATGTAGAAGAGCACAGACTACTTGCCATGAATTTGTCTGCCTATCTGACTTTATCTTGTGACATGTCTACTGCAGATTGTTCCCGTGCAGAATTAAAAAAGGATATTTTTCAAACTTTAGAAAATTACTAATAGGCACATGATGTTTCGAGCAGACTGTCCGCTGCTAGAGAAAGCAGGGCTTCCACCAAGTAAAAGGGCAGCTAAAGAAAGGGTTAGGGATTCTCACTAGGCTCAGCTTTGGTCCCCACTAGATAAACATGCCAACAAATCATTTAAAAGAACTACCTCTAGTAATATAGATAATATTATGCGATTACATGACTATATCTGGACAAAGTTATACCGATACAAAAGCACTTTTCCAGGGTAGTGCGCATCTTGGCAGTTGAGCTTGGTGGAACCACCAATTCCTCCTCCCTTTTTGCTTTTCACTTTCTGTCCCTTTGTTCATGACCACAGTAAGGAATTAGCCAATGGACACAGGCTTCCCTGCTTCTGAATCTTCACAATTACAGATTTCCTTACCTCGGTTACAGCACTTATTGTACCCTTCTCTGAAAAAGGAGCACTCAAACACGCGTTCTGAATCTGGCTGGCTGCATTTTTGGCCAAGGCTACTTTCCTTACAGACATTCTAATTTTTTTTCAGCTTTATTAGCTGAAACTTTACTTCAGTGATCTGACAGCCAAAACAAGTGAAGTTGATCATAATTTCCCCTATCACATCACATACAGACCGAGCAGCAATTCAATTGAATTTATAGACATTTCATCAAAGAGATATATGTATTAATTTTTTTTAATGAAAAAAAAAGAGAAATATCTTGTTCAAACGCTTTGCATTGAGCTTATTCTTACCAATGTAAGATTTTGGGCTTTTTACTCTTATTCCCAAAACAGACTTCTGTTTGAGAATACAAGTAAAAAGAGATGTCTCAATTTTCTTTTACAAATTTTAAGCATGTTCTCTCAATGGACTTTGAAAAACTGAAATAATTCAACCAAAACATTTCCGTAAAAGAAGAAATTCAACTCTTATTGACAAAGAATATTGGAATATTATACCAAAAAAAGTTTATGGAAATATATTTCCCAACTCTACCGTCCTCTTCAGTTCTCCATTGAGCCAGTGCTACCTTTGGGTTAAATTTATCCTTGCACTTTGAAGACAGAATAGCTGAGCTATAATGTGAAGGTCAAAGTTCTGCAATATTATTTGGGTTTGTCTATATGAAGATTTTCTGGAATTGCAGTAACAGAGTAATTACTCTGCTGCAGTTGTATCTAACTCTCTAGGTTGGCACTTCCATAAGAAGTCACCTTATCTCTTCATTTTTATTTTTATTTCTTTAACTAATAGCAACATGTACTTTCTGCACCAACATGAAACCAGAGCCTTTTCCCATGGCAATCTGTCCCAGCCAGCAGAAAATGTCTAAGAGCAGTCAAGTGTATCAGAAACTTGAGACTGAGAGACGTTAAACCCAGAACTTGTTTTCAGCAACAATCTCCTTCCTCAACAGACAGAGCTCCAGCTCAGTTAGGACTTTTGACACCACTAATCAAGCTGTAAGGCTGTCCCTAAACTCACTGCACTTACTGCTAAAAATCTCCCTATTTTAAATCCAAATTTGTTCATGGTTTGTTCTCATAAAAATAAAGCCCTTAACTTAAACAGCTCTCCTCCCAGCTTGTCTTCTCTATTCCTATAGGCTGGTTTCTGCTAGTCTGTTGCATTAGACAGTTTCATTTTCATAGCATTTTATGTCTTTTCAGCTTTAATACAATTTTCTTGTACATCAACAACCCAAATTTAGATACAGAAAAACAGAAATTCAATGCTCCATTTGTGCAGACTTTGAATAGTATTTCATACAATTTTAGAATAGTGTTTCATACAATTGTAGACAGATCTTGGAGATAGAGCTGACATGAAATTTGAAATAAAGTGCTGTATCTTGAGCCTATCTGTCTTTGGATCTCAAAACCAAAAATCCACCAGAACTTACTGTGTCTCATGCTGATGAAAATAGAGTAATTATTCTTGGTGACCATGATCTCACATCACTGTAACTCAATTACACATGAGATTATGGTTTAACTAAAAATAAGTGTTTGAGCTAAACTCCATGTTAGCGTTAAACAGATGGATGCTAAGAGGAAACCCTGCATTTATTGCTAGTAGGTCTCCAACAAACAACCCATGAAAAGCAGGATGGAGTTCATGTGCTACTGTCTTGAAGCTGACAGGCACATCCCAATTAGTTATTCTAAAAGTGACTCAGTTTAACCTCTTCAACACATCTCCAGTTCCCAGCAAATCCTTTTGCTGAGACCAGTCCAAGATCTTTCACCTCCCCTTTTATTTCTTTATTGTTTACAGACATCTACCTTTTCCATGTCAGCCCTGATAAGCACACTGAGCAGCAAGATTACAGGAGGCAGCAGACTGAGACACCATTTAATGCACCTGACTAAGCATAATCAGAGCAATCCATCACTTCAGCTTTCTACTCCCAGCCAACAGGAACAGTCAAACTGAGTGGGAAGAAATGCAAAGGCACTTCCATAAGATTATTCAAACCTCTACCCTTCACCATTTCTTTTTTTCTGGGTTGCAAACAGTCTTTTTACTGTAAATGACATAGAATAACACAGGATGGTCCCTGACTCTTCACAACTCTCCTCTGACACTGGGAATAACAATCTGCACTTCCCATACAGGGATAACAGAGAGGAAAAGGGCCTGATCATAAAGAAAACAGAACAGACCAAGAGTTTCACACCTCTCCCAAAAAAAGAATACCATGTAATGAAGAACATTATTAAACTTTTCAGCAAGTGAGAAGACCTCTTAGTAGGATTATTGAAACCTCTGGCCAACATTCATCGAGTCCAACCCCTGCAATTCTGTGATTCTGTGATTCTCCAGTACCACTACTCTTAGAGTGATTTAAGTTTGGTTTCAGCTTTAGTCTCAAGTTTTGGAGCTCTTAGAAATACGGAGCAGCATTGCTAAGGTTCCACTAGAGTGCCTGTCTCTAAGATATAATTACTCTTCATTGCACTACCCATCCCTGCATTTCCAGAGTGGTATCAACTCACTACGGATCTGAGCACAGTTCTGTGGAAGTCAAGCTTCCCCAGCTGCACATTTCCTGGAATCAATATACATAATCAATAGCTATTCTTTATTTGCTTGGTTGGTTGCTTTTAAGCCTTGAAGTAACAACTGCATTTCCAGACTTGCTGCCTCCTTTGTTGCTGGGTCTCAGTTGCTTTACAAAACCCTAAGCAGTTTGATGGAGCTGTTGTCACTGAGGCTGAAGCCATTCCTGAGTCCTGAAGACCTCCTGACCTCCTGGCTGTGTTGCAGAACAGAATTATAAGCTTAGCAGTGCTTTATTTATCTTTTCAGAGCTTCTCAGCTTAAAAGAACCTGTCTCTGGGAGAAGACTCCAGCAAGCATCAGCACATCTAATAGGTAACAGTTGACTTACTTTCTAGGCAGATAGGTGGCACATGGCCTAAAGACAGTTAAGCTTTCTTCAAAAGATAAAAAAGTCTCCTCTGGCTGCAGTGCGTCTCAGATACTTCTGTACTTGCTACCTTTTTCTCCCATTATTTTCTTTCTCCTGTTTCTCCATGTCCTCTCCCTTCTTGTTGGCTACATCCATGCCTCTTCTCCTGCTCCACCTGAATCTGTCTCATGCCATTCTCTTGACTTGTTTTCATTTGTTTTTGTCCCCTTTTCTTTCTTTCTCCTGTTTCCCTTCTCTCTTTTGCCCATGTTCCCCTCTTTCATTCCCATCTGCCCTTTCTTTATTCTCTTTCCTTGACTACTTCATACACCTGCCTCCTTAGGCAATGCACAGTAGTTAAGAGAACTTCATAGCCTATAACCAACCTATACAACAGTTGTTCTACGGCCATAACTGCCAACTATAAACCATCAGCCTTATCTTTGCAGACAGGATTAATTCTGGCATGATGCATTATAAAATTAGCCATCCTTGGCAAAGCTACTGGCCTTTAGTTTTCACAAGAACACAATTAAATGGCATTTGCACAGTCAAGCTAGAGCAAAGCTAAGAGGAGACAGACATCATGAAGTTATTAGATTAGAAAGTAAAACAACCACATCTCAGTTAGTTCAAGCGTCTGAACACATTATACAATGTTTCAGAGGCAATACAGGCAAAATGAAGCTGCTTTTAGGCACTTTCCTCCTTCCCTGCCTCCCTAGCAAGCCATGGGGAAGCTCATGTAGTAACAGTGAATGAAATGCAGAGGAAGTCGCTACCAGATCCCCAGACTTCAGGTTTGCTTAGAAGGTAACTTCTATCACGACAGCAGAAAGGTTATCTCCGTGGGGACTCTACAGCATGCACACAGCTTGTGGTCTTCCCTAATTAAACACATACACACGCATCATAATAAGAGCTGCTCTCTCACCCCAGGGTGGACCCCCAGCTTGGACAAGTTGGCAGAATGCCCCAGAGCAGATACTTTGATTTATGTTGGCTAAAAACCCAATTCTCGATCCTCTGTGCATACAGCAGTATGGCAGCATGACTGGTGAGAATCTGGGTTTAAAGAAGCCTTGCTCACATAGATTTTCAGTGTTTGAACAGGCACTTGTATACACATTGATAGCAACCCAAGCTTCACCTGTTCTCCAAATCAGCTTTTAATTCTCAGTGCTCTGGAGCTGGCATCCACAAGTTCCATCTTGCCAGAGTGACTTCCTCCTCCACCCCATATGTAGTTCAAAGGAGACAAAACAAAGCAAATTTGCTAAGCATGCCCCACTTCGTCATCACAGAGGTCTCCCAAATCACTGAGTTTGATATGATTTTGAAATAAGGCCACAAAGCATAAAACAGTTCAACCCACCAGTTTTTACACAACCTGCAACATGGCTTGCTCGTGTAAATCGGAAAAATTTAATATTTGTCTGGTCCCCGCAAATATTCCATGTGAAGAGATAAGCACTAATACCACTACTAGGAAACCAAGAATCCTACTGCAGTTGTCCTTTAGAGGAAAGGAGAGACAAGACACTGGTTTTAGGGTAACATCTGTAGTCCCTTGAAGTTTGTCAAGGCCAGGTGTCCTGGCATTCAAATAATTACAGAGTGACAACACATCCTCTGGGAACTGGGTTCAATCTCCGTTGACCCACACAAGTGTTACCTGTGAATCCAGCTCAGCACAGCTCTGTTTCTCCACCCACACTCAGCCAAAGGAGCAAAACCCAGGAGCAGATCAGTTTAATTTATGGCTGCTTAAAAACAGATGCTGGCCCTCTATCTCCATCAAGAGAAAAAATAACCAACCTCCTCAAATGAAAAGCCCTGCAGGATTTTGCCTGCTTGAATGTGGAATGGAGATTTGACAATAAAAAAGACATTTCATTTGTCTTATTAGTGGTTGACTACTGTGGAAGGTGTTCAATCAATTAGACTGATCTCAGACTCCTGAATTATTGATAGAGAGAGCTGGATTACGCTCTCAAATGCTTTTAGCTTAATTGCCCAACCCATCATTGGTTCATTTTCCCTTCCTTATGTATATAATTTTTTGTTGTTGTTTCAGTTTTTAGCTATAGCAGCTTGCCAGCAGCTGATCCTGTTATTTTGCTGCTGTTGCCAGCACTGCCGATGCAGGGAGAGAGCGCTGAGAGATGCTCAGGTGGTACTGGCATCCCCCAAGGACCAAATGGAACCAGGGAGAACAGCACCTTCTCACTATGAAGAAGTGTGAGGAGTTCAGAAGTGCCCCAGTTCCACCCTCCCTTCCTACTCTCTACGTTTTACAACTCTCAGTCCTTTTCCAGGTCCTTCTCCTCATATTCATGCTCCCATTCACAATGTGCCTCCTCTTCTCCTCTTCCCTGACATCCAGAACTGCAGTACAGCACCAAAAATATGGCAGCAGCTGATGGATGCCCAAATGGGCCTTCTCACCCCATCTCTGGCCATACCAGCTACCCCAAGCCCTGCTAATTTTCCTCTCACACTCACATTTTCCATCCTCTTCTCATTTTCCTCACATCATCATTTCTCCCCTTCTACATTTCTCATTTCTCAGACTGGACACATCCCCTCCCTCCTCCAGTTACAGCCGTGGTAGTTTAGTGTAAAAATCAGCAAGATTAGGGAACACAAGCAAAACAGTCAAACAGGGCTGACAGAAGTACCAAGTATCAGAATGTGCAGGAGCTTAGAGTAAGCCAGCATGCACGCAAGCCCCAAACTGCGCTGACCTCAATTGTTTAACTCTCACTGACGTATCAGGACATTAGCAAAGACAGATTCACTGTATTTGAGTGTGCTCCATAATTTATAGACTAAGAACATCTTAAATGCCTCTAAAGTTGGTTCCCTGAAAGTCTTCTGCAGGCAAATCAAAAGCAGAGAGACAAGCACAAATGGATTTATAAGGACATGGGAACTATTTCCCAGTGAGAGAGGAACGAGAGAAAGAAAAAGAGAAAATGACATTGGAAAATATATGAAAAAAAAATGAAATGAGCAGAGAGAATAGCTGTAAAAGGAAAAAGGAGGATAGGAAGAAACAGACAGAAAAGATGAGGAAGTGAGAAGACAAAGTTGAGGAAAAACTTGTTTGTGGAAAATGACAGATATACACTGTTTGGAAGGACTAGAACTGCTGGTGCCGAGTTTGAACAAGTTACTTCTGTGATAACAGGAACATGATACGAGCACCGTTCTGACAAGAGCACAGTACTGGGGAATATCGTTGGAGGGAGAAATAAAAGCTGTAACAGCAGAACTGCAGTGCAGGTGAATAATGTGATAGCTCATAAGGATTCAAAAAAACTTATGGCTATAATGGGATCCATCTGAATACAACTTATTTTCTGGGAAGTTGTTGCAGATCTCTGCTGTTGGATCTGAACAAGATGAGAGATCTCCAGGAAACTATTAGAAAGATAGATAATACTGGGAATGTGTCATTTTGCAATTTTCTAGATGGCAAGTGGAGAATTATTGTAAACAGCAATACTTGAGCTCTGTCCTTTCAAAAAAAAACAGATTTTTCCCCCCTGAAATAGCATCAGAGTTAGCAAGAGGCAATTCTATTTTAGACTTGGTTGAGATGAACATTGAGGACACTATGGAAGAGTGTTTGATCAAGTGTTGACTACGACTGTTTAAATTACAAAGGATATGTAAGAGCAGGTACCCAAGTCCTTAATGAAAAATTAAAGGCATTAGGGTGTGAGTCATTTGGTACAAAGAAAGCAGGGATGATGAAAAAGAAACGTGAAATTTCTCCATGACAAGTGCACAAAGAATACCAGGATTAGATTACAATAATGCTTATTGCAATAGATCTTGCCATGTATTGCAAGATTGCAATAATGCTTGTTGCAAGGGAAGAATTAATTGACAAAGGCACTTAAAAGGAGTGGGAAAAGGACAAATCAACAAATATATATGCCTGCTAAGTTTCTATATGGAGGGATGAGAACTGCCTAATGAACATTAAAACAAATTAAAAAAGGGGGTTGGGATGTATAAGGAAGGAAGGCACCTAGGGTAAAAGGGAAGAACACTGCTTTGGTTTTCAGTAAAGAGGAGCTTACTTGATACTCAGACAAAACAGAGATTGGTAACTGGAGGAGAGAACAGGTAACAACTCTGAATAACTCCCTGCATTCTCAAACGGAGGAACTGAATATCCATATATCAAAATTCTCATAAATAATAAATAGAAAAGAAATTGCAGGTAGTTTTTATTCCTCTCCAGCAAGATAATTAACATGCCTCACATATGGAATCTCCAGTGAAAATGAGCAATGCTAACAGATTAAATAAGAAATGCCAACATGTTGTGTGGAAAGGAGGATAACTGGCCTAGAAAGAGTTAATGGACATGTTTTGTGGTATAAGAGATGCCTGTGTGGAAGCTTATGAGCAAGACAAGACTTGAATATGACTACGGGTAAGCAAACAAACGTCAGAGGAAGGAGCAGATGACGCAGGGGCAGTGATCCACGGATCTCAGCAGGCTGCAGGCATGGGGCTGAGCAACAGTGGCTTCTGAAGCCAGAGCTGTGCTGGAGAGAGGTCCCGTCCCTGCAGGTACATGTGGAGCTCCTCCAGGTGGGGCTCCTCTTAGCTAATATGTTTATTTCTGGGACAGAAGTGGGATATCAGGGATGAGAAAAGCCAGCTAGCAAGTCACAAACACACCCACAGCCAAGGAGGAGTCTGTGGCTCATACCACCAAAGACTACAATGAGAGCATTGGGAAGGTCTGCATGGTCACCAAGTACCCCTGACAATACAGGAGGCAAGTCCTTCCTGCTGCAAGACACTGCCTGAGGACTAGGAAAGCGTTGAAATGTGAGGAAAACAATAGAATCAGAGAGTATCCTGAGTTGGAAGGGACCCACAAGGATCACTAAGTCCAACTCCTGGCTCCACACAGGACCACTCAAAATCCAAATCCTACGTCTGAGAGTGTTGTCCAAATGCTCCTTGAACTCTGGCAGCATGGGGCCGTGACCACTGCCCTGGGGGGCCTGTTCCATCCCCATCACCCTCTGGGGAAGAACCTTTTCCTAACACCCAGCCTGACCCTCCCCTGACACAGCTCCATTCTGTCCCCTCGGGTCCTGTCACTGTCCCCAGAGAGCGGAGCTCAGCGCTGCCCCTCTGCTCCCTGTGAGGAGCTGTAGGCTGCCATGAGGCCTCCCCTCAGCCTCTTCTGCTCTGAGCTGAACAAATCAAGGGACCTCTGACACTCTTCAAATGTCTTGCTCTCTAGACCCTTCACCACCTTTGTAGCCCTCCTCTGGACACTCTCTAATACCTTTATGTCTTTCTTATATTGTGGCACCCAAACCTGCACACAGGCCACACAGCACAGAGTAGAGTGGGACAATCCCTTCCCTCACCCAGCAGTGCTGGGCCTGATGCACCTCAAGGGTATGGTTGGCCCTTTTGGCTGCCAGGGCACATTACTGACTTAGATTCAACTTGCTGTTAACCAGAACCCCCAGATCCCTTTCTGTGGGGCTTCTCTCCAGCTTCTCATCCCTCCATCTTTTTAATGATAATGCTAAGAAAAGTTTTAATCTCCCCAAACCCCAAGCACAGACCTGCACCACTTAGCCAAGCCACCCCCNATACCTTTATGTCTTTCTTATATTGTGGCACCCAAACCTGCACACAGGCCACACAGCACAGAGTAGAGTGGGACAATCCCTTCCCTCACCCAGCAGTGCTGGGCCTGATGCACCCCGAGGGTATGGTTGGCCCTTTTGGCTGCCAGGGCACACTACTGACTCAGATTCAACTTGCTGTTAACCAGAACCCCCAGATCCCTTTCTGTGGGGCTTCTCTCCAGCTTCTCATCCCTCCATCTTTTTAATGATAATGCTAAGAAAAGTTTTAATCTCCCCAAACCCCAAGCACAGACCTGCACCACTTAGCCAAGCCACCCCCTTCCTGCTTCCACACACTCTGGGTGAATTGGCAGGCAAAGCAGCATGTCCCATCCCTGTCCTGGATCTCAAAGGAGATCCAGAGCTGCCTTTCAACAGGTCAGAGCCAGCAGAGACAAACTGTATGGAAATGAGGAGACATTTTGGTTACTCCAATGCACCCCGGAGAATGATTTCATTCACAATAAATCTTTCATAGCAGTGGCTAGAGCGAGGGGCTGGGCTGTTCTTCTCCCTTGCATTTAATTTCACTGATTGAAGTTATTCCCAATTTACAGTGTTTAAGAGCAGAACTGAGTCCAAATTTCCTTTGTTACTACTTCACTGTGTCCTCCTGTTTAAATTTTCCTCTGCCTGTGTTTGCCACAGTGCTAAGAAACATCCTGAGGGATTCAGGCTTATGCTTTCCTTGACCATTGGTTTGGGCCAACTGCCAAGACACTCTCCCACTCTCCAGAAAGAGGTGTTACATAGAGCTGGAGCTGCTGAAGACACCTGGATGGTCCTAGTCCAAGATTCCTCCTAGATGAAGCCACAGGCCCACCCTACGACAACACCACAAGATCTGGGTTGGCCTCAGTCCTTCTTGGCCCTCGTCCAGCCCAAAGGTGAGATGGTGGTGTGTGCTCAGCTCTCAGATCCCAGTGTGCTCCCCAGTCTATACCTGGGACTTACCTGGAGATCAAAGAGATGCTAATTGCCAGGTCAAGCTGCAAGTCTCAGGGTGCAGAACAGTATTTGTGGCCCAAATCTGAGGTGCTCAGACACTAATTCAGTGGGGGCACAGCTGTCTGTGAGATTAAAGCCATAGGAAATGATTTTGGCATAGGAGATCAAAATATTGACAAAGGAGAACTTGAGTAAATACTTGCAAGTTTGGGTAACAAAATAAACTCTTATTTTTTTTTAAATTGATCTTTAAAGAAAATGGATCACTTTTCCTAGAGCGTCTTTCAGAATTGCATCTGATTTCCTTTTTATTGGCTTGGGGTTGAAGCATTTTGTATAACATACAAACCCATGCAAAAATATACATCTTTTTCACCTTTAATGTGCTGAGACCCTGGTCAGCAGGAGAGGCCAGTGATGGATTCTCAGGAAACTAACAAAAGCAATTGTAATGCAGCCCCTGGCACTGCCATGCCTCCTTATGGATGGAGTATTAGTACTCCAAACCCTCCATATTCGCTTGCTGACCCTCAGCATCCACAAAGCCATAGCCTAATAGAGAAGTATATTCATTGGCGTTGTGCTCTAAATGTCAGTGCAGCCACGCAAGAACAGTTTTCTTCCACAGGGCTACAGGCAGGCATTTTCCAACACATTTCTTCATATTACTTAAGCTATTAGAACCATGACCCAAGGCATTTCGTGGGGACCAAAGAACAGCTGAAAGTACCAGGCACACAGACCATTAACCCCAGACTGTTGTTACCTGCCAGCTTGAGCATTACAGAATACAGGTCCCCATGTGTCCCACATCAGGCTCTCCAGCTGCTACCACAGCATAAATAAATACTACAAAAGCTCCTTTTGCATAAGCAAAACAAAGAAAATGAGAAAAAAAAAGAAATAAATAAAAGGAGCATCCTTTGGCTATTGTGGGGGAAAAGAGGGATACTGGACAGACTGGTACAGAGGAAAAGGCTGAAAGGAAGCATCAGGACTCTGCAGAAGATCCAGGTTTCCTTGCAAAAGCTGTCATCTCCCCTCCCCTCTCACACACTCGTGCTCTGCACTCTTGGAATGCCAAGGGAATTGAGTTTGGGCCCTGAGTGTGCAGAAAAACAGCAGCAGCCACACGGGACTGCTACATGCTGTGCTCCTCCAGCTCAATAGTCCCTGTTGCTGCAGTTCTTGAACAAGAAAGCTGAGTACGACAAAGTCCCAAGGGCTGAGACGCAATCCTGTACTGCCAGCTCTGGATTTTACATTTACCCACAAACCAGAGTAGTGGAAATATTAGGCAAGGGAATCTATTACCTGCAGTGCTCAATGAGGGTTTTTTGATATCCTCTGTCCCCCAAAGAGAGATGCTTAGTATACACTGGGGTGTTGAGATACATTCATTTCCAATTCCCTTCTATTCATCACCTCTCAGCAGCACAACACATACAGTCATCTTTCCACAAGGGTTTCTCCCCAGCCCCTACTTCAGAAAAGTACCTCCCATTGACCCCTGATCAGCCTCCCTGACCATTGTTTGCACATCTCGGGTAGGAGCACAGCTTTTCAGATTATCCCTTCAGCTCCTCCATCACCTCAAACAACCTTGCTCCTACTTGTGCCGGAGCACCTAGTGTCTCCAGTAAACACTGCTTTGAGCCCCCTTTTCAACAGAGACATGGTTTATTGTCCCCTAAGTAGCCCTTCACAGTTCCCCTTCTCAATCAGCACTGGGTAATGGTTTCCAAGGGACCATAATACTTAGCAGCACAGTAATTGAATGATATTATTAACAGCAGCAGCATCTGTGTTGTCTGTTTAATTAACTGGAGAGCAAATGAGGCCCTAAGAGTCATTAGTCTGATCCTTTATTGTTTTCCTAATGATCTGCGGCTTCTCTTATTTGATTATTGGATAAGAATCCCGTTTACCAAAAAATGGACTTTTAATAAAATAATAACAAAACAACTCTCTATACTCCTGAATGACATATATTACTTCTCTCAAACTGCAAATTAGATAACTGTAAACTTCTACTCTAAATACTCTGAATACAGCATCTCTCCTACTCCTTGAGCAGCACAGAAGATACTAGCTTACATTTCAAGGAAAGAAAGGACAAAGCTGCTATAAACATTGTTTTGGTGCACAGCTGGTAAGTGACAAAGCCAGGCTCACCTTGCTATCACTTATGGGAGCTCTGCAGGTGCTGGAGGAGGCAAGACCACCTTTGCAGACTTCTGGCCACCAAGAAAGACTACTAACCCAGCACTGCTGATTACAGCATTTCGTTCCACTTCTCTACTGAAAAACGGATGAGAACCAAATGACAAAGACATCCATTCCGTCTTCAACTGCGCTGAATCTATGGGCAGTCCAGCATCAATTCCTACACCTCCATCTGGGAACGGCTCACACCACTGGGACATCTACCGCACAGCGGCACGATCCCACTGTGCAGTCATGCAACCCCACGAGTCTGCTGTCACATGGGCAGGAATCAGATGTGGATGTGGAGTCATCACTCCCTCCACACCCATTTAGCAGCCGTCCTGCTTGGGTGTTTGGGCTTAGGTTCATTGCCCGACAGCTGGTTATTGGCTTCTCTGCAAGGGGCCTATGGAAATTTCCACGAAGATGATCCAAACCGCAGTTATTTAGGTTATCAGGAAGCACAGGCAATTGGCATTAACCAATTTAGAAAAAAAATCCCATCTCAGGAAGATCTTGCTGTTTGCATGCCTAGGGTATTTGCTCCTGGAAAGTCTGTAAGTTAAGCAGTAAAGGGTGTCAGATATAGTCACATACAGATCACGGGACTTACCACTATATCCTATTTCATGGCCAGTCCTGGAAGTCCTACCATTACACAGCCTTTCTTCAGCCTAATCTTGTGTAACTGGTTAATACTGCAGCAGGTACCTGGGCTGCCAACTATATTTATGACAAATCCTGCTTTCGCACCACCATCATGCTAGTGCCCCTGTACACTTGTGGACTTGGTGCCACTATCTTTCCATGTAACAATCTGGAGACCGCTGTTCTCAAACATGGACTATAGGTAAGACAGATGTCATCTCCTTCCTTGCCATCAATCAATATTAAAGGCAGATGGAGAAGAAGGGCATGGCTCTGTTGCTCCATACAGGTTTAGATATGTGATACTTAGGCAGTAATTTTTTATGGTCATTTGTGAGTTTGACCATCAAAAGGGATCTTTGGTTATCAAGTCTTTCCTGGCTGCTCTGTCCCAAGTCCCAGACAGAATCATAGAATCATAGAATGGTTCAGGTTGGAAGGGATCTTAGAGATCATCTTGTTCCAACCCCCCTTCCATGGGCAAGGACACCTCCCACTAGACCAGGCTGCCCAAAGCCCCACCCAGCCTAGCTTTGAGTACTTCCAGGGATGGGGCATCCACAGATGCTCCTCACTACCTAACACTGTTGGTACCAAGCGGTCAAAGCATATGAACATGACACATAAGGACCAAGGCAGAGAATTTGAGCAGAATTGTGGAAGAAGAGCTGCCCGTATCTCCGTGATCTCAATGCAAAATCCTCCAGGAGTGATTACCTACTTATCTGAATCGTCATTAAGGAGAAAAACAAACCTATTTTCTCCTCTGAGGGCCTCATTCAGTTCAGCAGTGGGTTTCATCAAACACCTTCTGCTGTCTTGTGTGTGATAGGAAAAAAAAAACATGAAAATAAGTGAGCAAGAAAAGAAAAAAAATTAAGAATTTCTTGACACCACTGGCCTTCTCTGTCTCAGGACAAATAAACAACTACTCCAAGATTTACAGTTTTAAAGGAGTTCTATTTTCTGGGCATTTGTTTGGAGCTTGAGGCTGACTCTTCACTAGATCAACTCACTGGCTCCATACAATTACAGATGTCTCTGTTTCCTGTTCAACTGGAAATTCTGAGACATTTCCAACTGGACAAGGAATTTACTTTTAATCCCTGATTTGCTACCATTCCATCCCTCCCTGGACTCTGGTGCAACAGCTGGTGGCTGCTTCCTGCTCACTGTATGGATGAAAAATAAATGAACGGACACATGGACTTTGTGGCTTCCTGAAATTTAGAATACAGCAGCTCCTTTGCACTGGGTATAACAGGTAAAAAAAAAGAAGTCAAGAAAGCTGCTGTTCTCTGGACAACATTGCCAATGTGATTGCTGAAAGCACCTCACACATCTGTTCTTTTGGGTCTGGAGAGTCATGTACAACTGCAAATATTTTTAAAAGGCATTCAAAAATGCCTCATAAATTGTGCTGAAATCTGACAGGTACGAACTTTATTCTGATTCAGTTGCAGATTAACCCCTCCAAGAGATAGCTTCTCAACAGCAGTTGGGTACAGCAGGTTCCAGTACTGATAGGACATGGGTAAAAGGATGTGTGTGGTATGTTTCGATGTAAATTATTAGAAATAAGAACTTTCTTCTGGTCAGCTGCAAAGTGACAACAAAGAGTGCTGGCCTTCTACGCCTGCTCTTTACTGCCTCTGTAAATTGGTGCCTGATCATCAAAAAGTGAAAATGGCTGTGAGATCTCTGAATAGCAAGAGGTTCCCAATAAACCTCAATGATTTGTGATTATTCTTGTAAGAGTTCTCCTTGGGACAGCTGCTTAGGCAGCCATCCCACTGGATTCTCCCGGGCTCTTCTGTTTATGTTATTTATAGCCAAAATACCTCACAACACAGCTTCACGTGCATTCATATGTCAAAGAGACCTTCTAATACATCATTCCTTTCTCCAGATGTCCATTCACCTTTATCCCTTTTGTGCACTTACCTAGTTACAAAATACCAGCCAACTACCACACATCTCCACGGGAGGTTATTCTCTAAATTAACACATCTGCCTGCAAATTTGTACTGCACTCAACCTGGATTTTAACGTTCCATTATTTCTCCTCATTACTGCTAAGTGCTATGCCCTTTGACTAAGCCAAATCATTCCCCTCTTTCTTTGTTTTTTTATATCCACTATATTTTTGTAACTAGCTGGCAAAACCCCCTTTACTCATCCCTTGGACAAGCTCTCCAGATTTAACCCTCCACCAGTAGTATTTCACAAAACCTTCCCACTGCTTTTTGTGCATTTCCTGGTAATAAATATATTTTTCATTTCAATGTAACAAAGTCTGAATACCTGTCTTTCCTGGTGATACAAGAAGGGGGACTCCCTTTTCTCAACAGGACACAGCACCAGCCTCCTCCTTTTCCTTCCCAGTGGCTGTATTGGTGATTGCTTCTCCCTGCAATGCTTCTGCTTGCAGGAATTGCTGTACATTTTATACCATGGCATGAAGCCATCTACTTATTTTCCAGCACCTACAGCATACTTGGAGGTCACGCCAAGAGTCCAGTGGGATTCACAAACTGCAGTCTCCAAGCTTGCCTACTTAACAGCTTTCCAGTTGCACCAGCATGGCACAGATTTAAAGACAGAAGCATCTGAAGGATACAGGAAGGGAATAAACAGGGAAGGATCCCAGCTCTGTGGGAGGGATCCAGGACAGGCCTCCAGGAAGGTGCGTTCAAAGGAAGCCCCAACTTTCTACCAAATAATAAAACAGACAGCAACGTCACACACTGCAAGAAGCCAGCCGTTGCCAACAGGCAGCGCGGGGAACTAGAAATCTTGGCTCCCAATCTCTGCTCTCCATGTGAAGCCACTGAGCAGAACTACATAATCCACTTAAGCATGAGTCTTGATTTCTGATCTCTGGATGTAACAAGGTGGTAAGATCAGCGGACTCATTGACCATATCAAAAAGTGCATGGGGAAGAGATGCCAGACTTGGTTTCACAGGGCATTCTCTGCTGCATTTGTTGAAACAAGGAGAAAGCAATCCCCACCAAGAGAAATCCACCAGGTGATGCAAACACTAAACTGGAACCTGCAGGACCTTACCCAGCCAGAGGTCAAATTTTAGGTAACTGATTTCCAGAAAACTAGTTCTTTGCTTCAACTGCTGTCTATTTCACTGGTTTTTGCAGTGAAACTGCTTACTCCGCCTATTCAGATCTTTTCTAGTGTGTGCATGGGAGTGGGGACCAGCAGGAAATAACTGCCCTGCTGAATTGGAGGAGGACATGCACACTCAGTCCTCCTCCATAACGGTGGCTGTGCCACAGAGTGTCACTTACCATTTCTCAGCATCAACAGAGCTCTGGATGACTGACAAATTAGGGACAGTGGTCCTTGCATTGTCTTGTGTTTCAGCTGGAGAGCCATGTCACATTCAGCTTTGCTCCTCGCCATGTGAGACAAGGCTGTCATGGCATGCAGAGCCTTTCACCCTCTGTCTCCTGGTAGTCTGATACTCTCCATTCCATCTGAGCGAGGAGCTCCAAACCAAGAGAGGACAGGATCTGATTTAGGGTACAGTAAGGTAGGGTAGAGAAAGGTCTGACTTAGGGTAGAGCATGCCTATGGCATACTATGGCTGTGCTAGAGGCTCCTGGGATGATCTGATGTCGATTACCTTCCTATTTTCTTTGTCTTGCCACGCGGAAATGCCTGGCAAAGGACATTGGGCAGACTTTGATGGGTGGTCATGATCAGCTCTTACTTTAACTTGCTGGAGACCTTAGTGCACTCTCCTCATCTGCTCTCCACGGCCAGCCAAAGACATCAGAGTGAAGGCATGAGTACAGCTACAATCCGACCTCTGTACCACCTTCCTAAAGAGCATGCCCAAGTGAGGCAAGAATGATGGCTTTACAGCTACACATGCATGCACAGCTATATAAATATGTACACACACACACATATATATCTACATACAGCTATACAGTATTAACCAACCTTGCTGCCAGCATCCCTCTCAACCAAGACCCAACTGTTTCTACAATAAGCTCAAAGTCTTTAGCAAAATATTTCACTCTTCATATGGCCACCCTTGTATTTCAGCAGCTCTGTAGCAGAAACCAGGCTGTGCTGAGGACAGGATCAACAGCAAATGAAGGAGGCTGTGAGCCTGCAGCTGGGTTAGGAGCAAAACCCCAATCCAACAGCTCTGCTGGCATTTGAAGCACAAAACTATCCTTCCACTCAGCCACAGCCTAATTGTCTCCTAAGCTGGTTAGCTTGCTTTTTGCCCATGTCCTTACTCTGTAAGATTGTCTCTTGCATAAAGCAGTATGTCCCATCTATTCAGCTTGCATTTAGGTTGCCTCGTGATGTTTTTCAGGCTGTTCCCAGCAAGGACTGCTGATCTTGTCTGGATTTACCAAATCGCTTTGTAATGCTGAGTGTTCTTTGCTTGGTAACCTCACAGCCATTGGCAGGAACAGTCCTTAATACCTGTCTGTATAAAATAAATATTTTTATAAGCCAAATGCAATGAACCCCATTGGCCAGCAGCAGGGTTCTTCATAGTACAATAAATGTCTTTCCAGGAAAAACCATTCAATCTGCACATAGACTCAAGCAAAATCTTAAATGTTACCATAGGGTAGATTTAGATTTGTTGTCTGTTCCTCCACTGAAAAAAACAGCAGTCACTCTTTCCAGCTCAACCTCCTTAGCTACTTGTCAGCCCTTATCTGCACTACACAACGCATCCAGGATGGCCATAAGGCAATCCTCCACTCTCAGCATGCTTGCCAAAATCTGCCAGATGTTGGTATTAACATCCATGGAAGGCCAAGGCATACATGCTATTGCTATTAATTATTTGTATAGCAATGGTCCCCAGAGCTCATAGGCATGTGCCAAATCCCTTTAGGCCTAGATTTTGGTTGGTGATAGAGCATGGGATAGCTGGAATTAAGGCCCATTTAAGAAATACAGGTTCCAGAAATACTGAGACTCCAACAGATGTTGGTAGATGAGCAAAGAAGTGACTGTTTCCAAGGAGGGAAATGTCCAGTGGGCCAACTAACTCAGTCACCAAGCATGCAGATCTTTCACCATAACCAGGCTTAAATATCTAAGGAGGATCTGAGGAGCAGCATCAGTGGGTGAATGCTAAGCATAGGACTAGAACTGCACTAGCTAACATATTCCCAAAATGAGATTTTAGGACTTTGATAAATGTTCTAATATGCCTGTAGGGAAGTAAAGACAACATTCACATGTAACATGTGGCATATGACATATAAACAGGGTCAAGACCTACAGGAAAGTAAATGGGGCAATCTCTCCTGAAACTTACCGCAATCTCAATTTTGCAGCAAACACAAAAAAAAATTGCAGGTCTTCTTCAGCATTAAGCTTTTAGCAGCACCATTTTCTGATGGTTCAAAGAGCTCTCTTCATGTAAAAACATTTCCATAGCGGGTAATCAATATTTTACCTGGCAGGGATGTCTTCTGTCTTGATCTATGCAGAAAATATTTTTTGCTCTGAAATTCATAACGAGATATGTTATCGCTGCCCTCAGAATTAGTCAGCTAGAACCCTCAAAAGCTGGCCTCATCCACCGAGCAACAAGCTGCTTTGCATGATGATCAAAAGTGGTAAGAGGTAAGTCGTGCTTCAACAGAATGATTTTCAACACCTACCGAGACAGGAGAATAACATCTAATTTCCCTAACCCCTGATGAGCCCGATTTCTTCCCCTGTCATATAATCTGCAATAAATAACCCATCAGTCCTTTCACCAGGTGGCCCGCTACAAAGCTGTTCAGTTCAGCATATGCACTTTGCTGTCCCCATTGCATTGTTTGACATTAGTCTGCATTTAAACCATATTTTCCATCGAAAATCTCACCCAAAAAAAAGACACGCATCTCTCGCAGTCTACATTAGCCACCATCACCAGTGACTCATCCCTCTGCAACAAACAACTTCCCTGGATAACTCTTGTCTCTCTGTGGTCCCTTCTTGCTAACTACTTCATTGCTGCCCTCTGGCTCACTGAGGTTACTGAGTGTCCTGCGGGACAGCATGAGCCAAAATGAGCCCAGTTTGGGGTTTCAGATGTTGAGAGGAACATCACCATCATGCTCCCACCAGTCCACTGTAGAAAGGGAGAAGCTGGACTTCTTTTGAAGCATCGAAGGTACTACTTCATCATTTGCACTCAGCAATCTCCACTGTGGGCAAAGTAGGTCTCCTGCCAGGAAACACAATGAATTTACCACTAAACATATCCTATTTCTATACTAGAATTAAATGTGACTTGAGTACCTTTGTACCTGCAACAGATCTGGTAGCCAGCAAGCTCTGCCTGCCATAGTCACCTTGACTAGATCCCTTTTCTCATTAAAAATGGAGAAGACAGCTGTGACCTGGACCACAGTGAAGCAAAGCCCTGGGTGCACCTCTCTTCCAGATGTGTGCTCTCACTCACTGGTGGAAACGCGGTTGTATGGGCTTGGGGTGAAGAACTTCTGCATGTGCTGCAAGTGCTCATGTCTCTCTGCAAACATCTGACGCCCCTCAAGCCCTTCCAGGTCAAAGCAATGATCTGAGGATGACCTGGGAGAGGAGCTCCTCTCACTGTCAGAATGGGCATAAAATGCAAATATCCACCCGGTAGAGGAGCACTTCAGTAAAGCACAACTTAGCAAGCAGGAGAAATGCTTCCCTGAGACAAATCAGTGAAGGAGCCAGTACCAGTAGCAGCTATTCACACCAATCTGTTTTCCACCTTTACCTTGCGTAACCTCTGGATTCTCACTGGATCTTGCTGGGGCTTTCAGAGGAGAAAGGACGTCAAGGCCAGAACCAGTACATTGTGCTCTAAATGATTGATCAGAGACTTCCAGCTTGCTTAAAGTAGCAATTTAATGATAAAAATCCTAACAATATCCTTCTCCCTTCAACCTCAATACGTTATAATCTTATTTAACACAATGAAAAAAAAAAAAGAAAAAGAAATCTTGTAGTGAGCAGGCACCAGAGGAAATGTGGGTTAGAAAAGGATATTACAGTATCACTTCAGAGAGTGCCATAAATAAATCTTCACCCGAGATGGGTACGCAGATTGGGGCATAGCTCCACACGAAATTGCACTGCTCTACAAGACAGTGACTCATCAAACTCCCCACTTCTGATAATCAGTCCAACCAGGTTTTCATTAAGCAAGGAAGAGAAGCCAGAGAAGGGAAATATCTCTGAGCCCGGCTAGAAAACGTCGTCTCACTGTCAAAGCATCAACTTGGGACACCCGAGTACAGTTCCTGCCTGCCTTGCTCATTTTCTGCTCCATCTTACCCAGCCCAAGCAGGGGGTTGGACAAGACAACCACCAAAGGTGCCTTCAAATCATTGCAACTTGATCACTACAAGTCTCCCCTCAGTTCCCTGCCTGTTCTAGGGTATTAATATCACCTACATAGTGGTTTTAGCTACATAAAAGCAGACATATCTTTAAATAGATGATGAGCCTTGCTAAACTTAAAATTCAGAGTACTTATTCAGTGCCTGTAATTTTGTGAACTAATATCTAGCCATGTCCCACAAAAAGCTCCAGCTGAAGAGTTTAGGTCCCCTGTGTTCAGAGCTCGTTTTATTTCTCTTAAAGAACAGAAATTCAAGATATCAATTAAAGACCTTCCCCATGGCATAGGGTCTCCAAGGAAGACCCACTATTCCCTATACCAATGTGCTCGAGAGGCTGTCTGGCCAAGTTTCTCTCTCAGACCTTTCTGGATCACAAATTTGCAAAGAATCCATACAAGAACTTTCCTTAGTGCCCACCAGCAGAGTAACTGGGCATTGCTCGGGTGTACATACGCAAAGCAACACCCTCAGTATGCCAACGTTTGCCCTGGTTTCCTACCTTACTTATAGGATGCCCCTTGTAGGAGATGGCTGATATAGGCAGAAACAACCAGAAAGATTTAAGAATCCCAAGACAATTTGTTTGCCCTCAGTTTATTGCCATCTTGGGTTTACTCCTTCCTGTATACTCTCTAAGAGATCTTTTCAGCTCCTTGACAAGGAAGTTATCGGTTGGCTTCTATTTAGTCTCCTTTCTCTTTTGCAGAACTATACCCACTGTCTCCTTGTAGAACTTGAACTGGTACCTCTGCTCAATGAACTACTTTACAGTGCCTCAAAACTCAGGTTTGGTAAGGAGTGCAACAGGCAGAACCAAGCCTTTTATCCTCAACCTTTGCAGACACCTCCATCTAATTTCCCTGAACACATTATTAAGAGAAACCTGCAGCCATGATCATACGAGCTGCATTGTTTCTAAGCATTCACAGGCTTAATTCCAACATCCTGGCAGGATTCCAGCTGGGGTGAGCCTGGTTTGTATTATTCCTGCTTCCCCTAAAATCTCCCTTGAATACAGCGTTCTGAACGTGCCACCTCAAACTGATGTGTGAGGCATTTTATTGCAATCAGACAACAATCCCGAACTTCAGCTGAGATAAGAACATGAAGCACTGCAGAAGTCATGCAGTTATGCCACCCCATGCCAGCTCACAATACGGCTTAGAAAATTTCAGAGTGCCCTTAGAAATAACTGAGCTTGGGAAAATAATACACCTGTGATGAGCTTGAGTCATTATGATAATGCTGATGATTACAAGAACATCATGATGTTACCCCTCAACCATCTTATCTGGATTCTTATCTGGTAGCCAAATGGCTACCACTGATTTTTCTTAAAAAGTTCTCCTACACACCATTTCCTTCTTTTTTCTTCAAGACTGCCTGTCTTCTCCCCTGCCCGCTTGCACCTTCCATAAAAATGAGAAGGAAAATTGGACCAGACAGAAGTATGTGATACAAAATCCTCACTGTGCCCTGGTCCAGGCTCCGCAGCAGAAGAATAGGGTAATGCATACCCAGGGAAGGAGAACTGTGCACAGCAGCACATATCACTCGCTCTCAAATGAGGTAGTTGATTTCAAAGGAGAAGCATTTGTATGTGCAGAACAGCTACTTAAGGTTGTTCACAGAAGCTTTATGGTTGTCTCCAAGCTCCAGAGAGCTCAACTCATGATTAGTAAAGCACCTGGATTTCCAGGTGGAAGGATACTAATCTAAATCTAATTTTAATACATTACAGCTCTCTATAATGTTTGCAGAGCAGTTTCTCTGTTAGAGAGCATGTACAGAAAGAATGCTGGAGGATGAGATGGGAAGAATTTGTCCCTGTTTGCCTCCTGCACTTCTAGGCTCCATGCTTCAGTTAACCTCTGACTCCCACAAATGGAGTAATTGTCTCTTCCATCCCACAGGGCCACCTTGGGTCTTGTGTGACACTCAGGTAGATGATTATTACCAGGCAAATTATCCCATTAAATCTTCATTGTTCCTCTTCCTCGGGACCTTCTTCAGCAGGAAGATGGTAGGTGTAGATTCACCTTTAAGCACAGTGATACGATTTTTTACCTAGCTACCATCTTCTCATGTCATACTAATCAAAGGCTACCAGATCCAGTCACCCAAGCACTGGAAACAAAATCCAGCCAACACTGGGCAGCCCAGAAAGGACAGAAAAGCCCATTTGGCTCTAAGTTTAGAGCTTCCCTTGCTTACTTTGCCTTTGAATGCTGTCCATCTGTATCATCAGCTCTCCAGATGAGGGGCTGCTTCTTCACACTGCCCTGAAATACTCTTAACCTCAAGCAAGGACATAAAGGGAATGTTTCTGGGTCTGTAATGAGGCAATATCCTCCATGCCTATATAGTCTTCATGATAGAGTGAACTATGTAGTGACACAGAGCAAGAGTACAGACCTAACGCTGAATCCTCATGTAGAGATCTCCCTGCTGCCTGTAAGACAACCTTGAAAACACGTTAAAACCAAGATCAGCTGCTTGTGTTACACACTCAGTGCAGCCATGCTGCAGCAGCAGGAAGCTTTGAATCCTTAGCAATGGACTTCTGGTAGATGGGCACCGAATGAGGGTGATAAGCTCTCAATTCCTGGTGAAGTACATTCCAGAATGAGATAAATGATTTTTCTTGTGAATTCCATGCCTTCTTACTTTCAATTTACCAAAAATATCTTGGAGAAATAAATTCTGCAGCACATGGTCAGGAGATCCCATGGAAGCATGAATAAAAGTGCCAGGAACTGCTGAGTATAATTCTGCTTTCCTGAAGCCTTTCTGATCTGGGTGTTCACAACCCTGTGCTGTGGGCACAGCAGTGGGGAGCACCATGAAATGATGTCTGTGCATGCAGCAAGGCAGTGGGCACACTGATGGGAGCGGGCATTTTGAACACGCAGTTGCCACATCACCTCCAGAGCCACAATCAACTGCATTTTTCCTTGACAGCCCTTCTGCATTTCCAGCCCCAATGATGTCCATTAAACTCTCCTCTCTTAGTCCTTCCTTGTAGCTGCTCTAAGGAAACAATTTGTGCTTTTGTCGTCTAGATTGACAGGAGAAAGAGTAAAAGGGCAGTAAGGAAAGATCAATAATAACTGAAAATATTGCACTCTGACAGTGAGTGCAGGTGCACGTGGTGCACATGTGTGACTCCTTGTGTCCCTCTGCCCTAGCCCCCCATATGCCCCCCCCTGGAGCCCAGGCACCTCCAGGCACACACCACCAGCCAGATGTCTCCTGGCATCCCTCCACCAACTTCACGAAGTGCTCCAGGACAGGCTATGTGCATGCATTTGTTTCCAGGCTTATTCCCCAAAGCAGCTTTATTCCCAATCAGAAAACAAATACCAGTGCAAGGTGATGCGGTTCAATGCTTTCCCTGGCTTTCAGATTTTGCTTAACATCCTGGAGTTTAGAGTTGTTCTTCAGATCTGCTCAAAGGCCAGGGGTATGATGAAAGTCACTCCCCAAGGTGTTTCTAGGATGCTCTGCGATGGGTATAAAACCACTGCACCTTGCCTGGTCCCTCAGAAACCCCATGAAAGCACAGCAGCATTGGCTGAAAGATGCAGTTTCAAAGTGCCCCATCTCCTGGTGCTCTCCTATCTGTGATCACTGACACGGCCATTAAGGGCTGTGATGTCAGTGCATGCCTGAGGAAGGGTCTGAGCCACACATCCACGCACGTGCATTACATCTGCAGGTGAAAACCATACTGATGTGATTAAAGTTGAACAGCAGTGACTGTTCTCAACACAGGCTTTCCTTTTTTCTAAGGTTCTCAAATTAAACAGAACATCTCCAAAGGGGATTTATTATACAGAGAGACCAAAACCTTTTAAAAACATGTTGCAGGGATATTAGAAAGTCCTTATCATCGCTCAAGTTCAGCACTAGCAGAATTATTCATGGGAAAGAAAAGAACAAGTTTGATTCATTTTAGAAATTACTCGTGATTAAGGATTATTGTTGCTGGATCACTGTTGTGAGCAATTTGCATAACAGCCTTAAAGCAAGGCTCCTTCCCCACAGAGCACCCCAGAAAGACCAGACCTGTCGATAACATGATGAACATGATGCAATGAGCTGTAACCAGCAGGCAGGAGGGGAGAAGGCAGCCTTGATGAAGGAAAGGTCAGATTTCTCCTTTACACCCAGGGCTGGGATCCAGGAACGCCACAGTCAGTTGCTGACATTCAGTTCCTCCATGGGCATTTTCTGTGCCTCAGCTCTGCAGAGATAATGGAAGGATGTGGCACTTCCCTGCCTTCCCAAGCAAAGGGAAGAGGCCATCCCCGTGTCACATTTCATCAGTGTCTAAAGTGCTTATTTAGCAACAGACTAGAGCATCCTTTGCACAAGGAGTCCTTCCTTGGCCTTTTTGCCATCTTTTCAGCCAACAGCAAGAGCAGCAGTGCTGCAGGGAATGGAGGTGAGGCAGGTGAAGAGCAATGACCTTTGAGCAGCAGCTGGAGGAGCCCACTTAGCTAATGCTGGAGCACCAAAAAGGGAAAGCAGACCTATCAGGCACTGCAGGTGGTCACATCTTAACATGCATATCAGGTGGCTTTGGAAAAGAGGAAGAAATAGACATTGCATGCTCCATCCCCTAACAACCTATCCCCACCGCTGTCTTGCTCGTAGCAGCAGTCCTCCCATCAGCAAGGATCTTCCAGCCACCCGTAGTCTGTCTCACCCATGTCCCTCCCATGTGTGTTCACAGTAGCAGTGTCCCAGCCTGTGCCAGGGAGTGTCAGCACATGCAGGGGCATCAGGTCACCAGCAATTTCTCAAAGCACTCTACAGCTTTGGATGGATCTCTCTTTGCACCTCTTCAGGAAAACTGATACGGTACTTGGCTGCCTGAGATCTGGGTTGAACCGAGCTGCCCACATTTCATTCCTGGAGTCCAAACGAGCTCAGTAACTGAGCCTGAACCAGGGCTGCTGGATTTGTCTCAGCTGCAGCAATACAGGCAAAAAAAAAAAAAAANAAGTCATTGCAGATTGATTTGAGATACTGTGCACTGGTTTCAGTCAACATCTAGAGAGCCTGAACTACAGCCCAAGCTGCCATCAAATCTCAGCCACTTGCAGTTTGGAAGGAGGTAGACCATGCTGTGGTGCCTGCTCTGCACAAGGGATTTTGCATACAGCAGCTCTTGTGAACAGGGTGACATCTCCACAGTGACTTCCTTCCCAATTTGTAGCTCTACATCAGTCCACACCTTGAGTACTCACAGCCCATGAAATTTTCTTTCCTTTAACAATACTTACTAAAATATATATATACATACACATGCATACTTAATATGCATTCTTATATATGTATACTGTAAATATACATTGCAAAAATATACAACTACCTCCAAGAAATATTGTCCTCACCTAGGTCCACAAACTGAAGCTGCCATGCAGCCTTTGAACACTTTTCCCCTCTGGAACCAGCTGCCTTTAACTTTCTTTCTGTATATTTCTCTGTACTTAGCATTTCATGAAAAAGATTAAAAGACAAAAAGCAAACGAGGGGAGTGGCAAACAAGCTCTTCCCTGTTGAGTATTAACCCTGCTAAATGCGTCAGTCCTAACTTATTCATCTTCCTTTCATACGAATTAAGCCCAATCGCTTTCCTTTCTCACTGTACAGAAGAACCACAAGCTGCTCATCTCTCTTTTTTTTTTTTTCCTATCTGCACTATCGTTACCCTTCTCAACCAGAGGGTGATCAGGACTGAATACAGCAGGTGGTAAAGATGAAACACTGGTTCATCAGATTATTATTAGCCACATCATTATTATTAGCCACAGCTTCCTCCCTCCATTTCTTAACTCAGCTGAGTAGTGCTTCCACTACTGCAGCCCCCACTGTGTACTGAGCAAATCCTTTCTTTCAGCTGTTGACAACGATGCCCTCAGGTCTGGAAAGTTAAAATGAACGAAGAAATCATCACTGTGTACGAGACATTTAAATCAGTCCTTTTGAGAGGCACTGCCTTGTGCTTGGCTATACCGGAATTCACGCTGGCAGTTTTTCAGGTTTATTAGGCCTTTATTCCTGCTTTTATTCCTCAGTAGGCTTCACTAACCTGATTCGGGGCGGACCTTGTTATTAACCTCTTCCCATGCTGAGAATTGAACTCTTAGCCCTCCTCTTTCCATCTCTCCTCTTAACAGTGGTTGAAGCCATGCCTCTGCCTTCCTTCTCCCTCTACAGTCACCAAATCCCATTAACAGCTTCTTGTAAGGAACCTTTCCAAAAACATCTTGAAAACCTAAATGAATTGTATTTACCAGTCCTCCTTTATCTGCTGTGCTGTTAATCTTTCTGAAGAAATGGAGGGATTATTAACGTTAGAGACATAGCTTATTACTTGCATTCAAGTGCAGCAGCGTTCAAAGGCATCAGCAAAGACTAGATGGCAACGTGCAAGCTCTGTCTACATGGAGGGAAAGTCCTCACCCCTGTCTGTTCACAATCTCAGTAGATACAGAAAAGGCAGCAAAAGAAACAATTATTTTTCTACTTTAGAAAACATAAGAAAAGCAGACAGAGTTTTACCCTTAAAACCATGGAAATCTGTTACTTTTAACTTATACTTACCCTGGTGCTTTATTGCCCGTTTTTAAATTAATTTCTTAGTTATCCTTTCAGCAACTGAAATAAAACTAAGAAGTCTGTAATTCTTTGGATCATCCATAGTTCCTATTAAATAGATGGATACATTGGCCTGTCTCCAGTCCTCCCTAGTCAAATTATTCTTCATAAATAGTATTTATTATGAATAAAACCCCTTTTGGTTAGCAGAATGTTTGGGAATCATCCTGATTTTCTTTAAATGTATTGATTATTTGTAAGGACTTGGCACTAGGCCTTAAGTTATTTGCAACCAATTTTCTTTGACTCTTCACTTTTACTGGTCAGTTCCTGGATGGTACCCCAAGTCCATGATCTCTTATAACTGCTCTACGAGAAAAGTCACGCACTAGGCTGGAAAATCATTGACCAATCATAAATTGACTTATCATTGATAAAACATTAAACATCACAGCACTTTGGAGACTGGAAGACGGTTTCACAAGTCAATATATTTGCGAAGAGAATGAAATGAACTGAACAAAGCTCAATGAGTGGAAGTGCCCAGTCACAACACACAAAAACTGCATTTTAACTGCATCATTCTTTCAGTTCTCCAAATGTGTATGGTGATGTGCCCACGACGTGCTCCCTACAGAACTGGAGCCTTACAGTCTCCGTTTGTTCCACCGCCCTCTCCTCACTAATTCTTCTGTGGGCAAAGCAAGAGCAAAGAAAGAAAAAAGCTACAAAAAGGGATCCTGGATTATCTGCAGCTCCAGTGTCAGGAGTCTTTTGATTGCTTTGATATGATGCATTTACAGGGGAGACATCATGTCAGAAATACTCTGGCTTACAGGCACAGAGCTTTGCTTGTAGGAATGGTTCATTGATACTGAGAAATCAAAACCCAGGAGAAAAAAGGGATTCCCTCCCACACACCTCTTCTCACCTTGCCACCCAAACCCTTTCCAATATAATATGAACACAGCTTTAGAGTGAAGATTGATGCAAACAAGTAATTGAACTCCTCTGCAGCCAGTTTATTGTCCATGATTGCCTCCCTTTCACCTTGACAGTCCAGTATTTAGAGTCACTGCAACTAGCTTGTAGCTAGGAAGAAGGAGATGAATCAACTGTTTACTAACTCAAGCAAAAAATGAATCTGACATGATGCATCACTTGGAAGCCTACAAAGCTTCATGAGAAACGCAATCACCTCTGTGTGAATGAAGCCAACAGGAGGGGTCCTCATCTCTATGGAAAGGGGATCTATGGCTTCTGGCAACCTCGCTACTAAGCTACAAGTCAGCAGTAGGGATGTTGCATATGGTATTCATTTTAATACATGAATTCACCAACAAATTGGGGAACATATTACCACCATTGATTTATTGTCATAGTAAATTTTATGTGTGCAAATTGGGGAAAAAAAAAAAAAAACACTGGGGACTTCATCTTAGGAAAAGTGATGTGCAGCCTTCCTTGGTGCCTTCTTATGGCAAAGCATCAAAGCTGAAGGGATATGAGGAGAAAAGTGATATGGAAGAAAGGGAAATGCTTGGGCTTGTTACCATGTTACCAGTGAACACACTGCCCCACCAAAACCAAAAATTTCTCAGGCTCTGACTTATAACCCCTTAATGTATCCAAGTTTTCCCCTGACTTCCAGCAGTAAAATCTTTGAGGTCTGCAGGTAAATAGTTTGATGGAAGCTATGCAATCTATCTTCTAATGGGCAATACTCAATCAGCATGTGTTAGGAGATATTTTTAACTGGATATTTTACATCTATCTGGTTGACTTACTCTGCAAATAGACACGTCAGCTTTCACAACACAAATAGATCCCTGATCTCTGCCAGGGCTGGAGACTGATAAGAAGACCCCAGCTGGCTTGGGCTGTATCCTTTGCATCTATTCACCTCTCTGCCAAGATTCACAGCCAAAATCTCTTGTGCTAGTGCCTTGCACACCAGCTAGAGACGAACAGTTAGCAGGCAGAGGTGGCCTGAGCAGCAGAGATGAAAATCTAGTGCTGCACAGCAGCCAGGGCCATCTGTCACCAACAGGCTTAGATAGAGGAAGAGTTCTCTTTTCCAGAAAGAACACAGACACCCCGTAATGTTTTGGTTTTCTGGGCTTTTTTTGGACACTTTATGTTTTAGATCCTCACCACAGTTTCAGTTCTGATGAGTGTAAGTGGCCAGCTCATGGACCTTAAAACATCAAATTTGACTTTTTTGGTCACCGTTCAATGGTGAACAGGTAAGCTTGTGAAGCAGAGTGTGGCAGAGAGGGCTGCATCTCGAAGAGGTAAAAACAATCTGTGTTCCCAACAGCATGTGAAGAGGTGAGCACAGACATGTGAGACAGGGGACTTCCATTAGTGCTTCCTTCAGATAAACAGGACTGGAAATTTTATAAAGAAAAAGCATCAATGAAGAAAAAGAAATGTTAAGCAGTTCTGATGCCAGAGCTATGCCAAATAGACTCCTGTGTGACATAAAATGGGAGATACTTAGGATCTAGAATATTTAGGAACTTATATATTTAAGATGTTTAGGATTAGATGTAGTCTTGCTGTTTCCAGTGAAGGCCACAGTGGTCAAGCTGCCCATGGTCCAGCACAGAGTCCAGTCAGCCGCCTCCATCCCGACCACCCCCTGGTAAGGCTGTGTGTTCTCAGAGCGACCAGAGCAGACATCCTGTCATATTCAGAATGACACCGAGTGAGACAGCGACAGCAGCAGACCTTGGAACAACACTGCAGGGAGAGCAGACGGGCCATCAGCTTCCATCTCGCTCTTCTGCAAAGCATCCACTGCCTGGCAGTGACATCATGGGTTTGGTGGATTGAGGTCAACAATTTGCAGACTGACAGAGGCTCAAGTTGTTACTCTGTGAATTTTTCATGGCCTATCTGCACCTCTATCAGCAACGCTTCACTGATCTGGCCTGTATTAACCTCTTGATCTAGAAGGGATTTTTGCCTTTATTGTTACCCTCCCATCAAAACTCATTTCCTATGATTCCACCACGCTATGCAGTGTCAGTAGTTCGGACCTCTCCACGCAACATCAGTGGGTTTGTGGGTATTATTTAACCCCTGCTGGGTCACTTGCAACCCTGCACAGCACTTCAGTGGCACATAAGGTGAGTCAGACATGTTGTGCTGCTATTTTGGGTACACTGCAAAGCTTCCAGCCAGCCCACCTGGGATACAGGCTGAGAGTCTGCAGCTTACCCTTTGGGTAAGGACACTGCTGCTACCCAAAGACCTGGTACTGTTGGGTTCCCCTGCTGCAGGGAAATCCCCGTGTCAAAGTCAATTTATGGGAGCAAAGCAAAGTGAAATGTTGCCTCACAGAGGCACTACCTCAACACCAGCCCATCCTCATCCCATAATTCAGGCTGGCTTCACACTTCCAAGCAGAGCTCTAGAAACAGAGATACCCTATACAAGAGATTTGTCTAACAAAGATAGTGGTGTGGTCATATAGCCGTGGTTAGAAGGATGTATTTCCTTCTCTATGGCTGGCAACATCTATTCTTTCAAGGGCTGCCAGGTGTGAAATGTGCTCTTCTTTCCACTCTGCAATAGCCAAGATCTTCTTTTTGGTGAAGTCCACTTCTAACCCAAGAAAGGAGAGGCCAGGCTGTGGCTCCTGAGTAGCACACAGGCTGAACAGTTCGAGACACCACTTGCATTTCAGAAACAAGCCCAAGAGAGAAACAGCTTACATTAAACGGAACTTCTCGTTTTACAAAGAATCACAGGCTCACAAAATGAACCAGTTTGTAAGGGATCTCTGGATCCATCAGGTCCAACCCCTGCAGGGACATTCAGAGCTTTGTGCCCAGGACCACATCCAGGCGGCTTTTGAAGATCTCCAAGGAAAAGACTCGACAACCTCTATGGGAAACTTGTGCCAGTGCTCCGTCACCTGCACAGCACAGAAGTGCTTCCTGATGGTCAGAGGGAACCTCCTGTATTCCACTTTGTGCCCAGTGCCTCTTATCCTGTCCCTGGGCACCACCAACAAGAGCCTGGCTCTGTCCTCTTCGCAGTCTCCCTTCAGGTACCTATGCACCTTGATATAATCCCCCCAAGCCTTCTCTTCTGCAGGCTAAAAAGTCCCAGCTCTCTCAGCCTTTCCTTATAGGAGAGATGCTACAGTACCTTCATCATTTTAGTGGGTTTTGCTGACTGTCTCCAACATGTCCATGTCTCTCTTGTACTGGAGAGCCCAGAAACGGACACTGACCTCCTAAAACCATCCGATTACTCAGAACCAAGTGAGTAACCAACCCTTGAGAAACCACCATCATTTCCACTGTAAACTATTCCTGAATCTTCCCATCTCCTCATCTCCCAGGTACACAGATGCATTCCATGGTTGATAAGTCTTTACAGAACAATTTGGTATGTGAGTCAGAGGATTAGGAAAATCTCTCACCCCTATCCTTCAGTTGAAGAACAGTTCAAGTTTCGGAGGCAGATTCAGACATACTTGTGCTTTGTGTTCACTGGTTGGTTGGAATCACTTTCACTGTCTGAGACCTTGGCATGGTTGTGGGTACTGACTCTTGCACAGATGCTTCTTTTAAATAAAAGGGCACCCAAGGCATTGGCAAAGCAATAATTCTGTCATCTGACATTTAAATCACAATCAGTCTTTCCATCTCTTTTCTCATTAACAGGAGAGAAAATTCCTCAGGTTCTCCAGGTGTCTAACCTAGGTGGGAGAAGGAAAAATCATGAATGTCCTTGCTTTTATGAATATCAGCTAACAACTTCCCCTCCAGTTCTGGCAATCTTCCATCTACCCAAAGAGACAGAGATATGACTCTAATACTGAACCTACCCACACCACTTCTGGAGCCACATGCAAGGCTGAACATATGGACCAGATTTTGTTTTCACGCTTACACACGAGGATTAACCTCACCAAGGTCACAGAGAGCCTTTAGCTCCAGCAAAAGGCTGCACACAGTGTTATTTTGTGCAGTATCTAAATCTAAATCTAAATTGCAGTCCAGTGGGACCCTTGATCTCCTACCAGAGAAGTAATTTCTTCCCAGTGCTGTTTTAACATAGGAAGGGGTAAGGCATCTGCAAGTGTCTGTCACAGGCCAGCCTGTTCATTTTTGCACTACATTTGGTACAAGTTTTGATATGGATAAGGCTATACCATCAGGTTTTAGAGTCCTTTCATTTTGTCATGTCAGAGAAATGCAAAAGAATTCAGACCCAGGACTGTGTAATGAAATCCAGCAGTCACAGGACAACATTCTGTACAGCTGCTACCACTTCTTCTTTCACTTTTATCTGTCCAGGGCTGGTATAACACTACTGAAACAGATTCCCTCTGTGACTTGCATCCCCTTTTGTGGAAAATGATGGTATGAGGTGAGATCCAGGTTAGTATGTACTGATTTAGAAAGAATTCTCCCTCGATTGCACAGAAGATGGAAGCTGCTCTCAAACCTTGCACTGATCAGCACCCCTCAGATTTATTAGGGTCACTAAAGGGTTTCTAATTTTGGCTCACCTTTCATTTCACTTTCCTGGAATCACAAAGCCTCCAAGAATATTACCTATCACTCACTTCACATATATTTCCCCATAATTCATACCTAGCTCTGTGCTTTCCTGTAACCCCTGGTGGTTCAAGGTTGAATTCTTTAATCATTCTTTTCTGGTTTAAATACTTCTGGCACCTCAGTGTGGTCTCAGGTCAGTTATATCTGAATGAAAACGTTTCAAGTGACATGTTACAAGCGAGAATCTACTAAAAAAAAAAAAGAGCGAGAGGGAGAGAAAGCTTTTTAAAGGACTAGCAATGTGGGGGGTATGCTAATGAACTGATCTGATACCAAGAGACCTATCTGAATTCTTGTTAAATTCATGCAAAGACACTGTATGAGTGTAAAAATATCTTCTGAGCAACCATCTGTCTGTAGCAAGCAAAAAAAACTCAGTGCCTTATGAATTCCCAAAGTTTCATTCACACCAACATTCTGCACTTCTGATCTTTATTCAGATATATTGTTCTGATATTCCTCATTTTGCCATAGTGCACAAAATAGGCCGACTTTTTAAAAAGATTTTCAGTATTTCTTTACTCATTAAAAAAATATAAATAATGTCCAGGAAAAAAAGTATACTGAACCATGAAAACAGCATGGAGCTATGTCAAGGGAGGGTCAAGCTGGTGTTAGGAAAAGGTTCTTCACCAGCAAGTGGAGAGTGGTGGGCATGGAACAGGCTCCCCAGGGCAACAGTCAAGGCCCCAAGCTAAGGGAGTTCAAGGAGTGTCTGGACAACACTCTCAGACATAGAGTTTGGATTTTGGGTGGTCCTATGTGGAGCCAGGAGCTGGACTCAGTGATCCCTGTGGAGGTCCCTTCCAACTTGGGACATTCTAAGATTCTATGATATTGTTTTGCAGAACAAACAGAATTCTCTTGCTCACAAAGCACAGGCAAAACAAAATGAGACAATGACATTCTGCCTGAAGATCCCCTTCCACTGAAGCATTTTTTGGCACTTCCCAAAGGGTATTGCAGGATCTCTGAGGCTCAGGGGTAAAACCTTCATCCACCTCCAGAAGATCCCCAAAACTCTTCTAGCAGCGGCTGCCAAGGATATTTTTGGCAAGTCTAACAACAACAACACAGGGTAAAGGCATTTTTCAAAGTCATGTTAAGGGGTATTTACTGTGTGGATATCCAGGGCAATTGACTCCAAGTAACCAGCATTGGATTTGTCCCTTAGGATCTCCAAATACAGTCCTTAAGAGGATGGACAAATTAGGTACCTTTGGTCATTAAGGGGGATGAGAAATTGGCCTGAGAAACAAAACAAGCTAGAATTTGAGTATTTATTCAGGAGAAAAACCCATGAGATTCTGTGACAAAACTCCACAGTCTGCTCTGAAATTAATAAATCATCTTTATACTACTAAGGAACACTATCCCTAGCTGTAGCATAACAGCAATTAAAACACTGCAATTTGGTTACTCCAAGTGCTTTTTCACATGCTTACCAGATTCTAAAATGGTTTCTTTGCCTGTGGAAGGTAACTCAGACCAAACAGCCCCTTTCTCAGCACGAACTCAATTCTGCACCGAGTCAGAGCTGGTCTTGGGTTTGCAAAGCCATCACATAGGGAAAGCAAGCTTTGAGAGATTTTCTTTGGGGCAGATCTTGTTCTCCATCAGAAAAAATTGAAGTCAGCTTCAAGCCTTCTCTCAGAGCTCAATTAAACCTTCACAGCCTGGAGCAGCCAAAGCGCTCCATTTGCCTGCGAGTATAGCTGTTACAACAACCCTAAAATCTTTCCAGCAACTATTATTGAAAGAAAAGACCATGTCTGGCCTCAGAATACGTGGGAGGATCAGATGTGAGCCAAATCTCTCTTTTGTACCAGCAGCTGGAGGGCTAAGATAGAGGAAGACCCATCATCATATGGGTCAGTTAAAATTAGTCTGAGAAAGCTGATATGGATCAGCCCAGTGGTGTGGATTTCTCTGCTCAGAATCCAAACAGAAGTGAACACAGAACAGATGTGAGTTGGAAGGAAAGTTGTGGGGAGACCAGTACAGAGCGGGCTTGCTACTCCTACCCACCCAAATGATGGAGGCTTACAGCCATGCAGCACCACCACAAGAGAAAAAGGAGCTGTGAACGGATTGACAAAGCCACTTAAATGGAGTAAATGCCATTAATATGCAATGAAACGGTTGGCAGCTACCAAACACGAGAGGTATTCCCGCGTGGTAATTGGGCTTGGCTGCAACTTACAGTATTACACCATCCTGTCTTGCTAATAGAGACTTTGCTGATGCATATTCGATAGCTTCATTGTGTAATATGTAACAATATGCTGAGCTAATAATTCAGTGGTTGATAAACCCAGTTAAGCGGGACCTCGGAGTGAACTGTTTTGAATATTAGCTAAGTTGCTACTAGCCAATTTTATCTAGCAGCAAATGAATTATTGTGCACAACAGCATTTCACCACTTGGGTTAACAATTAGGACTTTCAGAGGTATTTCTTCCCTCCCACAGATCTGTATAAATGTTAACTATATAATCCTTGCCAAGGATTGAAGAAGAAAAGCAATGGGAACTGTTACAGCCAGAAGAGAAAACTGGGGCCGCAAATTTAAGCCACTTGCTCAGAATGACTGAATAAAACATAAAATAGAAGAAGAAAACAGAGTATCTACCCCAAACGTACCCACTATATCTGACCATTAGGTCAGGTTTAAAAGACAGATTTGCACTTATTTGAAATGGCATTTTTCCCTCTCCTCAAAAGGCCATCTCCATGGATGGAGCAGAAAAGGACTCCTAGGAAGTTTTGTCTGTCCCTCTCAATGTTTCTAGAGAGAAAAATAAAACCAGGACACCACCAGCGTGGCTACCCCTTCGAACAGCATGTTCATCATGTTGCAAAGTCGTGTGAGCTTGGAGGTAGTTTTAGAGGAGAATCTCAATGCATCAGAGATGAGAAACACCGAGAGTGTGGTGTGGAAGTCAGACAGTGACTGACTGCTATTCCTAATTGAAAGAGCAAACTGCAACCACTGTTTCAATTTTAAACAACTCATAATTTTCAACTGATATTTTAGTAGCACCTTGTCTAGAAAAAAAAAATTTTTTTTTTGTTTGTCTTTGCTGGGATTCACTATTTCATTTCCTCTTCCCACCAAATATCATTTTGCTGATACTAAAAATGGTCACTTATGATTACGATAAAGTAGTGGCACTTCTGAATAGTCAAATCAAGGGAAAAAAAGAAGAGAAATGAATCTGTTGATGAAAAGTTGATGATTCAGACAAGAGAATTGATTATTTGAGTCAACTCCATCTGAATGTGAATGCCATTGTTGTTCTTCAATTTCACTTTCTTTTATTGAAACCTTATGGTCTAGAAAGTAAAAAAAAATCATTGCCTTAACAAAATATCAACAGAGACCTAATTCTGCATCATTCCTGTGGAATTCTTCAGTCATCTTGAACACGTATTTGACTACATACTCAAAACAAGTACTTCACTGTACATTTTCTAGTGATTTATGATATTAAAATCTCCTTCACTTAAGCAGTGTACCTGTCCAAAAAAAGGGTCTCTTTTCCACAGTTTTTCGTGCTCTTTTATAATCTTTTAAATAAAAATGATAAAAGTCGCATTTGCTTAGGTTCTGAGTTTTATTAAACATCTATTAGTCAGAACATAACATGATTTGTATTTACTTACTGACATGCTCAACGAGGCTGATCTTTTTTATTTTATAGGTGTCTCATAGTCAGTAAGCACGTCAAATTTCACTAGGTACCAGCTAACAAACCGCACATCTTGAATGTAGTATTTCATTACGAATAAGATCTGCACACACTGGAAAGATTTTACATAGAATCATAGAAACATAAGGTTAGAAAGGACCTACAAGATCATCTAGTCCAACCGTCCTCCTATTACCATCCCTACCCACTAAGCTACTAAATCATATCCCTTAGCACCTCATCCAGATGCTTCTTGAACACTGCCAGGGACAGTGACTCCACCACCTCCCTGGGCAGGCCATTCCAGTGCCTGACCATTCTTTGAGAGAAAAAGTTTTTCCTCATATCCAATCTAAATCTTCCCTGGCACAACTTGTGGCCATTCCCTCTTGTCCTGTCAGTAGTTATCAGGGAGAAGAGGCCGACCCCCTCCTCACCACAACCTCCCTTCAGGAAGTTGTAGAGCGTGATGAGGTCTCCCCTGAGCCTCCTCTTCTCCAGACTGAACAATCCCACCTCCCTCAGCTGCTCCTCATCAGACTTGTGCTCCAGACCCCTCATCAGTTTTGTTGCCCTTCTCTGGGCATGTTCCTGGGCCTTGATGTCTTTGTTGTAGTGAGGGGCCCAAAACTGAACACAGAACTCAAGGTGAGGCCTCATCGGAACTGAGTACAGGGGGACGATCACCTCCCTGCTCCTGCTGGCTGCGCGATTTCTAATACAGGCCAGGATGCCATTGGCCTTCTTGGCCCCCTGGGCACACTGTCAGCTCATGTTCAGCCGAGTATCAGCCAACACCCCCAGGTCCTTTTCCTCTTACCATGTGGAAGTCCATTCCTCCACATGGTACTAATGTCCTTTCAATCTAGTACACCATTATCACTCATGGCATTCAGAGTTCAGAGGCATTCAGAACATTACTCTTAGGCACCAGCTATTTATTTATTCATCTGCAACTTAAAAGCCTGTTAATTCATTATAATTTACCAAAACTTTTGCAATTTCATACTTTAGAAAAGAAAAAGAAAAACATTCCAATTCCATCCCCAGTGAGTGTGGTTACAGAGAAGAAGGCAGGTTTGATGGCAAGAAATGCCAGACCAGCAAATGTTAGGTCTGGTCTGCTCTGGCAGATACTTCACTGTAGCAAGAACCAAAGCCACTGTGATGTCTACTTTTGCTATTATCTTGCTGTTAACCATCGCTGGAGGTAACCCCATGGCACAGCTCCTTTAGCAAACCGGTCTGACATCAAGTAGTCATTGAAGAACATGTTCCAGTCTTCAGCATTCAAGAAAATACTAAATAAATTCCATTGACTAGAAAAATGAAAATGTATCTATTCTTCTCTCCCTTGCAGATAGAGAACCTCCTGATAAGAACTTAGAGATTTACTTTGGGTGATACATACAGCATGTAGTGGTTTCTATCACAAAGCATCTTGCCCCATGATACCTAAAAGTGGTAACCCTTAGAAGACTTTCACTGGCAGGGTTACTGAGGGGTTGGAGCTCAGATTTCCCATTGGCCTCCACTCTGCCTCAAGTCTAGAGTAAAAAAGTTTGCTAAGAAGTGAAGAAACTCCTCACCAGACAAGAAGAAACCACCTCAAACTCTACTCCTCTCCCGGTACAAGAAGTTAAGTGACTTGAATAAAAGTGGCTGACTTGAAGCCTGTGCTCACGCAGGGCAGACACAGTCAAATTGCATAACGCGAAGAGGGAAATACCAGAAAACAAAGCTTAGTAAGTATATAGCCCGTTGTAAAAAATCTATCCCAGGTGCCAAAAAGCAATCCAATAGAGAATCCACCAGTCTGTGCACGTCCCAGCTGAATAGGTGTTAATTTAAAAGAGGTGACAATGAGAATATCGTGTCAAACAAAACAAATACAGGCTGAGAAAGGATAGTCAATAAGCTACCAACTTGACATGGGAACTCACTGCAAATAAATTGGCATCCCCATAATGTACTTCACTTTCATTTCACTTACTCACTGGGGCTTGGGCAAGGTCTCACTGACAATGCAAAGATTTCTGTCTTCTCCTTCTTCATCTCAGAGAGGCTAATAGGGTCATCCAAATGTCATCTTAATGTTCCACAAATGCTGTAACACACGCTTGGGAGATGAGTACTGACAAAGCATTAGCATCTCCTCGCTGCATAATCCCTTACACGAAACCCATGTAATTTGAAAACAGTCTACGAAATACTATTTTAATGCCTATATCAGTCCTCTTCACCCACTCACTTGGCCAAACAGACTCCACACCACAGTCTAACTGATGTTCCTGTTCTCTATGGCTTATTTTCGTTTTTTGCCATAACCCACCATTTTGGGGAGGACAGGAAAAGGAGTGGGATGGCAGCAAGAACTGATCCAAAATTCCCCAGCAAAATGGAAAGAAAAACACAAGCTTAACCACACACATCTCCCAAACCTGCAGAAGTCCTAAGGACTCAGCCAGGAATAAGTGTTACCTAGAGACCTGAGATTGCGCTCCCAAAAAGCGGGAGTTTGCTTTGGCCAGGAATCCAGAGTCAATAGGAATCTCCAATAGTACTCTGTTCAAATGCCACAAAAGACAACGCCCAAGCCCAACCATATCCCTGGAAGGACTATGCACATGTGTCCCTTCTGCTTCTATACCCTCTCTGATACTGTAACAGTCTGCCTAAACCAGTATCATCCATCTGTAAATCTCTTTTAACCTGAAGTGTCTCTTTAAAAGCTAAAGTCAAGTATCAAGCAGTCAGAATTGTTTAGAAAAACGTTTTTTTTTCTCTTTTCTTTTCTTTTCTTTTCTTTTCTTTTCTTTTCTTTTCTTTTCTTTTCTTTTCTTTTCTTTTCTTTTCTTTTCTTTTCTTTTCTTTTCTTTTCTTTTTTCTTTTCTTTTTTCTTTTCTTTTTTCTTTCTTCTTTTCCTTTTTCTTTTCTCCCCTCTCCTCTTCTCTCTTCTCTCTTTTTCTTTCTTTTTAGTTTTTTAATGTTATCTCAGAGTCCATGACTGGCTTAATGGCTGGCTGATCAGCTTGAGAAGATACTCTGGGCTGGGGATTTTCTGCACTGCAGATGGTGAAGAATGCTGTATTCTACAAAAAAAAATTCATCTGTAAGGTAGGGGAATATGCTTGTGTGCAGGCGATGCTCATCTCTGCTGAAGATCAGAAATGCTCCACTTACCTACAGCTTTGAGAGGGAAAGAAACAACAGGAAAAGAGGGGAAAAAATAAGGAAAAAGGCTTGGAAGCCCTGCCGAGGCTGGCGGGGAGCAGGCACGCCTCTGGGGGGAGCTCGGGAACCACAGTTCTCCCCCCACGGGGCTGCTTCCATCTGCTTTTCGTGCGGTTAAATTACGAGAGGGGGGAGATCAGCTTTCTCTCCCCTTTATCTCTCATTTGAAAAAGCATCCACTTTCCCTGGAAATTCAGTATGGAAAGGCAGATAGCAATTTTCCAGCCTCTTGTCAGCAAGCTCAAGAGTAAATAGAAAGACAAGGGCTGAGCATACGAATATCGAGCCCTGATACGTTCCTCTCACTGAGTGTCTCTTTGGGGTGCTCTTTCAATTGAGCCCACGAGGGCCATATCCCTGGCTAAGCCAACCAGGCACAACCACAAGTACTAGCAGGGATGCTGAGGCTGCCCCACCTGCTCCCACATGGCACGTTTCCCACCAGTTCCTGCACGATCCCTCAGAGCCTCGGGCATTTTCAATAGCTTTGGAATGAATTAATCTCCAAGTGTGCCACCTTGGTCTCCATCACTGAGAAGCAAACTAGTTCACGGGTGTGACTAGGGTGAAACATAGCTCCTTGAAAACCGCCCTCTTGGAAGGACCCTACAGCAGTGTTAGCACACCAATGGTACATATACATGTGCCACAAAAGAAGCTTGACAGCAATCATTTCAAGCAAATCCCCCAGAAAAGGTTCCTTTGGTTCTTGAATAACGAAGGTGCACTGCACACATTTTAGATGCAGCCCTTGAACAGTGAATTCCCCTGCTCTGCCATTCCAAGGAGTGAGCAGGAAGGAGGTGCCATGCTTTCGTGAAGGACATGGTACTGCCATCCTCTACAGAGCCTACCAAAGAATGTATGTCATGCATCCTGTCTCTCCATGGAAACAGTGAAACTGTGACCCTGCTCTCTCATCTCTCTTCCAGGTCTGTCTTTGGGCTGTGACAGTCCTTCACGTTGGCTAAGCTGAGCCTGGGAAATGTCGTTTTTCCAAGCAGCTTTCCCAGCAGAGGAAAATAAGAAGGCAGCCCACCAGCACATTGCTCCTCCATGCCAACCTAAGTCATAGGTGTGACTTTCAGAAGACTCTGGTTCAACGAGATATTTGCTGGCGTAGCTGCACGACTCTTGCATTCACACCTTCTTCAGGGAAAGCAAAATTAAAAACTAAAATCACTGGTGAAATATAATTGAAGTGAATATTCTGTTGAAAAAACGAGAGGAGAAAAGCCTGTCTCTGATTGCTTCTCCACAGTACTCCCAGTCCCAGAAAGAGAGGACAACTAATTGTACAAGATACGCAAATCCAAAGGCAGGCGTAAGAAATTATTTCAGTGTTGGAAAGAACTGGCAGACAAAGGGAGATTAAAGTAGTCAAATAAACATACAGTTTGACCAAACGTGACCTATGGTGTGGACTTTATAGCAGTCAGTAAATACTGGCAGGACGTAAACACTTTATGTGAGGTGGTAAAACCAGAAAGAATCAAAGGGAATTATGAAACACAACATGAAGAAGGCTAAAAATTAGGAGCTTGTGCCAAACACTGGGCCTATACATAAGAGAAATTGTCTCTTGAGGAAAGTTATCTTTCTTGGGAAAAAAACAAAGATTTTATTTAATACGGACATAGTCTCTCAGCAACATCTGTCATCTACAAGGATTCTGCAGAAATCAGTCAAGGAACTGTGGGCTCCAATGTGCAGCCTTGTGCTAACTGCTTAACATAGCACGTTTGCAAATTGTAACGCTGCTGTTACAACTGATAATGTGCAATTTTTTAGCAGCTCTACACTACCGGAGGAAAAAACATCACTTCAGCCACAAAAGGAAGCAACGCTGCTCTGCATCTCAGCGACAGATCTTGGGATGAAGATCTTCCATTCCTTTTTACTAAAATTCATCTAGATGCATTCCTGGTCCATTCCTATGGTCCCCTGGAAGTGCAAATGCTGAAAACAGCCATGAGGGTCCTGAAAATCACCATGACTGTTTAGCAAGCAGCTTTGCAGAAAAAGATCTGAGGTCCCCATAGATGACAAATTGAGCAGGAGTCAGTGGTGCGTCCTTCCAGCAACAAGAGCCAGCCACACCAGGCTGCATCAGTAAGAGCATAACTAGAAGGTCAAGAGAAGAGATTATTCCCCTCTATTTAGCACATAGAGAGCTGTACACCCAGAGGGGCACACTGAAGGTCACAAATTGTAGAGAGAGAAATTCCAGTTCAGTATTAGGAAAAAATCTTCACAACAAACACCAGAACAGGAGCAGAGAAGAGGTGTGATATCCAGCTGACTTGGAGATGATCAAAATGCAGCTGGACAAAGCTCTGGCGTAACCCAGGGTTGGATTTGAGGGAAGGCTTGGACTGAGGGCCATCTAAGGTCCCTTCCAACCCAAGCCACTCTGGTTTTATGGAAGGAGTTTGACTGAACCCAAACTTGGAAGCAAGATTGGGATCAGGAGACCTCAGGAAGCATCAAATGGATTTAGAGCTGCATCAGAAACAACTCACAGAAGTCAATTCTTCTTCCCTTCCTCATAACACTGTTGAAGACCTGCAAATCCCTAAGATACAAACTGAAGTTCAATGCCACCTTTACATGTTCCCTTTTGGAGCAGCTGCCACCAGGATACAGCACACCCCAACCTACAGATTCTGTGATGTACAAGTGGGGAATCCATAGGACTCCCCCCAAAAGAGGGAAAAACCTTAAACATGTGGCCTTTTCTTCCCCACTGCACAACAGGTACACATGTGGGAAGCAAAAATAACAGAAGTCTGCAGTTACCACCATGTCAATGTGAAGAGCAGCCCCATCTTTCTCAAAGTGACATGTCTCTAAATTAGGTCTTCCTACTTTGCTTAGAGGAACCAGTTTTTACTCTTCTTAACACTGTCAGGTCATTGCGGTGGGGAATGAACTGGTGCTTCCTAAACTGCCTCACATATTGCCAATGAAGCTGTTTCCTGTATGCTGATTGCAGAATATAACTGGAGGTGGTAGTTGTGAGGAAGACAGAGCTGTTGATTTCCAGAACCTAGTTGGGAGTCTATGTTTGGTAGACGGAAAAAAAAATGTTGACTTGAAAATCAAGCAAACCCAGTCTAGAAGTCATTGAGGAGGAATAAACACGGAGTCCCAAGATGCCTTTTGTAGAAGCACTTTACCATGGATAAACACACTTTGGAATGAGGCATGTTTCAAGCTCTGTCTTTTTTTGCGTTGATTTTAGGTTTTTACCAAGAATAAGGAGCTTCTTACAGCTTTTTTTTTGTCAGTTAGATAAGAATCAGCTTTTGCTAAGTGCCCTCATCCTTACCGCACCAGGCACATTTCTGAAGTCCTTATTGCTTGAAAGCCAACTAAGAGTAAATGACTCCGTATCATAACCCAGTCACAGCCCATCAGAGAGAAGAACTGTCAGGCTCGTTCAGGTTGGCTGAGTCACAACATCATTGCTTTCGTCTTTGTGATGAATGTCAGGAATAAAAGAGAAGCACTACAGTTACATTATTCCTGCTCACAGGATATTGGAAAATGCACTAGATGACTTCGGACTGGCTGAAGCACGATGCTGGTCTCCCTGAAGTTTGTCGTAATGACGTTCTTACAGCAACAGTCCAGGGCATGTTTTGGGGAATACTCACCAGCTGCCTACCCCAGTGTCCAGGATCCCTGTGGCCACATCCACGGCTTTTAAAACACTGTAAGGTTTCCTTCGGCTCCTCCTGCAGTTGCCTGGCTCACTAGCGGCCCAAAAAGCAAACTTCTTTAAGCAACTATAATGTTGTGACAGACATTTAGATTGCTCTCTAGGGCTGCCTGGCAGTAACAACTCTTCCAGAACACAGTGAGCAGTCTCCTGACTACAACACCAAGCTGAAGTAAAGCTGCAAGGACAGACCTGTCCCCATCACTTGAGCTAAGCAAGACATTTGCTCTTCTGTGTTTCCATGTCTTGTTAGACATGACCTCAGGATGCATTTTTAAGGACATCGTATGGATTCCTTTTCACCTTGTAACAGAACTGATTGTACTGGGACTGCACTCAACTTTCGTGCTGAAAGGACAGTTGCTGCTTCACCTGGGAGACATATGGAAGACCTAGTGCCCACAGGCCAGCCGCATTCCCTTGCAGCAATTAGGATGGATACTGAGTATACAGTAACTTTTCAGTGTTTTTCATGAAAGTGTCAATTCAGCCCTTGACCTCTTGCTTGGGAATACACCCATTTTGGCATTCTTCATTTCTTAGGAGCAGGATGAAATTTCAGGTTAAAAACCATCATGATTAGAATCAGTGACATAGCTGCATTCATGAAGGACCCAAATCCTGGCTTCCTACTATCGGGTTTCCAGTAACACTAGTTCCTTCCCTTTCCCTTGGACCTGTTCTTCTCTATGCAATCAAGCGCTAAGGTTAACTGATTATGAGCTATCTTTGTGAGTATGTTGTAGGATAAGCTGGAGATACTGTTAATTAAATGCCATCTACAGCCATACTGTAGCCACAGTAGGCACTTCCCTGATACAGAAGAGTTACCATCATGCTCTCATACAGAAGACCACCATTACCCCTTAGAATGCCATGGGGTATTTCTGATCCTACCAGACACCCGGGGGTTGGACTCGATGATCTCTAGAGGCCCCTTCCAACCTCTGCAATTCTGTGATTCTGTGATACCAAACAGCTCTGCTATTACAGACCAGCTGCTTCATCACAGCTCAAAGCACTTTGTAGGATGAGCAGTAACATAGCACAGCGATAACTTGAGGTGATAATTTAGGTTGCAGCTCTTTCCTAAGTGTCTGGATTTTTACAGGCTGTCTACCTTAATTCTCTCTGCCCATTAAAACCTCTTTGGGGAGATGAGAATGGATTCATTAAAAAGAAAAATGTAAAAACAACAACTCTGAGAATTTGGAGAACGGTAACAGGTGCATACAGGAATTAAAATAATGCATTAGTTCACCAAATTTGACCTGGGCTTTTGAAACCCCAACCAAGCACCTATATATTACATACTGCACAAACATAATAAAAGGAAAGGGTTCTTTCTCGGTGCAGTCTGCACAAGGAGGGGAAGAGGGAGGCACTTGTTACACTTATCTCATTTGTAGGGAACTGAGACACAGTAAGATTAAAGGCTAGAAGCATTAAGGTCCTTGGGCATCCACAACAGAGGTAAAGCAATGCCTATTCTCTACATCTCTAGTTCACAGAGTAAAATTCTACACTTTGTCTCAGGAGCTTGGAAGAATTCAAAAACTAAAGAAAAACGAAGATGAACATAAAACAGCAGAGGCATTGGAAGAGCAGAGGCTGCAGTACTTGGAACAGGGCACATGAGCAACACAGAGAGCAAGCCTGGACAATGAAGACACATTGTCTATATCTTAAACCACCAACGCATACAAGATCGCGTTGATTTGGTCTTATGGAAAATGGGAGCTGGAAACGGGAACTAGCCAGGACATCCTCACATTTCCGGGGTATGCCTGGCTCTGATCCCAGGCTTCTAGAGGGCTATTTCACCTCTTCCTCACCTATTCAGTCCCCAAGGCTTGAATGCAGATTGGATTTGGTGGTTCTGATCCATCTGAACATCTCTGTGTGTAGAAGAAGAGCAAGCATGCACCTTTCCCATGTCTTTCATGATTCCTGCAATTTATCAAATCTCTCAAGAATCTCTTTTTCTCTCTCACATTTGCATTTCCATTCCAGCTGGCCACTTGCCATAGAAGTGAAAAACAGCACAAGCAGCACAAAGAAGCTCAGAGCCTGTAACAAAGCAGTGCAGAAGTTAATGCAGCCCCGAGATGCCAGTCAGTTCTGCCATTTCCAGACAAAAGCAACAAGAAAGTAAATCACTGAGGTATTTCCATTCCACTTCTGAATTTGCCCTGGGCACTACTGACTTTTCACAGAGTTGCATAGATTGCTCTCTCCCTTATCAGCACCAGGACTCATCTTTTCGAGCTAGCCTGCCCGCATGCGTTTTTCAACAATAACACCACTAAAGCAATTAACATTTCCTTTTAAGTTTTTGAGTCAAGGTAAAAGCACTCAGCCTGCAGAGTGCCACTTTCATCAGAAAGGGCTGTTGTGCTTTTCAAGAGGCACAGAAGGATCGTTAAACAGCTAAATACACCCAGGCATAGAGATAGATTTGTAAGAAATAACTCACACAGTGAGGTTTGGAAGGCAGCACATAAACAAGACCAGACTGAAGGTCCTGGCAACGGACATCCTAAGGACAGATGAAGGAGGGCAGCAGCAAGCCATGGATTCTCCACCTAGGAACTGAGGAGGAAACTGTAACCTCCAGGCAGCAAGAAATAACCTTCTATTTCTGGGCTGCTAAATTTGCTGCAAGTCCTGAAGCTTTTTGCCTGTAGCAAAACAGAGCCACAGTAAAGAAAAGGTTAAGTGTTGTCCTAACACATCCCAGACAACACCCATGTTCTTGATTTATCTGGAACACCGGACCCAGGAGAGGTGCACGTCCACACGTCCACCCTACGTGGGGGATGTGCCGTGGTCCCATGACAAGAGAGCACCATGCCTTCTAGATTGCGTGCTGAAAAGATGGCACCACACGCCAGGCAAAACTGGTCATAGGATGACTGAATGTGTCTAACACATGGGGATCGTGGGGAGGAAGAAATCCCATGGCAGTTGGCTTCGCATGTGTGAAGGATCACAGTGGGGAGAGCAAGAAGAGCCTCTGGCAGCACATACAGGGTTGACAGGCCATCAACGTGTCCCAGCGCCAGCCCAGAAGGAACCCAATGATAAATGAGAAATGCCATCTGGGCAGAAGGTGCTAAGGCAGGTGGCATCATATGGGGAAGAGGTGAAGAGCTTGGCACGAGCCCTGGAGGGGACTGGGAGAGGGGGTGGCTTTGAGTGATACGAAAACCTGGCTGCCAGCAGTTGGACTGAGATCCACCAACTCATTCCACACGGCTCCCCAAACAGACACTCTTCCTTTTCTTAGAAGCACAGATGCCTATATATATTTAAATCACTGCTCTAGTCAGGGGTTGTACTAGCTGTAATTTTGAAACTAGGGGGAGGGGAAAGGCATTGAAGATTCCAATATGTAATTTTCTCTTTTTTGGCTTATTAGATTATACCCTTGTTTAAGAACTAACTGTTCTTTTACTTGGTGTCCTTTTGGCAACCATCTCTACCTAGCAATACGTGGGTGTGTGCACTCCCCCAAGTTCGCTTGTACTTGCATAGCAAGTTCAAATGAAATACAGCTCAGAAATTGTACTCCTGCAGTCCAGGAGCAGGAGTATTTAGAGCAATTAATCACTAAAATGAAGAAAAGGCAATGACTGGCACTGTAAAGGAAGAGAAAAAAAATGTTAACTCAGAGCACTACTGAAACGTGCTCAAAATACACAATCTGGAGAGGAAGCCGCACGCCTGCCTCAGCATTACAATGACGGTGGAGAACACCATGACAGCTTGAAGTTGTGCTGCTCAGAGTGAAAATTCTTCTTTGGGACAACGTGGCCAGGAGATTGGATATGGTAGTTTCTTTTTTCCGGATGAAATTTTGCGCTCTTCAGTCACACATATAATAGCAACAACATTTAGTACTCTCTGAGTGTGGTTGATCCCAGAGAAAAACTCCAAGAAGGCTTAAATGGCCATGCCTCTACTTTTCAGAATGCAAAAAGAAGCATCAGGATACGTGTCACAGCAGCTTCCATCCTTGGAAGTCCATTTTCAAGACACCCAAAACCAAAAGGTGTCCATAAATCCAGCTGAAGTCATAAAGCAATATTTGGGCTTGGAAAATTAGGATTGGAATTATTGATTGATGATCTGGCTTCAGTGCCATGAGCTTTAAGTTTAGTATTTCTACCCAACATTGTCTAATCCTGCTGAGGGAGGAGTTTCCACAGCCAAGAACCTCCACACATCAGAACACTGGGAACAGTTTAACAACTATCTCATCAGTGCTTTAACCCCAAAGTTTGCTGAAAAGTGTTGGTAGCCACTCAAAAGAGCTGTGCTACTTACGAAGCTGACACTAAACCTAGGGCATACAGCACACAAAACCTGTAAGTTCAGGTAACACAGTGTCAGCATGCTTCAACCCTGCTTATACTGCAGCTTTGTGAGCTGTCGAATCTCTCATTTTGTATGGGACTATATTACATGGTTAGCTGTGTAGTGCAAATAGCCTGGGAACGGTTATGGTAGTGCTTATCTCCAGAGGCTTAAAAAATCAAATCTGTAGCTTCAGACTCTCAGAATGGAAAATGCATCCTGCATCCAGATCCCCACAATCAAGCAAGGCAAAAAAAGCCCTCAGCCAAGTTCAATTCCCACTGGCATCCTAGGGCAGGTCAATCAAGTTATAATTGTTCTAAATGACGCTCACACAAGCTGTGATGCTCTGTACCCACAGGCTGTCACATTCAGGTGGGATATCCTCACCTATCTAAAAAAAAAAAAATCAAAGAAAATCAATGTCAGCAATTCTACTCCGAGCAGCAAAATACCCCAAGAATTTCACCCTTCACTCTCTATTGGCTTTTCCTTTTCCCAAAACATCTCCAAGCTTTTCATTACCACACAGCCCTGTTCCATCTTTCCTAGCTCCCGTTTCTCACCTCATCACCCACTTCCCCATCTGCAGTGCCATTTGTGCCAGTTGTGACTAGCATTTTTTGGCTTCTCCAAAAAGATGTCTCCAGGCATTGTTCCTCACAGCCTCTTCAACAGAAAAGACGTCCCTGAACAATCCATGAGGCCAGTGTTTATCTTGGGATAAGTTCTTCAGCTAATCGGTGATGGTGACAACTGAGAGCAATTAGAAGAACTTGAGTTTATACACTGATGTCCTGAATAAAAAAATTCCAGCATCAGGTAGAAAAGGCACCTAGAAACTATTTGCATGATTTCTTCCCCTTTCATCCTATCATTTGTTGCAATCATTCACGTCTTGTTTCAAAGTGACAGAAATTTCTCCAGGGCAGTTACTTACTCCAAAGCTTCACAGGTATTCACCAAGTTTCTGTGAATATCGATAGAAGTTTTCACCTTGAGAGTCAGCACGTAAAAAGTGGACAGCAAAATCCTCCATGGGAAGTCTGTGGGGCAGGCAGCTGAGGAGGCAAATTACCAGAAGACTCAGAGTCACCAAGCACCTTGATAACTTTAAAGAAAGTATCCTTTCTTTAAACTGTCCTGAAAGGCATAGTTTTCACGTGTTCCTCAACGACTTCACACCCCAACCAACCTGTTTTCCAAACTCTTATTTGGCAGGCATGAGCTTGCTTGGCTTGAAAACTAGCCTCTTAAGTGCAAAAGCTACTTTTGAAAGTGGAGCCTATGATCTTCTAGACACTTTTTCAAAATTACCCTGAATTTCATGCTGGTACAGAGCCTGGTGCATCAGGGCTTGAATCCAAGGACAAGACCAATCATCGTGACTAGCTCTAAGTTTCAGTGAGTGGCAAATTAGAAGAAAACCAACATCAAATCCAAGTGTAGATATAGCTGTGCTATTGTCACTGCCAAGCGATGAGGCACACAATTCAGCACACAGCAATTCATCTTCTTACCGGGTGGGTCTCACAAGGAGTGCTGAGCAATGTACCAGCAGCATCCCAGTTAGAAAGGCTAAAGCTAGCAGAGGTATAGCTGCAGTAGGCTGTGATTTTGTAGTGGATGAACCCTGGCATCTCAAAGGCTTCTGAAGATAACACACAGGCACAGAAGAGAGGGCTGCACACAAGATAGGCATCTCCATCTAGGTTCCCTCTATCAATGACCTCCAGTCTTTTTGGAGGAATCCTCAATGACGTGGTGTCTGTCTCTCCTCTACCATACTGTGCTGGACCCAAATCCATTGCATCACTGTATCTTTGCTGTCTCCTAAAACTAGTGGCTCTCATCACTTTGGTGTACCAAAGCAAGGCCACCGCTTCTTGCCCTTGGCAATAGCTCTGATGTGGAAGAAGTGTCACAGCTCAAGCTCAGCTCAAACAAGAGATGAGTGAGGAAGAGGTGGGACCATGTATGCAGCAGGTTAGGAGCTGCTGCCTACTCAGCCTTTACACAGCCCTACTAGTGTTGTTGTCATGGTCATGGCCACCAGCCAAACTGCAACAGGAAGCCCTTGACTCTAATTCCAACCACACTGGGACTGACAAAGAACTGGCAGCCAAAGCAGCCCCACATCCACCTCCTCACTGCTGCCACCTGCCCATCAGGCCCTTGTTTCCAGCATGGCCTTCAGACAGTTGGAAGAGACAAGTTCGAGCCTTGTGACTGTGCTAATCTCTGCTCATTTCAGACAGATGCTCTATTATCTTTTAACAAAAATATTTCATCTCCTGACCTCCAACCAGCTCTGAAAAAGAGGTTTTACTGATCTCAAAATCCATGTACTGCCTTTCAGCAGTATATGCAGTGTAGGTCCATGTTGGTCTATGTGCTCCACCATTTTGCCTCTTGCTAAAACAGATGTTGGGGATTAGTAAGTGGACTAGTCATTAATCCATTCTCCCTGCTCCATGCCTCACTTCCTTTATTTCTTTAAAAGTCTGCTTTACTCCAGTAAAAAAAGAAAGTGGAAATTTTCCTGACGATCCCAGTGTCTAGCTCTGAGCTTGCTGGGTCTCTTCCTAGGGTGTTCTGAGGTAAATAAAGTTGCACAGCGACAAAAAGATTGGAGGATGTTTTCCAGCTGAATAAGGATCTCTGTTCAAGCAAAGGTTGGTCCTTCATTAGATCAGCCCACGGGTGAAATGCAAGTGTGGTGACATTAGTGAACACCCTACTAGAAGCAAAGAAAAGACTGCAGACCCACAGATGAGTCACAAAATCTGTCTGTTCCAGTGCTCTAATTACATTGCTCATCCAAGAAAAGCCTCTTTTGGAGCCATTAGGTCAGAATCTGTTCTCCCCCAGCTGTAAATCCCTCATAACTCAGTGAAGTCAATCGATTCATATTGGTGTAAGCAAAATCAATCACAGTGCACTTGCTCAGCCTTTGATCTTTCCGTCTCTCTCTGAGCATGAACACACAGAACACCACTAAAAGGACAGGAAACCCAGGCACCAAGTCTCACTTACACTACAGGCACTCTGAGCAGCAAGACTGACATAAAGCTCTGCAGCTGGGGGGTGAAGAGGAAGCCAGAGGAGAGACAAAAGCCTTCAGTCTCCCCTTCAAGATGAAAGGCTGTGGATGTCCCAGAGGGCCTACGGACACTTGTAAAAGGGTTGGAGCATGTCACAATAAAAGGTTACATAAAAAAGAAATCTAGCTATCTACCTACCTATATATATGTTCACATTTTAGGTAATTCTGTCGTTTTAATAGAAAAGCAAACACATTGAAACACAGCTCCTGAGGGCTTGCCAGCAGTCTCAGAGAGCATGCTCACATGGCTTGATGTCCAGGTGGAGACCAGTGAGGACTGGTGCTCCTGAGGGTCTGTACTGGGACTGGCACTATTTAACATCTTTGTTAGCAACACAGACAGTGGGATTGAGTGCACCCTCAGGAATTTTGTGGCTGACACCAAGCTGAGTGAAGTGCAAGGTCCTGCACTTGGATCGAAGTAATCCCAGATATGTATACAGACTGGGAGAAGAGATCCTTGAGACCTGGCCAGCTGAGAAAGACCTGGGGGTCCTGCTGGTTGAAAAACTGAATATGAGCCAGCAGTGTGCTCTTGCAGCTCGGAAGGCCAATGGTATCCTGGGCTCCATCAGGAGAGGGGTGGCCAGCAGGGACAGGGAGGTAATCATACCTCTCTACTCTGCCTTCATGAGGCCCCATCTGGAGTACTGTGTCCAGGTCTGGGGCCCCCAATACAGGAAAGATGTGGAGCTGTTGGAGAGGGTTCAGAGNCTTGGGGTCTGTTTCAGGAAATCACTTGAATGAATGATTCCAAGCAATGGTCCACTTTGTCCTAACAGATGTTTTCAACTTCCTCCTCTTCTTCAAAGTCTTTACCAATGTGCTATGCAGGAAAACAAGCCAGTCGCTTCTTGGCAAAGAGCTCCACACTGTGAATGGAAAAATCACCAACAAACACGGGATGTTCTCTCAATATTATGTGTATTAGGCAAACAACCAAAGAATGGTCCCAGCTCATGACAGCATGATTTCTTCCCTTCAAGTCTAACATCACTTCTATTTAGACAGCTGATGACATGGTCTTCTGGTTGGGAAGATCATCAACCATCCACTTAGTCCACAGTCCTTTCTCTTGTTTCTTGGGTCAAAAGGAACATCAAGTTCTCAAAGGAACAGAAGAGGGAATGCCTTCAGCAGCCAAGAGCAGCTTGGCTTGAACAAATTCAATAGTGAAGCCTGCAAGAATAACTTGAATGAAGCTGAAGAATATAAAGCTTTTAAAATGTAGAAAGCTAAAAGGCTCTTCCCTCTTGGATGTCCTGAAACTAACACCTGTTCTTGCAAAGTCATTTTTTAAGTCAGTGGCAATGACTCAGGAAACAAGAGCTTTTGAGGAGCTGTTTCTAATAACACTGGAACGTCCATTTTGTTTGTGTATGCATTTACACTTCTTTTATTCAGTTAATGCTCTTCCAGGAGGGAAAAGGGAAAACTTTTTCTGTTATTAAACATCCATCTCTGCCAGGCCTTCTGTCCAAGACCCCGCACTTAATACACCAGCTATAAGTCACAAAATGAGGTCCCCTGGGTTGTACATTTTCAACAGCACTGAAATGTGCACAGTGTGATGGAGACAAAGACAGACATATCTGCAATGGCTAATATGGAACGGTATTGATTGTGTTGGTTATATTTGCTTTCCTAAGCCCTGTTTGAGAACATTTTCTGTTTCTTTCAGGCTACTGCAACATTTTCCATTTGCTACACGAGCTAATATTGATGCCGTATTGTGTGTGTGTGTGGATTTGTTGTATGAGTAGGAGGGGATACTTCCTTCAAAATACAGGCTCTCAAGACCAGATTCTGCATACATTCATCTCAGTTTAAAGCCAACTACTCCACTGAAACAAACAGGTTCCACAGGATTCACAAAGAGCAACTGTGATCAGAATCTGTCCCAGTCTGTCAGGATCCACCATTTTTGTCTGTTGGGAAAGACGCGGGTGGCCTCTCCCACTCCCTGTTGATGGAAGGGGGTGGAAACACAATACCACATGGGAATAAAAGAGCAGCTTTGTGGTGAACGGATATATGAACAGGAATTAGAGGGGTGGTGGGAAGGGAATGAATCAGCCAGTCCCAGTGAAGACAAAGAAAATTTTCAGACACTGGATCTCACCCACTCAGCCACAGCACCTTTTCCTGGTTCCTGTGATATATCATCTCTTCCTCTCATAAACAAATACTATTGCAGTAACAAAAAAAACTATAAAAATTACACTGTCAGGATCAGATCAACTGCACTCAATCAGTCATGTTACAGACCATCCATGCATGCCAAGTCAGTCTCAGGCCTCCAGAATTGTTTGTGTGGTAATGAAGCCTGGGCCAATATTGAAGTCCAGAAATTATGAAATTCAAATGAAGTTTGGGCATCTGCACTTCCGTATTTCGGGAAAAATTCACCCAAAGCATGGAACACAAGGAACTATACGGTCATGACTCTGGATTATTTCAAGAATAGCATGTAGCTATCTTACTGTTATCGTATAAAGGCCCTGACCTGAAGCCCATCAAGGAGGAAGTGGGTTGTGAAATAGAAAAAAAATGAAGTCTGGTACAAAGGCTTAGAGGGCTCTTTTGGAATGAAAAGAAAAAAAAAAGTAAATATGGGTTTAAAATCTGTATAGTAAATTATCTGTTCTCCCCTTGGTACAGGCAAGTAATTCCTCTCACTTTAATGGACAATTTTATGGCTGCTAATAACATTTGTAGCTAAGATAATGACAAGGATAATCAAATCCCATGCTTGAGGGCATAAACTGATTGCTGCAGGGGTTAGCAACGAAATCACCATTGCCATATATTGCACAGGTGCATTATGGGACAGATTTCTTTCCTCCAAAGTAGAAAGGCATTGGTGTCTGCCAAGATAACAGATTGGATGATTGTCTGTGTTCTGGAAATTGCTGGTTTGTATGCATGGGATTTAGGGGAAGAGCAGAAACCTCTTTGTTTCAACACGACAGAATTTGTAACCCAAAATGCAAAGTGAGCAGGAGCTGCAAGATGCATATTGATGCACGTTCTAGCAGAACAATTTTCTTAGAGATGAGTTCAGCCTTAACCATAATGAAGTTCACTGCTAGACGGCAAATGCTGCTGTGCATGTAGCATGATATTCTGCAGCATCCATAGAGTACACAAGCCCACAAGCTGAGGGCTAAGAGTAACCTCATTAAACTATTTGACCTCTTTCAGTTGTCAGCAGGCATGAGCTCGGTATACTCCAGTCTGCCTCACTGCTGAGCAAACTAAGTTACTTGCTGAAGTTCCTCCAAGCCATGTGTTCCTAGAGTGGGGAGCTGATATCTACTATACAGAATGAACTAATCATCTGAACAACCTCTCAGTGATGGACTATTGTGGTTTAGCCTGACAGGGAGCTCAGCACCACAGAGCCTTTTGCTCACTCCTCCCAAAGGGGGATGAGGAAGAGAGTTGGAAACAAAATAGAACTTGTGAAAGCTGAAGTGAGCTTAACTGGGAATGAGTGGTAAAAGTACCCAACGTGACTGGTCCAGAGACTCCACACATCCCTGGTATAGATTACCTCAGGAGAATGTACTTTAAGGACCCAAAAGGATACCAGTGGGCTTTTGGTATAGCTGTCTTGGAGAAGGTAGACATTAATCAGCTATATCCCTTGCCTAGTCTGTCAGAGGACCTTTCTGTTGTAGGGTTGCTAAGAGTAGAAGAGCAAGTGCCAATCACTACCACAACGGTGCACCAGCAACAATATCACACCAACCGAGACTCCTTGGTTCCCATTCATAAGCTGATTCATCAACTGGAAAACCAAGGAGTGATCAGCAAGACTCGTTCACCCTTTAACAGTCTCACATGGCCAGTGTAAAAGTCAAATGGAGAGGGGAGGTTAACAGTGGACTATTGTGGCCTGAATGAAGTCACGCCACCACAGAGTGCAGCCATGCCAGATATGCTAGAACTTCAATATGAACTGGAGTCAAAGGCAGCCAAGTGGTACGCCACAACTGACACTGCCAATGCGTTCTTCTCAAACCCGTTGGCGGCAGAGTGCAGGTCACAGTTTGCTTTCACTTGGAGGGGCATCCAGTACACTTGGAATCAACTGCCCCAGGGATGGAAACACAGCCCCACCATTTGCCATGGACTGATCCAAACTGCACTGGAACAGGGTGAAGCTCCTGAACACCTGCAATACATCGATGACACCATCAAGTGGAGCAACACAGCAGAGGAAGTCTTTGAGAAAGGAAAGGAAATCATCTAAATCATTCTGAAAGCCAGTTTTGCCATTAAGCAAAGAAGTTCAAGGGATCCAGTTCTTAGGAATTAAATGGCAAGATAGATCTTGTCAGATCCCTATGGATGTGATCAACAAAATAACTGCTGTGTTCCCACCAGCTAGCAAAAAGGAAACACAAGCTTTTCTTAGGCGATGTGGGTTTTTGTAGAATACATATTCTGAATTACAGATTGTAAACCCTCTCTATTAAATGACCCAGAAGAAGAATGATCTTACATGGGGCCCTGAGCAACAACNCAGTCTCACATGGCCAGTGTAAAAGTCAAATGGAGAGGGGAGGTTAACAGTGGACTATTGTGGCCTGAATGAAGTCACGCCACCACAGAGTGCAGCCACGCCAGATATGCTAGAACTTCAATATGAACTGGAGTCAAAGGCAGCCAAGTGGTACGCCACAACTGACACTGCCAATGCGTTCTTCTCAAACCCGTTGGCGGCAGAGTGCAGGTCACAGTTTGCTTTCACTTGGAGGGGCATCCAGTACACTTGGAATCAACTGCCCCAGGGATGGAAACACAGCCCCACCATTTGCCATGGACTGATCCAAACTGCACTGGAACAGGGTGAAGCTCCTGAACACCTGCAATACATCGATGACACCATCAAGTGGAGCAACACAGCAGAGGAAGTCTTTGAGAAAGGAAAGGAAATCATCTAAATCATTCTGAAAGCCAGTTTTGCCAGTAAGCAAAGAAGTTCAAGGGATCCAGTTCTTAGGAATTAAATGGCAAGATAGATCTTGTCAGATCCCTATGGATGTGATCAACAAAATAACTGCTGTGTTCCCACCAGCTAGCAAAAAGGAAACACAAGCTTTTCTTAGGCGATGTGGGTTTTTGTAGAATACATATTCTGAGTTACAGATTGTAAACCCTCTCTATTAAATGACCCAGAAGAAGAATGATCTTACATGGGGCCCTGAGCAACAACAAGCCTTTGAACAAATTAAACAAGAGAGAGTTCTTGTGGTAGCCCTTGGGCCAGTCCAGGCAAGACAAGACGTAAAAAATGTGCTCTACACCACAGCCAGGGAGAATGACCCCACTTGGAGCCTCTGGCAGAAAGCACCAGGAGAGACTCGAGGTCAACCCCTAGGGTTTTGGAGTCAGGGATACAGAGGATCTGAAGCCTGACACACTCCAACTGAAAAAGAGATATTGGCAGCGTAAGAGGTTCGAGCTGCTTCCGAAGTGATTGGTACCAGAGCACAGCTCTTCTTGGCACCCCAACTGCCTGCGTTGGGCTGGATGTTCAAGGGGAGGGTCCCCTCCACACATCATGCAACTGATGTTACGTGGAGTTGAGTGAGTCGCACTGATCACACAACAGGCTCAAACAGGAAATCCCAGTCATTCAGGAATCTTGGAAGTGATTATGGACTGGCCCGAAGGCAAAGATTTCAAAACATCACTAGAGGAGGAGGTGGCGTGTGCTGAAGAGGCCCCACTGTATAATAAACTACAAGAAAATGAGAAGCAATATGCCTTGTTCACTGATGGGTCCTGTCATATTGTGGGAAACCGTCAGAGCTGCTGTATGGAGCCATACATGACGAGCTGCAGAAGCTACTGAAGGAAAGGGTGAATCGAGCCAATTTGCAGAAGTGGAAGCCATCCAGCTGGCTTTAGATTTTGCTGAATGAGAGAAGTGGCCAGCATTCTACCTCTACACTGACTCATGGATGGTGGCAAATGCCCTGTGGGGGTGGTTACGGCAATGGAAGCAGAACAACTGGCAGCGCAGAGGTAAACCCATCCAGTCCACAGCATTGTGCAAGAATATTGCTGCCTGGGTAGAGAACATGGTTGTAAAAGTACATCAAACAGATGCCCACATACTCATGAATCAGGCCACCAAAGAACATCAAAACAATCAGCAGGTGGATCAGGCTGCTACAATTGAAATGGCTCAGGTAGATCTGAAATGGCAACATAAGGGTGAGTTATTTCTAGCTTGGTGGGCCCATTACACATCAGGTCATCAAGGAAGGAATGCAACATACAGATGGGCTCAAGATCGAGGGGTGGACTTGACCATGGACACTACTGCTCAGGTTATCTACGAATGTGAAACATGCACTGCAATTAAGCAAGCCAAGCAGACAAAGCCTCCTTTGCATGGAGGATAATGGCTGAAATATAAATATGGGGAGGCCTGGCAGGTGGATTATATTACACTCCCACAAACTCATCATGGCAAATGCCATGTGCTTACAATGGTGGAAGCAATCAGTGGGTGGCTGGAAACAAATCCCATGCCACACGCCACCACTCAAAACACTACCCTGGGCCTTGAAGAGCGAGACTTACGATGACATGGCATCCCAGAAAGAACTGAGTCAGATGATGGGACTCATTTCTGAAATTATCTCGTAGACACTTAGGCCAAAGAGCACAGCATTGAGGGGATATATCACATCCCCTATCATGCACCAGCCACTGGGAAAATTTAACAATACAATGGACTGTTAAAGACTACACTGAGAGCGAGGGGTACTGGGACATTCAAACACTGGGATACACACGTTCCCCGTTAGTCAATACTGTTAGTCAACACTGTTAGTCAACACTTGGGGATCTGCCAATCAAGTTGGCCCTGCCTAGTCAAAACTCTTATGTGCTGTAGAAAGAGATAAAGTCCCTGGAGTGTATATGAAAAACATGCTGGGTAAGACAGTCTGAGTTATTCCCGACTCGAATAAAGGCAAACCTATCTGTGGGAATGCTTTTGCACAAGGACCTGAATGCACCTGGTGGGTAATGCGGGAGGATGGGGACATCCAGTGTGTACCTGAAGGGGACTTGATGCTGGGTGAGAACAGCCAATAGTTTGAATTATATAATACTGCATGTCATCACACTATAGTTGCTATGGTTGCTTAAATGCCTTGTCAACAGTATGACAGTTAAGAATCACCCAGATTAAGAAGAACAAATTCTGACCTTTTTCTCCAAAACAGAACTGACTCCAACATGGAACAATCCTGCACCATGCATCCTTCACCTGCCCTGAAGGACTGCTAGGACAGATGGAGCCCAAGTCACGGACTAAATGAACTCCATGGACAATGCATCAGTGTCCAACTTCTTGGCTTGCATGGGCCACATTGAGTGATGAGGAGTTGTCTTGGGCCACACAATATAATACAGTTAATGTATATAAATAACAAAACATTTTTTATATTTTTTATTGAAACATTCAAAAAAGATGGCAACAAAAACACAAAACTAGTGAGTTGGATAAGTATGATTAGAGTGATGACTCACAGACTACAGGAATGAAACCGTGTAATCAATCGAGACGTACGGGACTGAGGATAACATGAAAGACAGGGAATAAAGGGTGGATATTGTCCTGGTTTCAGCTGAGACAATGTTAATAGCATACATAGTTTTGGTTGTTGCCGAGCAATGGGTGTGCACCAGGGCCAGGCCAGACCACTCAGCGGCGAAGAGGTGCCACCACTATAGCATGGCAGCAGGGGCAGGGTGCAGGACAGCTGGCCAGAATTAGGCAAGGGGTTGTTCCATACCACACGACATCATGTGTAAGGTTATAATGCTGTGGGGAGTTGGCCAGGGGCAGGCTCCTGCTTGGAAGCCGGCCAGGCGTCAGTCCACGGGTGCTGACACACTGCCTTGCTGGCAGGGTGTTGGTCAACAAGCAGTTGTACTGTTAGCTGGGCACCAGTGGGCAGGTAGTGAGTAATTGCAATGTGGAGATATATCTATATATATGGTTATTGTTGCATTTTTGTTTCTATTTCCCATTTATGCCTTAGTAAATAGTTTTCATGTCAACCCACGAGTTCTATTTTGTTTCCAGTTCTCTCTCTCATCCCACTGGGGGAGGGAGGTGGGAGTGAGTGAATGGCTGTGTGGTACTTAGCTGCCTGCTGGGTTAAACCACAACAACTTCACACTAAATCTAGGTCATTTTCTCTTAGCATTTTGCTTCTCCTCCTGACACTGATTTTTCTGATCCTTTCTCAAAATGTTGTACACCCAAAACTGGACCCAAATTTCAAACTAATGCCTTACCAATACCAACAAAACAGAATAGCTGCTTTCCATGACTTACATCCAAAATTTGCCTGTTCTCAACATCTTACACCATAGACTCATATTTAGACTGCAGTTCACTTCATTACCACGTTTTCGTTGCAGTACTTGCATCTAGTCAGTTCATATCATTTTTCTTTGGGTGCATTTGATTTTTCCTTCTGCAGTGTAGTACTTTGCACTTGTCTTTATCGAATTTCATTATATTGATTTCAGACTATTTCTCCAATTTATCAAAATCATTTTGCATTCTGCTCCTGCCCTCGAAATTGCTAGCCACCCCTCATACAATTAATAATAAGTGTTGTCTCTATTCCACCAGCCAAGCTATTAATGGGAAAATTGAATAGTACCAACCACAAGACAGACCCTTGTAAGACCCCTGTACATGTTACGCCCATCCGATCTGACAGAAAACTATGATAAAGATTTTTGTATTTTTTAATTCCTGTTCTGAAATTATCCAGTTGTAGATGTAGCAAAGGCCAACCAGGTTTGTATTTTCACATTTACACATTTACACATACCTGCATAGAGTACACTGTTGTCACAGATGGGATAAATGCAGACACAGTGCAACCTCTAGTTCAGTGTGTGTGCTTCCAGACCTTGCACCCCCTCACAGTAATCAACCCAGCCCATGTTTTTCTACTACACTTAAAATGATACGTATGTAATAAAAGAACTACTGCTCCCTCACTATCAATTAGATCAGCTATTCCACTAAAAAACACAGCAAAACAAAACAACAAAATACACACCAACCCAGAGAAGTCTGACATGAGTTACTGAAGAAAAATCTGTGCTGGTTTCAGCTTGTCCCTTGCTATCCCCTAGGTACTTCCACACTGATTGTTTAACAGCTTGGTCAAATATCTTTCTCGGTATCAAATTTGAGTTGACTGAGCATTAACTCTCCACGTTCTCTCCTGTCGCTTTTTTAGAGATAGGCAGTGTGTTTGCTTTTCCCTACAACAGCCACTGGTAGAGCTGTTCAAACAGCAGCCATAAAAAACTGGTGACACCGCTGACAGTGAGCAGTTGCTGCTAAGAGAAAAGTTTGATTCTTATCCAGATACTCAGCTGGAGACAAAATGGTAGGATGCACTGATAATCCCTCAGGGAAGCAGGAACCTTCAGCAAAAAAGGACATGATAAACTTACATAGATCCCAAGTAAGATCTGAGACAAACTTCAGAAAGCCTGTGTGTGTACAGAACCATAGAAAATCAGGCAGGAGGAGACGAGTCCGTCACTTGCTGTGAGGTAGGACAGTAGGCATAGGTCACACTTGATAGATCCTTGTCTATCCTGTTCTTCAAGACCTAGCAAAAAAGAGCACACACCCTCCCCAGGCAATGTATTTGTGTTTCACTGGTATCATTGCTAAAAAATTTTTCCTTTGTGGCTACTCTAACTCTTCTTTGCCACTGTTCAACAGTTTCTCTTATTCACTGTATCAAGCTCAAACTCTTGAGGAACAGATTGTGGCTTTGGTCAGATTTTATAATCTCCCCCAGGCAGGATTCTTTCTGAAGAGATCACAGAAATATTTTTAACTGCTCAGCACCCAACTTGCAAGTCAGGTTTCAACCAGTCATCCAAATCAGGACCACAAATGTTCAAGAGCCAGCAACTTCCCTAGTGGTACCTATTGCTAAATACTCAAAGCCAGGCTTGCATCCCACCCTTCTACCTCTTCAGTATCATCAACCGGACTTTTCTCATCTCAAGAAATGAAAAAACAGTTGGAACAAAAGAAAAAATCCATATCAGAAAATATTCATCTTCCACAGCTTTGGAAGTAGTGATACAGGTGAACCACCCAAGATTAAAAAATCATCACCAAATACCAAAATGCCAGCAGCTGGCCTACTTACGTTGTAAGGGCACTGATATCAAACTTCACACAGCAAAAGCTGTGTAGGAAGGCTGTGAGGCTTTATGGAAAATTATCTCAGGTGCCAGTCCAACAACTTAAACCAGGGCTGAATGCAACTCGTACAGATTAGGCTATGAGAAGGATAGGAGTGGTACAAAGGCTTCTAAATGAAAATATAATTGAGGGTGGATATTTGGGAAGGAAACAAAAACGAAGCCGTTATGAATCATATCAAGTGCTTCTCAAGCATTAGAATGAACCTCTTGGATGTGCAGTACATTCACAAACTGACTTGTAACACTGCTAATTTGCCTCTGTTGGCCTACATGAGTAGGTATCAGCTTATGTTGTTTCCTCTGACTGGCAGAGTGCACTCATTAAGGCAAACACATTGGTCCTAAAGCCCTAATTGTTTTGAAAAGTGCCCTTTAAATAACAGGCTCTTTACCACTAGGCAGGATGTGTTTTAAGAGCGAATCATGAGCTTAAGCCTTTGCTGCCAAAAGACTGGATGCTGGTTTGTCAGGCAAAACTATCAAAAAAAAAAGAATGTAAAACCTGACAGAGCATCAGCACAGACTGAATACCTATCACGTTCATCCTCTTTTTTGGATTCATTGCCACATTAAATAGTGAAAGAGAGGAGAAACTTTGAAGGAGAGACCTGGAGAACATCACTGAATTTTTAATGTATCAGTTGAAAGGTCAAGTAAAGAATTCAGGTCAAATCTCTGGGATTTGCAGGTGCTTCCAATGGCACGGACCACTGTCACTGCTTTAACTGTCAGCTGCCTAGAATTTATCTCACTTCTAACACAACTGATTAATACTGCAGAAAAGTTTGCAAAGATAACTCCTATATGATGCCTGGCAGAAAACAAACAGCAGATCAACTGCTTTTATGGAGGACATAAATGCTTCAAATTTATGCATGTCCTTCATATGCTGGGACAGCCTCCCACACCCCAAACATTTGTTGCCCAATCTCAATTTATTCTGTTTTCCTCTATAGGATTCCAGGGCAGTCCAGGTTTTTGGACAGCCTTGTATATACAACAATTCTGAAAAATAATGAAATGGCATCCTTCTATCATTTCTAGTTCTCAGCAGAAAATACTAAGCATTTTATCATGAAAGGTACTCTTCTACAACTTCTGGTCTACCTCCAGAAACCAAAACATTTCCCAAAGACAGGAATAGCTGTGGAGAAGCAGCACTGAGATTTTGAGTCACTTTTGCAGGTATGATGTGCTTCTCTGATGTGAAATTATAATCAATCATCTTTATTACATCAACAGTTTTAAAATATTTCAGATGCAGTACCTTATACGATACAGCTGTCACACAGAGGCTTATAGTTGAGGCTCCATATGGCTCCTGTTGCTGGAGTTCTTTTTATTGCAGGTCCCCTAAACTTCCTGATGTGAGTCAATGTTAGCACCGAACTTCAGATTTTTTAAAATTACCGCTACCCATAACATGATTTTTGCTGAGAGGAGCCAGACTTCTTTTACCATATAGTCCAAATAATTAACAGCTAACACCAACTGTTTGTTAGTTCTCTAGAGGCTTAGACCTCTGAAACAAGATGCTTTTTCTTACTGCATCCGGTTCTGAAAAGTTCCAGATATGTGTGAGATGCAGCAAAGTGGAAACTCAAAATTCCTGGTGGTCATAGGTTTGTTACAAAAATTAATTTCTGAGACAGTGCTCATAGCAATGGATGATGGTTTAAACACAGGAGGACATCCTCTCAACAGCACAACGAAAGAAAAGGTGGTGGAAGAAACAAAATACCCCATCTGCACCCAAACATCTCTGGAAGGAGTTAATGGTAACATACATCAGAGACTGCTGACAGGGCCAATTGCTTTGGGAGTAGATTTCTTTTATTTTACCTTCCCTTCAGTATGTCAAGAATAAACCTAAATTGGGAGTCTACAAACACTTCCTTGCAGCTAATCTCCTGCACTATACAATTAGAGAACGCTGTGTGTTTCATTCATCAGTCTGTCCTAAAGCTCTCTGTGAAATTTCCCCATCAGAGACGGCTCACAGTTAGCAAAGGGAGCAATCCCCTTCTGAGAGGAGAGAGCAAGGAGGCAATCAACTTCCCATCAAATACCTTTTAACCCCACTGTTTGCCTGCTTTTCTCTGAAGCTCTTCTTTCTTGCTGGTGCAGGTAATTGGAAGGACAATACAGTCCATTCCCTCCTAACCATCCTAACCAGTAACAAACAGAGATATGTCTTCCACTGACATGCCCGAATCATCTCTGTAATGAAAACAGTTAAAAAGGATACTGAACCCTTTAACCAACTGATGTCTGTGTATGCCCCTTGTAGCAATGGGTAAGGCAATCAAAAATGGTCAGTTAACTCCTAAACAAGAAAAAAAGCTATGAAACAGGAGGGTTTTCCCCCTGAAACAGAAAAGTATGCATTACATTTCCAAAAAGAAACAAATAAATGTCTCACTGGATCAAAAGAGATTGTTATCTGTCAGGCAGCAATGAAACAAAACAAAAATTTTTAAAAAAAAGAAAAAAAATGCATTGACATTCTTCCTCAAGTAAGGTATTCAGTAAGTAGATAGTTGAGCCTTCCACTTTCAATTGAGAAAAGTAAAAATCAGTATGTCAAATTCAAAAATTTGAATTTCAAGTTCCACAAAAATTCCACAATCTCTGTTTGCTTCATTCTTAAAAGAAAAATCTGAATATGGTTATTAAAAATATTTTTGGGGAGTTGTTTTGCTACAGAATATATCTCCTTGCATTGTAGAAGTTACGTCAAATAACAGCCTGATTGAAATCCACTGTGAGTCAAATCAGTCTCTCCGTTATTTACAGCTGACTTTGGATCAGGCCTTAATTTCTGGTTCTTTTTTTTCTGCCCAAATTCCCTAACCCACTGATTCCGTAATCTGGCTTTTATCAAAGAAACTGCCATAGCTATGTTGTCAACACCAACATTAGTTTTAACTAGTCAAGTCACAGACACCTAGGAGGATATAGGTAACCTGTGGGAAGGCTCCACGCATTTTAGCTGAGAGTCAGCAGATCCCATGGACTGCATCTGGAGACGGCAATGATTTAAAATTAATTTGCATTAAACCAATCTACGTATGTGAAATTTCTGAAATAGTCCATGGCTTCATTCAAGAACATCCACATATGAAAGAGGTGAACTTGCCAGCTAAATACAGCAAACATCTGCTGTAAGTCCACAGTAAGCTGTAGTTCAGCTTGGAAGCAGCAAGGTCTCTTACGGATTAGTTCTGCATCATCAGCACCTGTCCTTGCTTGCATCTGTTACATGGGATATTTCATGTAGCTGTTATCCAAACCCAGCCAAGGATTCTCAGGAAAAACCCATAGGAACCAGGTACCTAGAAACCCTACAAGGTCTTTGAAAAACAGTTACCTAGAACTGTAAATGCTCCTTGACATAATAAAGTTCTTGATTCTGTTGTTACTGTTTGTCAGAAGACCTAAGCTGCAGGAGTTTGCTAATATCACCTGGAATTCACTATGGATCTGTGCCTTTGGTTCATCTCAAAGTTTAATCTGGATATAAACTAATGCCACGTGGTCTGAAAGACAACAAAGTGAGCCGCTAGGCAATTAGAAATAGTTCCCAACCTGCATCTTCAGAAAGTCACTTTATCTTCTTGTCTCTAAATTGAGGATAATTTTTACAGAGGTGTAGTGAAGATGAATCACCTAATGTCAGAACAGCATTCTGAATATAAAGTGCTGTGTAACGCCAGCTCGAAGCCATGAGCATCGTTTTCCGCATTCACAAAGGAATATGCTCCAGCACTGAAGGAACTACGCACCTCAGCTCTGGCTGCCTGCAAGACAACAGCACTCTGGCTCCTGCTTTGAGCCAGACCAGTAGGGTTGGTCGCAAAACACGTTGACCAAACTGGAAGGTCTCCATCAATCAATTTTCCTTTAGATCAAGCCTCATAGTTCTGCTGCTACTGCCAGAGAAAGTGGAGCTGTTCCACTTCTTAGTGGAAACAAGCCCATAGCTAACAGATATACTTCTTCCCTTATTTGTTGTCTAGAACACCTCCTTTCCCTCCCAATTACGCTACATACATTTCTGCTTGCTATCCTGTATTAGGGGAATCACTTCTTCCTTCAGCTAATTTTTATCCCAGAAGCTCACTGACACCTCTAACTTACCACCTGGGCAGCGGGCAAACACACATTTCTGTGCTGACACCTGCAAAGGCACATAAATGATTTTACTGCATAGAAAAATAATCAATAAGCAAAGACCATACAGTGGAGAAACTTGAATGTAAATGATCTTTGTTTTTCTCTCAAGAAAAAAACAAGCAGTGTAGGAACTATTAGAGCTTGAGACGTGGCAAAAGAAAATTGTAGAACATACGGCTGATAAAGACTTCAAGAGGTCAACCAGTCCATCTTCCTCCCCAAAGGCAAAACGGCTGTAGCTTAACCATTCCTGACAGATGTTTGTCTAAACTCTCTTTAAAACCCTCCAATGGTGAAGATTCCACAGCCTCCTTAGGCAATCTCCTCCAGCACACAACTACCCTGACAGCTGGAAAGAGTTTGCTAGCGCCTAATTCAAATCTCACTTGTTTCCATTAAAGAACTGAAGAACAGTTAGAAAGAAAAGAAAGGGCACCTAACTCTGAGAAAATACAAAACACCAATTTCTCAAGTCTGGTTATGCTAAGGAAATCTGCTGACACCATCACAAAACAGAGCGGCAGAGGTTTCTCAATGCTTCCCCATAATTGTTTTCAGACTATTACTGGATATTACATTCACTCTGTCAATAAGCCATACAGCTGGAAGTTGCAGCTCAGCATCAGTCTGAGCTGTATTTTTGCCTTGCTTATCAGTGATTTTTAAAAAGCTTTCGCTAATGTGCCTCTGTCAGGAATGTGAGGTATCATCGCAAAACCAATTTTCAAGAACTTAAGAACTCTTCCTGTGAGCATGTGAGCAAAGAAGCCATACAAAGTCTCCTCTGTCCTGGCAGAACAAGAATTTGGATATTCTTTTCTTTGTTAATCTTCCGTGAGACAAAGAATATAGTATGAAAAGATATTGTGGAACATTTTACTTATGCAGGGCAGCAAACTTTAATAAAGTTCATCTTCATGTGGCTCATGGAAGCTGACCTGCTCTTTGTCCAGGTGATGCCACAAGCAAATCTTACAAATTCTCATCATCCAGTCTTCTCCGCTGAAGCTTCGGATGGTGTGAATCAGAATAGATTTGTTACTTCAGTGAATCCACAAGCATTCATATCACCAGAAAATCTTACTGTCCACTTGAACTTAATAACATCAGAAAGGCTTTAATCTACTCTGTCTTGGTTGTTTTTTGTTTTGTTTTGTTTTTTAATGAGCTATGACCTTCAGGGTCCTGGCAACTCATGAATGCAGCAGTTTGCTGAACAAAACATTAGTGTCTTTGTTCTCTATCTTTCCCCTCCTATGTCTTGTTTTCTTCCTTTATTTCTTTCCATAGCAAATTATCCATCTGACACTATTCCCTACTCAAAGCTTTTCATTGGACTGCATTTAAATATTACCATCGATCAAGCACCAAAAGCAGATTCAAAACACCTGAGGCTGACCTTAAAGAGAAATACTGAGAAAACAACTCATGTAAAAACACGTTTTTCTAACCCAAAATAGAAAAACCTGCAACATTATCACCTTGGTGAGCATTTTATACCCACTTTACAGAAAGGTAAAGTGATGCAGAGAAAGGACAAGGAGACAAAACAACTATCCTGAAATGGATTTAAGCATGTGCTCGCTCAGTTCATTAAGGCAGGTTCAAACTCCCTGTCAGGCCACCATCTGCCAGAAGTAAGCCATCTCCTCCCTGAATCTTTAGGTATCAGCAGCCAAACAGCTGTCACTAGCTGGTTATTCCATTCATCACTACCGATGTTGCACCGTGTTCTTTGAAACTATTTTGTCTCTGTTCACCAGGACCATTCAGCCACTGCTTACAGCAAGTATGAGACTGAAAACAAAAGCCTATAAAAGCTGGCAAAAGAGATTAGTAATTCACTGCACATACTATTTCAATTTTGTTCTCCTTACAGTAACTTTGCAGGAAATTAAATAAATAAAAATTCTCAATCTGTTTGTTGTTTCAGTTCATTTTAGGGTGACATAAACAGCTTTCAGTTCTTTATATTTTACACAAGCCTCCAGAAATATTCAGTGTTTACTAGAGCTCAGTGGTGTTAAATCAAGTATGACTATCACCCTTTAAGGCCTAAATGATAGAGCGATATCCATACCAACAACACATTTTGACAGTGTTGACACCTTCTTACATAGAATCAGCTTAGCCACTCCTATAAACCTGTAGAAAAGGGCATTAAAACTTAGCCGAAATCCTAGTAACTACTTTCTAGTTTCAAAAGTTGGTGTTTTCATTCACTGTATCCAACCTCTTGATTAACTCAGTGTCATAATCTGGAGCGTATCTCATAAAAGATAAATAGCTGGATGGAGAACTGGATTAGATCACTTTCTGTCATCATTTTGACTGTGTAACTGTAAATGGATAGGAAATCATACTATAATTCTGAAGTAAGAGCAATCCTGAAATAAACTCAGCAACTGGTGAGAGCCAAGAATGGCTTATTAGTTCATTTGATCACCTAAGAACTTTCCCAGAACTCAAACATGACCAAAACTTTGCATGATATTTCTCTTCTGATAGTGGATTTTAAAAGCAGAGTCCTCAAATATTGTAGCACCTGCAGCTGAGTTAGAAAAAAATAAAAAAATAAATAAATAAAGTGTTGCACCTGGGCAGTAGGAAAAAAATATTGTTACTGGTGGAAGAAAAAACTGTTTCCATTTACTTGATCAACTCTCCTTTCTTTGTTTAGTACTCACAAGGACAAGTGAGGAACCCCCTACCACCCTTTAAAAAAAGCAAAATGCTAAAAAATTGAGGAAATGCGAGAGTTGACCAAGCCTCTCCTCCTCACGTGGAAGGCTTTCAGTTTTCCATACTTCAACCCAACCAGGTCCTTAACGCCGTGCTCTGCCAGGACCCAAGCCTCGCAGCCTTACCGAGCCTCGCAGCACCACCAAAGCGCGGAGGCTGCCGGAGCTGTCCCTTCAGCACCACGTCCCGTGGCGAACGCAGATCGCGGCTGGGTCGGGTTCCGGGATAGGCTTTTGATTAAATTAAAGCCATGGCAGTTTAAATCAACGCGGTAAAGAGGTAATCACTTCAGACACGTTGCTTGCACGGCAATATAAGGAGCACAATTAAGTTAGACATAAATTAGTCTGCTATCATATGCGTATTGCTAGACTTTGTGGTCCACTGATTCCTACTGCGCTTCTCAGGAGAGAACTTTGTGGGGACAGATTTACTACTCTGGAACAGGCAACGATGGTTTTTATTCACTCTGTTTCAAAAATCAGCCTGAGATGGTTATTTAGGGGCACTTTTACAAGAGCACTTACTGACTACAGCATGTTCACTAATGCATACGCTGCGTGCGTTTCTTGAAGGTTTCAGAGGGAGAAGGAAACGTATGTGAGAGCATACACACAGACTAAAAATAGGAACCATCACGAAAGATTAAGATGAACATTTAAGATCACCGTCCAGTGCAAGAAGCACAGAGAATATTTTCTTATCTTCCTGAGAACTGTAATATAGGAAGTCGTAGTTTTCCTCTGTGAATCAAATTGTTAGGATAAATAAAAAAAATAAAGAACAACCGTCCATGCTCACTTTTACAGACCACCAATAGACCACATAACATCCCAGAACTACTTCAGTACTGAAGAGACACACAAAACAGAAGGACGCTTGGCAAGATGCAGATAGTAACTATTAATAAACTTTTGAAAGACGGATCACGTATCCTCCTGGAGCAGAGCTTCCCAAATGAACAACCATCAAACAACGTCTGTCTTTCTCCACCATTCTTTATTATCACTCTCCCTCCCAGTGGCTCCCCGTTGCTATACACTTGTAAAACTTAAACAATTCTGACATCCCCAAGCACCTGTGCCTACAGAAATGTACACTGTTCTCTGCACACTGACGTGCTCTGAGCTTTCCAAATGAATCTCAGCTCTTTGCACGAGAAAATGCTAAAGGCTTCCAAGCAAGTTGCACTTGTTTCCAGGTAAAATATGGTCAAAACGGCAAACTACTGCAAAAAATGCCCTTTCTACCTCTCACCAACTGAGTGTAAAAACACAGAAAGTACTGCAGTCACCACTTAGGCAGGAGCACAGGGCACTATGAGTACACAGGCATGTGCATGGAAGCCTTGCCGTAGTCAAGAAGGGCACAATAGTCTTGTATTCACTTAGCACAAATAAATGACAAGACACAGACCAGGGAAGAAAGAATCTGTAAGCAAAGCAGGAAAGAGAGTTCTGACATTGTAATGAACAGAAGAAACCTAAGTTATCCGCTAAAGTTCCTATTAAAATACACGTTTATTATATATATAATAACAGCGAAGGAGATTACTGCTTAAAATCTAATCTTTGTAAGGACAAATAGGCTTCACGCTGTCAGAGTTTTTCAAAGGAGAATTTTAATGCACCACGTCTAATACAATCAAATGCCAATTTAAGTAAGTGCAGCTCAAAGGATGGTGGATGGCACATTCTGCCGAAAACTGCCACAGTCTTCAGGTGGCAACATGGAAATTGGTTGTAACAAGCTCTAACTGGTAAAAAAGATCGAGTCCTTCTGCATTATTAAGGAAACCAGTCTTTTGAGTTCTGCTCTATGCGCTGTCAAACAGCCACTGAGCAAGGGGGGTCTTTCAGAGCTCCCCAGATGCTAGAGCATCCACAAGTGCTGGGAGAAGGGTGAGCCAAGCACCTCGGTAAATCCACCCAGCTGAATGCAGAACAAAGAAGAACACACCTGCTAACTGAGCCAAAGCTAGAGTTGTAGCACAGTTCTGCGTGCACGCTGCAGCCTCTAGATACCGTGGTAGTTATTTTTATGGCAGGGAAGCAAACTTTACGCAAAATGCCCCGTTTTTGCTGAGCAAAGTGGTGGAGTACAAATCAGCAGCCTGTGGCTGTGCCCACTCTGCTGTCCTGGGAAATGGCATGCCTGGGAAGGCAGGCAACGTGGACACGGCATCAGGCATCGCTCTGCTGGGCTGTACGCCCGCAAAGAGAAGATGCACTCTACGACCTGTTGACACTCCAGCTGCAAAGAAAACTTCAGGAAAACGTTTGGGAATGCCCAGGAGATGCCCAGGAATGAGACCACAGCTGTAGGAACCCCTGCCGACAACACCAAGACAAAGTTTGGGAAAGTAGGGCTGCTCTTGGCCATGGCTACATCCAGAGGGTTCCCAGCATAGCCAGTTCCCTCACCATTTTCATCCTCATCCACCTGCCTTTTGCTTAAGTTTTCCCCACATCTCTTTAAGTGAAGGCACACACACACCCCAGCAGCGTGGCAACAGGGCCTCGTTCCTCCTGCAGGGAACCCCCGAGGAGGCTCAGCCAGAGAATGTCACCCCCCAGAGAGTGTCACCCCACCTTGTCCCTCCTCCTCGCCACGCATGCCATTGCTTGGTGGTAGCCACCTGGTAGCCACCAGTCCCCCACCAGATCAGCTCCTCTCCCATCCCACCTGGGGGACAGAGCCTCCACCAGCACAGGAAGGGATGCGGGACACCTTCAAGTCCAACAAGTTGCCCATGTAGAGCCACAAATTGCATAACCGGGGAGAGAAGCCAAAAAAACTCATCCAGCACTTAACCCATTGCATGCCACAGCCCCCTGCCCCTCTTCCAATCTGGAAGGGGGGGGGATTTCTGCCCCCTCCCCAAAACGAGGCACTCACCAATGGTCGTGATGACCGTGATGGCAAAGTAGAAGGAACCAGCGAATTTCCACTGGACGCCGGCCCGGTGCGGCTCAGACTGCATGATCACCAACTCCAGCTGCCGGTAGTCCTCGCTGGTGATGTTGTACTTTCCCTTGAGCCGGATCTCCTCGGCTTTGAGTTTCTCCTCCTCCCGCATCTCGTTGTCGGACTCCAGGGCATCGAAGACGGCAGCCCCGACCAGCAGGTAGGTGAACGTGCAGATGATGAGGGACAGGGTCCGCACGTTCTGCCTCTTCATGGCCGCCAGCAAGGGGCGAGTGAGGGGACCATGTCCCCCCCTGGCCGCCCGGGGATCCGACAGGCCGCAGCAGCCGCAGCACGGGGGCGGCTGCCGGGGGGGCCGGCGGCGACCGCCGCTGCCGCTGCTCCGGGGCAGCTTGTGCTGCGGCGGCGGCCGCTCCCCGCCCGCCTGCTCGGGCTCCTGGGAAGAGGAGAGGCACAGGAGGCTGCTGGAGCGCCGGGACCAGGTGCCTTGAAGCCGGGAAACTCTGCGCAAGACCTGCCCGAACCAAGCCGTCCCGGTGCGCAGGGCCATCCAGGGCACCCCCGCTCCTCCCCAGCACCGAGGCCAGGGGCGGGGGGGTCCCCGCCGAGGTCTCGCCGAGGGAAGGGCGGCTCCCCCCACGAACTCGGAGCGGGGAAGAGTGCCTCGCAGCCCGCAGCCCCGTCCCAAGTTTCTTCAGGCGGCGCGGGGCCGCGGGGAGCCGCACGGGGGAAGAGGCGAAGCGGCCGTCGGGAGCCCGGCCCGCCCCGGCCCCGGCTGCGTGAGGGAGCGGCTCGGGACGGGCTGGGCGCTTTATTTATTCCTTCCGCCGCGGTGCGAGGCGGGCAGCGGGGAGCCGGCTTGCTGCAGGTGGCCGCGGCGAGGAGGGCAGCGGAGCGGTGTCCGGTGCGGCGGTGTCAGGCGGCGGCCGGGGAGGTGAGGGCAGCATCCCCGGGCGGACCGGGCCGAGCCGCCGCTCCGGCGTGGCCCC
>WBMW01003612.1:911748-1224785 GCA_013396635.1 Penelope pileata
CGCGCGCCGGGCGGTGCCGCCCGTGGGGCGGAAGGAGGGCTGTGGCCGGGACAGGTGGGCTGCCCCGCAGCCCCAACGGCACAGTTATAACGCACAGCGACAGTCACCACAGCCCCAAACACACAGCTCTACACATACTGCACCGCACGCCACAGCCTCAAACACTACAGCCCCAGTCACCACAGCCCCCAAGCTATGTATCATAGCCCCCAGTACTGTGGTATCATAGTGCTATACACACAGCCCCACACACCACAGCCCCACACAATACAGCCCTAATCACTACAGCCCCAAACAGTGTAGCCCCAAACACCACAGCCCCAAATACCACAGCTCTACATGGTGCAGCCCCAACACCACAGCCCCAGTCACCACAGCTCTACACACAGAGCTCCAAACACAGCAGCTCTGAACACACAACCTCAATCACCACAGCCCCAAATACCAAAGCTATACACAGCCCCAAACACCACAGCCCTAGTCACCACAGCCCCAAATACCACAGCCCCAAACACTACAGGTGTACATCCACACAGCCTCCAGCCAGGGCCCCTCCTGGCAGCCTGACCGTCTCCTGTGGGCACACCTTTCTCCGCCATCAGCAGCTGGTGCCACCACAGGAAGCCTAGGTCCATGTTTGCGCTTCAAGTCAAGGCTGTCCTTTCTGGTGTCACCTTGACACAGTGACTGTAGGCCCCTCCTGCCTTAGAGCTGATTTTTGCAGGCTCAGGTAACGAAGGCTGAGTTGTTCCTGACTTCTCTTGATCCTCATTTTAGGTTTTTCTCAAATCTGAGCACACCAGGGCTTGTAACTGTTGTGCTCCGTCCCTAGAAGCGTCTCCACCTGTCTTGCTTCTGACTACACATCAAGGTCTTCGGATACCCTTCCTTTAGAGTACACTGGGAATCCGGTGCCTTCAGAATGGATCAAACCCAGTCAGTCTGTGAGGCTGAAGCTTCTGAAAGGAGCACCTCAGGCTGAGCAGCCAAAACAGGTCACAGAGCCCTACATGAAGCTCTTGGACAGAGCGAGGAGTAGGGATTCGTTTCATTAATTCAGCAAACAGAATTTCACCCGGGGCAAAGTCTGGATGGTGTCACCTGAGCATTACCAAAATCATTACACGAGCCATGCAGAGCAGGAAGGTCTCACCTGCTGATGGAAAGCTTGTGCATGACAGCAACAGGGGGAAGGAATGGAAAGGAGGAGAAAAGAGGAAATATCTGGTTTTGATCCACTCCTTCTTAAAAATAGAAGTCTGATTACCGTTGCCCATTTCTGATTCCCCAAGGGAGAGCAGGAGAAGAGGAAGGATCTATAAATAGTGTGCAACACAGAGAATCCTATAGCAAAGTCGCTGGGAACGATCAATAGCATGATTCAAGGAGGGCTCCAAATTACATCTCAGGGGAGGGAGGTGCTGAATGGAATTGATAAATGAGTTGCAAATGCCGTGTGTGTTGTGTGTATCTAATTAACAGAGGGTGACTGGGATCAATAGCGACGAAGGAGCTGGTCTAAAAATAGCGCTCAGGCAAGGATTGCAACCTGCGGGCAACAGCTTGGGTGGAAATGTCCCCCAGAGTAATTAACCTTTAGCTGGAAAATGATGGTGAGCATGGGGACAAAGTGGAGCCTGTGGGCGGCTGGGAAGGGGCGAGGTCTCCGTGGGGCTTTGGGTCACAGAATGGCATGACAGTCGTGGAGGGTACAGGCACTGGCACAGGTCTGTGGCCTTCCTCCCATCAGGGTCAAGCTGCAGATCAGCATAGCGCTTAGTGGAGAAATATCTGAGTATTAGCATTTTGCTGGGGTTGCGGAGCAGGAAATATCTCTAGTTCTGTGTGCTTGCATGTTTCAACATTGCTTAGAGAGAAGTCACACTTGCATCTATTTACATCTACAAAAATTTATGATTTTCTCCTTGTTTTCTGACCTTGTTGCAGAAAAAATATCTGCCTCTCTGAGGAGTCGTCCTCAGTCTTCGCTCACCCAGGCTCACCAGCAAAACTCTGCATTTGAACCATGGTGCAAATAGCATCCGAAGCGTCCCTCAAGCATTCCATCTGCAGTGGAGCAGCCAGGCAAACTTCAGGGAGAAAGAGTGACGCTGGACAGGGTGATCGATGGCTCAGCTCACAGGCTCTGCTGTGATGCCAAGCGGAGCTGGCATCACCCACGTGAGAGGCAGAGACACATACACCCTGGAACAGAAAGTTCAGTGTCAGCCTGAGTGCAGGACTGGGACCCAGGGCTGAGCCGCATGACTGAAAGAAAGGGAAACCGTAAAGATGAAGAATGTAGAAATTGTCCCTTTGCAAAGCTGGCAGGGAAAGGATTGGAGGGGTAAGGGATGAGTGAAGAGCTTTTCTCTCTTTAATGTAGGTGGAAGTGGCTAAAAGATCCTAGCCAAATTTTTTCTCTGTAAGGAAAAAAAATCTGTGTGGAGAACTGGCTGACAGGGGACCTGGACACTGTACACTGAACCACTCAAGGAGCAAACCCTGATTATTTGCCAAAAGGAAGGCCAACTCGAAGTGTCCACATGCATCTTTGCTCCTCTCAGGTTAGTCCAACTAACTCTGCGAAGGCAGAGTAGGGGGAAGCACAAAGAGAACAAGTATGTGATTCTTTTTCACCTCCTTAAGTACCCTCCCAACCTCAGAAGATTTTCTGAGCCTCAGTTAGTTGCTCTATTTAGTGACCCATAATGGATCTTTCTTCCAAGCACTTATCCCTTCTTTTCCTGAATCCAGCTACAGTTTATGTATTCTCAGCATCCCCTGAGAAGGAGTTTGGCAGATCTGTTTTTCCAAGCAGGAAGAGCACTTGCTTTTGTCTGTTCGAGCTGGGCTTCCTTCACTGGTCCCCAGACCCTGTTCTGCAAGAGAGTTAACTCTACCATTTCTCCATGCCAATTACGAGACTTTGAAATTCAAGTAAGTTAGCCCCAATTTTAGCCACTGTGCCCGTTCAAGGCTGTAATGTTACAGGTCTCTGTGGCTTTTCCATCTGTCTGCCATGGCAATAAGAGGCTCTGTGCCTAATTATTTGCAAACTGGCAAGCCAGGCAGAGGTGTTTCACCCCACAAAGTGTCTCTGGCCCTTAGGGGGATTTCTCTGAATTACTGCAGTACAAGTACTATAACAGGCATTGTCCTCTACAGCTCTGCATGCCCTAGGAAGCTGAGATAATCAGGCAGGAGATGCATACCAGCAACCTGATGGGTGTTGACATTTGTTGTGAATGTTCCTTTGAGTGGCAATAAGCAAAGTAGAAAATGATCACACACAAGAAGGGGTCAATGTGACATGGTTTAGTGAGAGGAGGGCTTCAGTTCTGTAGGGATTCCAACGCCCCAGCTAGGTTGGGGATGCATAAGAAAAGCACTGCAGTTTCAGTGATTAAGAATAGCTTTCCAGAGGTCCCCCATAAAAATTCTTCCCTGCAAGTTTTAAGAACTAGTTCAGGAAATGATCCAACTGCGAGTAAGGACTGTCCTTCACAGTGCAGCTGCAGCACTGAGGTAAACATTGCAATTTTAAGAACTGGGAAGTGGCTCGCTTTAAAAATGCGATGCTTGACTCAAAGCCTATCATAGTCAGAATCTTTCTAACCGCTGGCGTTTGGATCAGGTTAGTATCAATAATTTAAAGATTATCACGACAGGTATTGGAGACTGGATTGTATGAGCCACACTTCCCTGTAGCTTCACAAGCTCCCCTCTTGTTCTTTGTTTCCGCCAGCTGTGTGCATTTGCACAGTCACTGAAGTGTTTGTGGACCATGGACTTATTTGGCTGGCTGCAAGAGGAAGCTGAGCTCGGGTTACTAGGTGTCCTTAGAGCAGTAGCTCAGGAAAATGATGGAGGAGGGAACCTTCCCTATGCAGCTCTCGTTTTATTCTTTGTACCTTTTCCCATTGATGTTCAAAGGAGCACAACCTCTATTGGATACACTCAGGCAGGTCTCGGATCATTCAGTCCTGTTCCCTTCTTTAGGCAGTGTTTACTCAGAAGAAGGCAGAACATGGGACTGGTGCTTTAATCCTTGCTTCCACCCCTCCGTGCCTGCAACATGACAGTCCTCTGGAAAGTAATCAGCAGTGACAGAAAACACGAGCAAAGAGTTTCATTGACTTAGGGAGGGGGTGTTTGTGTGAAGCAAGTTCACATGTGGGAGAAAAAAAGAACAGGGTCAGACCTACGCTTCGTATTTTTTCCACGTTTACTTCTTTTTACAGTGAATTCACTAATATTAAATCAACCTAGGTGGCAGGAATGTGAGCATCTGGTCCAACCTAAATAGTCTCTTCTGTTCTATTTTTATATTCATGTATCATTTTTATTCTGCAGAGCTTGTGCATGGCGGAAAGGGTGAGTTCACTTCTCAGTATACGAGCCAAAGGTCTCTTCCAGAACTACTGTGAGGGATTTGGAAGATGTTTCACTCAAACACGGAATTTATATATAGGCACAAAGCTTTCATTAAACATGAACAGCTCGGGGGGCAGCATCAGTCACTGACGGTAATGTATGCCAGTCTTGTAGGCACACTATAGAGGAACAGGCTGCCTTGGAGAAATTAATACGGCAAAGGTGTTGATTATCGATCATTTGTTACAGAATTGACTGTTTCCTGAACCAATGTGACTTCCAGATCTATTTGTAGCTTCCCGAATGCTCACAGTATGACTGGCACTTTTGCATTTACCGCAGCTGATGCCTCAATATAGTATTTGATGCATACTTTAGATGACTGCCTCGCATACTGAAGCTGCCGCTGAATAAGAACAAGTCTTCGAGGACAGCGCTAGCAACTAGAAAAAAGATCCCTGTTCTGGTATGGGCTTGTCCACCACCACCGACACCTGAGCTGCAAAGAGCTAGAGTGCTAGGAGAGATAATAGTCTTCCTCTAGCATTGGGTGCTATACCTTCATGCAGCAACTTCTGAATGAACTTACAGGAGTGTGTGCTGCATTAAAATCACAGCCGAAGGAGGAAATAAATTGCTTAGGGGGCTTCCTGGCTAGTGAAATAAGCTACAACTACTGCTGTGCCACTGTAAAGGGAAAATAGGGACTCATTATCAGAAATATTTGGTGTACAATAGTCTTGTCCAGAACAAAATACCCAATATTGCTTAGAATATTTAAATTAAGGCTGAATAAAGTGCTTATTTACCTTACTGACTTCTCTGTGTTGACTGCTTGAGCTGCAGGATCTGATTTTTGTCTCCTTTGAATAAATGGCAAATGTATACACATCCTTTTTATTTAGAAGAGATTGAGTGGGCTCTTCCACACCTCGTTCTATTTTTTTTTTTCCTATTTCAAGGATATGTGAACACATTCATCCTTCAGATACATCCATAGTTTTCAGAGTGCATCTTGTTCTAGTATTTTTTTCTGGCCTCTATTTCCATCATTTGTGACCTGACCAAATCCCAATACATGAAAAACTTTTTCCAGCCAACATTTCCCTCCCTCATATCCCTTTTTGTAGGTGAGGAACAGAGAGATTCACTCAAAGAGAAGGCTTGTGGAAGGTGAGGTATCCAGCTGCAGCCTTAGCCTTAGCCTAGATCTTTCAGAAAAGGAGGCAGACATCCTGTGGGGTGTCCCCACTGCCTCCACAACTGCATCTCTTGCAAACCTGTCTCAGTGGTCCTAGGCTTGAATACTCAATGCAATCTCTGAATCCTCCAACTGTGGGTTCAGCTTCAAAATCCACTAAGGGCAGATCAGAACCAAACAAGCCAATCTCCTGTTGAACAAGTGGAAGAACACCATCTTCCCTCCTCTCCATTCATATGTTGGAAGTGTCAGCTTTATCTCACCAAACTCAGGCACTGACTGGACTAACTTGTAATTAAGAATTTGATGTTAAACATTGTTATTAATATATCTGACTGTGTTGAAATGGAAGTAAAGCGTAGCAGTAGCCTAAACCTCCACTAATTCAATTACATTTAGCTGCAGCAGAGTCTCTTTACAACTATTTTCCAAAATAAATTCCAACCTGTATATACACACAAGGCTAAACTGTTTCTTTGAAAGGAAGATTATAGTTTTACTTGTAGAGATCAAGCAGGATATGTAGTCTAGTGAAAACCTTTCCTGAGAAATTCAGAGAGCCAGGGCAAAGGCAGTACCACCTCATGGAGAGAATTTCCCACCACCTCATATTATCACTTATTTCGAAAGCGGAGGAGGGAGGGAAAATGAACCTTTAATAACTGCCCAGCTCTAAAATCAATTTCAGTGCTCAAGACAGCCTGTAAACACACAATATGCTTTTAAAAAGGACTGATGCTGAGGAAAGTGAGGGGCACATTTTCCTGCTGCTGAAGTCAAATAAGGCTTTTAAATAGCTTCCATTTTCAAGGGTGTGTAAAGTCACAACAGTATTAAGAGCATTCCTCTGACTGAAGACAAGGGATTGGATTCTCAGCTCACATTTAAGTCAGGAGTAACCCACTGAGAACTGACCTGGTGTACACAAGGAAAAAAAAGGNTGCATAAAAAAAGTCTAACAAGGATATAAATTATGAGGATTTACACTTTTGGGCCAGGAGTTGAGTGTTCTTTTAAAACCACAACTGATTGATGAAGCCTCACAACATCCCTGGGATGGAGTCAGTGTTACAGGCAGTGTGCAGATGGTTGCTCTGAAGCACAGCATGTTTATATGGGTCCAAGCCCAACAAATGAATTAGTGGCAGAGCGTGAACCAAATTCTTGTTACCAAACCCTAGCTAACACGCAGCAGTGCTTTGGGACAGCATTTCTGTCTTGTGATTACTCAATCCAGGCCAGTCTGACTGGCTGAATAAAGCTGCAATAATAACTAAAGACAGTGATCATTTCTGCAGTTTCACCTCTTTTGGCTACCAAAAATAACGCCTTAGCATTCTTGCAGTGCTGCTGCCGTTACACCTGAATGGTGTGACATCTCCTCACTCTGAGACCAATGGGTCTGCTTAACAATCCTCTCACTGAGCTGGGAGTTAAAAAAGCATGCATATAGTAGGCTTGGAGATGCTTGACTGACATCTGGTTCAGTAAGGACGTTTTGAAGGACCAGCCAAGACTGATTGCTCGCAATCTGTGTGTGCAAGACAGACAGAACTAGAAGTAGGGACAGACTACACCGAGTGTGATAGTGTTGGTGGCCATGTAGAGCATATCCAGTAGGGAGTCTAAACTAAATGGAAAAAAAAAGGGGGGGAAAGGAGGTGTGGGAGAAGGAGGAAGGAAGAGGACGGAGAATTGGGACAGCTGCATACTGAAGCTGAGGGAGGGAGGGAGGTGGTTGGTGCCATCAGCCATTTGGCACTGGGCAGGCAAAAAATTGTACTTGGAACTGCAGAAAAATTTTGTCAGTGTCCACTTCAGCTGTGTCTGCAGCTTTTCCAGCTGTCTAGAGACTCTGGCTGAATCCTCTTGGCATCTTTTTCTTGAAGGCAACAGAGAAGAGGAGGAAACAGCTAGCACCCACATTTCAGTTTTCCCAGAGGGCCAGTTAGTCATGTAGTGTTCAACATATAGGGTGTTCCTGTGTAAGGCACATTATGTTCACTGAAGTTAGCCCTGTACTGGCAGGATAAAGTGGGCTCTCAGATGTGAATTATGTTTCCAAGAGGCATCACGACTTGAAGATTTCTGAGCACATCTATTGCTAAGGCTTTTTTCTTGCATGGATGTTACATTGCAGACTTTTGCTTGTGCCTGTGTGTCAAGCTGATGGTTAGAGTTAAAAAAGAGCCAGGGCTGCAGCTACTCCTCTGCTTTCTGATCCCAGTCTCCCTGAGCACAGCTGGAGGATCCTTGTGTGTGCTGAGATAGCTGGGGGCCATCAGCCCTAGCACACCTCCGTTCTCCTGAACACACAGCTCAGGACACATTGTTCTGGAGGGAAATCTGCAGCTTTAACAGACTTTCTCCATGATTTAATTTGTATCTACGGTAGGTGCATGTCCCTACTCACAAAATGCAGTGGCAAATCATCTTTGCTTGTATATGTGGACTCCTGCCTACAAAGCAGAGCTTTGCACAAGCTTAGTAGCTTTTCCCCATTAGCAAAGCAAGCTGTCTGATTACAGCACTCAGCTTTAGCCCTGTAACCATGCTGTTTTTAGGACTTTGTGCCAGCTTAGCTAGCCAGTCACGGCTCACACCTCCTCATGTCCCCAGGCAATGTCTCTAGGCCAGCAGAAGTTTGTGGTTAGTGCTGGCTGGGTGGTGAGGCTGGAGCTGGCCCCAGCTCTGCAGCATGTGTGCTCAGGGGGCTGCTGAGCTCCTGCTTGTTGAACCTGCACTAAAGCCACATTAAATATGAGACACGAGTTACAGGAAAAAAGCCTCCAAGAAAATGGCAAGCTATATTTCTGGCCTGCTGAATCAGCGACAGAGATGGGGAAGGAGGAGATTGAGTCTATTTGGTTTTCCCTGAAGATCATGTCTGGGAAGGGTAATAATTGCTGGCAGATTGAAAAGTCCTGTTGGGGAGATTGGAAACTCCTGGGAAGGTCTGTTTGGGGCAGATTGAAAAGGTAGAAAACTGAGCCCTGAATACGAAGCTGCTTGATAGCTTCATAAGACCACTTACTATCAATCTCATCCTCTTAGTAACTGTACGAACAGCAGGGAATATGATTGAATGTTTCTCATATAAATGTTGTGAAATAAACTGCGCTCCATTTCCTGCTGCAGGCTTCCTTCAACTGTAAATGTCAGGTGTATGAGATAAAACGGGGGCAGAGATCCACTCCAGATCGTGGCATCTCCTGCATTTCAAATGTACGGAGAGCTGCATTTCCACAAGCTACACAAGATTGAATTATTGCACTTTCCAGCACACTGCTAAGACAGAAGACTGATATACTACTAATAGTTGAAGCTTCATATAGCAGCCTCATCTGTTATCACATCCTCCGCCATCGTCCAACTCCTCCTCCCACCTCGCAGTTACTCTGGCCCTCGTGCTCTGTTTATCTTGTTCTTCCTCTCCTGACTCCATACCTATTTCCATGCCTCTCACTTTCCTCTGTTCAGTTTGCCTGCTGACCCCCCATGCCACCAGCCCATGCAAGTCCTCCCTTAAAAATCGCTTCTGCTGTGACGCAAGCCCAAAGCTCCTGACACCCTTCCTGGGATGCCACCATAGGTCAGTGCTCCTGCTGTACACAAGGTGGCAAAGAGGAGTCTATAATCTGTTGCTACACCCAAACCTCATATGGGGCAGACTTGATTCTCTGTGTGTTTTGAGGTCTAGAAAAACAAAAGTCTGGGTTTGGTAGAACTGTCTGGTTTCAATGGGAATTTGCATGAGTGGAGGAGTGGAGACTGGGAAGAAAAAAAAACATATTTAACATTTAGTGCAAAGCATTAATTATGACTGTGTCATTAAATCAGTCCTACAACATGTGCCATTAAGGAATGGGACATGAGCTCCAGGCCTGACCTAGAGTTGAGTCTGAGGGACAGTTTAATCCTGTGCAAGGTCACTATTAACTGCCACACTGTCATGACGCAAAGCAAAGGAGAGGGGGTGATATAGAATGGCAGACACAGAACAGCAAAGCAAATGACAACAGAAGTTAAAACAACATTTTCCAATTTTCTATTCTTTATTTTCACACGATTCTTCTTTGGAACTGCAATTAAGATATTCATTTCACTGCATTGTGCTTTTTCAATGCAGAACATCAAATAGTTTGGTAGCAGATATAGAAAAACAAGGCTCTAATCTCTGTGTAAGTACAAGTGCATCCCTCTGCAGTACTAGACCCAGGTATTCGTGATGTTCATAGCCACCATTACTCTATTACCTCTATTAATGACTCGCATTAATGGATTTCTCCTTGCATGACTCGAGCGAGGAGAAATTCAGTGCTGTATTACCATCCTCATCTCGCAGAAAACTGCATCTTAGAGAAATTACAGCATTGACTGAGAATATAGATGAAAATCTGCCGATCAGAAACCTCAATCCAAAGTAATGCAGACACAAAGGCTACAAACAGGAGCCAAATCTCCCTCCCCATCTACCTATGGGGACCAGATTTCCCTGAGGCTTCTGCCTCACCAGGCCTACATGGACGAGATTTTAAACCACTGCATGGTAATCTCAAAGTCACACTGGCTGAAATCTTTAGCTGACAGAAACTGGAGGAAATGCGCAGCTGCAAAGCTGCCAATGATGTCAATTTACACCTGCTGAGAATTTGGCCTAATCCATTCGCTGTATCCAATTACACAGACGATAAACCACTGAAATTGTCAGATAATATATATATTTAATATGAGATCAAAGCAGTCTTCTAGACTATGAGATTTTAGGGAATTTCTCTCCACTGAATTGGTAAGAAAAAAATTATGTGAGGCAAAGATTCTCTTTTTACAATATTTCTACTATATTTACCAGAAATGGGGAATTTTCTTTATGAAGAAATGTGTTCTCATGAGAAATTACTGTTGAAGAAGCTTCCCTTTGGCTCTGTGTTCCCACCAGATTCATTCCAACTTTCCTGTTGAAGATACTATTTAGGAGCAACTTGCCCAGACCCATGTAAGGTCTAGCTGGGGTACGATTCACCTTCAGACCCCAGCTCCAAAGGTGATTTTGACCTCTCAGCTTTTGAGCAAAGGTGTTGACACAGCACACTGCAGTTATTCAGATCATAGATTCTCTTCTTGATAAAGACAAAAAGGATTTCCAAAAAAAGCCTGGAAAGCCTGGCTCTAGCACAAGGTCTATAAAGCGGGAGTTGGTCAACCTTCAAACACAGCCAGCCATCCCATAGCACCACGTCCATCCAAGTGTGAAACGAACACCAATTGGTGAGCGACCAAAGTCCCTGCAAAGTCAGTAAATATTTTTACACTCCCTTTTCAAAACCACACACCAGCATTTTGGCCCCCAGCAACACCAATGATAAAACTCTTATCAACTCCAGCAACGCCACGAGTTCACTTAGGGAATGTAGATGATTCATATTGAAGTCCACGCACTTAGTCAATGGCTAAAGCAAAAGCAGAAGTCGACCTGTGTAGCAGGAGGTGCTTTGATGCTGGAATGGTTTGCAAATTGCAGTGCTTTGGTAATTCTGCTGTGCTTCTGGTATTGAAGTAATTGTGTAATCCCTTTTTTTTTTCTCTCTCAGAAGCCTGTTTTCTGTTAACATTGTTGTTAGCCTGTTGTAGTTGTTAGTCTCTTGCAATAAATGTATGGCTTTATTTCTTTTTTAAGAGAGAGGGAGAGAGAGTCTGTGCGCCTGTTTTTCTTCCTGTGGAAATTTGATCAAATTTAGCTTTACAAATGCAGAAATAATTCCACTCAGAAGAGAATCCAGAGATGTTATTTTGTGTGTGTGTGATATCTAACTCTTTGGTTCAGAACTGCAGGAAACAGAGGCTCCATTTTGCAGCACTGAGAATCTTCCTCCCTAGCTGAAGAAACAATGAAACCTTTTCACAAAACTTCTCATCTTGTCCCTCCCTGAAGGCTCTTCCAGCCATCTCTGGCTCCAGGTCATGTCCTTCTAGTGTCTTGTCAGCTTTCAAATTGTCTTACCTTTTCATTCCTATTTTCTTTTTCGCTTGCTCATTATCTCTCTCCTTCATTCTCAGCAATCTAGCCCTTGGTTTAGGTAAATGTCAAATATTCTCTCTACTGGCATGAAATGATATTTCAACATTTATGCTCTTGCTTTGCTTCAACTCATAATTAAAATGATCAATTTAGCTATTTCATTAAAGTCAATGGATGTACTGCTAACAGAACCCACCTTTTAATATAATTTAACATCAGCATACAGTACAATGAAGGTGTCCAGCACTTAACATATGCCAACATCATTTAGAAAAGACACCAGTTAGTTCTGAATCTAACTGAAACCATTTGATACTATTGAGCTGTGAAAAATGTTTTACACCAATTGCTGTAATTTAAGTAACTGGAACCAAGTATTCCAGTGCCCCCACTCAACAATATCATACGACTTGCCCCTGTTTCTCTTCCAGATGTCTGCATTCATCACAACAGCCATCTGCTGTGAGTCGAGATTGCTTTAACCTACCTTCATATGTCCTGGTCCCAGTGTTGGCCCTTAGTCCATCTGCTCATGGCGTTAGTTAAAACAGACTCGAGATTGTCAGTAGACATCTCACTGGCCATAAACAGCAAGAAAGCAGCCCTGCTCTGCCCATGGCCTTCCTCTTCTCCATGAGAGCTCTCCCTGGCCCCTAGTATGACAGCTGGATAGAACAGTTCATAAAATCACTGTACTGGCTCAGTGCCTAGGAGAGATCCATAAGGGCGATGGACAGGCACTAAAAACAGCTGTGGTGTAATGAGAACGGGTCTGGCTAGTGACACACATGCTGGAAGTATCCTTGAATGGCTAGGCTCGCACACACAGGAGAATACAGACTGTGGTGTTTAACCATTGTTTTATTCTTTGCCTTTTCAAAAATGAACTGCTTGATACTGATAAATTCTTTGCCTTTTCAGAAATGAACCACTCAGTACTGATATGAGTAACTGAATCAAGCTTGCTTTCTAAGGGATTTGATATCCTTTTATATCTAAGTGTGACCCATAACATGTAAAGCTAATTGTACACTGACAAATCTGAATATTGATGATCATACCGGGGTCTTCTTATTCCCACTGCTGCAAAGGGTTGCTGGGACAGAGAGCTGAGAAGTCCCCTGAGAGGCATGTTGTGTTCATACTACCTTCAGGAGGATGGAAAACTGCTACCCACATGCCTTAAACCCATCTTTCAGCCACATCTGCAAACCTTGTCTCACAGGGCTCCAGCTTCAACACATAGGCAAAGTGCAACAGCCAGGTGCTCTGCACCACTGGTGCCATTAAAGGCCATGACACTGTAACTGTGTATCCCCAAGGTCTATGCTATTCCGATCTGAAAAATCCCCCTTGACAATTACAACCATCACAGTGACTAGTGTAAACCACTCTGAATTTATTCACTATCCTATTACACACGGTGTGGCCTGTGGAGCAGATTTACTTCCCACAGAACAAACACTGCAGTTTCAATGGAATGTGATAGATTTTATTCTTCTCCTGCTATGTTTTGTATGGGAATCTTTTCATGCCTTGAAAGTTCTGGAAAATCACAGAAAGTCACACGTTTGTGACAGGTTGTGTGAACACTGAATGCATGCACAAAAGAAGCAGTCAGGATTAGGTCTGGATTTTGGAGGGAAGAAGCAAAGCCTTGCTGGAATGAGAAACATTACAGACATGGGAACTATCCTATTCATTTAATATGTCTCTAATTAATTTCTTTAATTTTATGCTTTCATGTGCTCTACCTCAATGACACCTGTGCTGATGAATTTTGCCATTAGAAGCAAGGGTGATGTTGCAATTATTTATTTTATAAGTAGCTTGCTTTGGATAGAACTTTCTGCAGACAAGTATTGCATCCAGTGTTTCATATTTGCCCTATTATAGTTAAAAGATTGCATTAACTACCTAATGGGTGCTTACAGAAATGATGGAGATGGATTCTTTTTGGAGATGCAGAGTGAAAAGACAGGAGGCACTGGACTCAGGTTGCAGTGAAGCAAATTTCAGCTTTTTGCAGGGGAACATTTTTCACAATGAGGATGGCTAACCACTGGAACAGGTTACCCAGTGAGTCTGTGGAACCTCCATCCTTAGAGATATTTGACTCATCTGGACAAGACCTCAAGCAACGTGACACAATTTTGAAATCAGTCTTTTGAGCAGAAGGTGGAACTAGAGACCTCCAGAGTGCCTTTCCAATCTATAGTAGTATTTGATTCTCAAATATATTTGTAAGAAAATTTTACTGTCCAGAATGTCAAGGCAAAGAGCAATACTCTTCATTTTACACATCATGAAGAGTGAACCTGGAGACTTCTAGACTTGAGCTCACAAGTTTCTTCAGCGTTTAAGTTGAAAAGCTATCAGATTCTTTGTGAATGACAGCCTTTGGAAAGAAGCATGTAAGGCACTTCAAAAAGCTTAAAACAACAGCAAAACATAACTGAATCAGTCAGCAGGCAGACTCAGAATTTGTTTTTACAGCTGTTTTTCCAGAAGGCTTTACTCTGAGATTTGCTGCCATCCTCTGATGGGAAAGAAAGTCCAAGCAACATGTGTGCAGTCAAGGCTGTTTGACCTTTGTCAATCATACATTCAGAGAAAAAAATTCATGATGGCTGGAGACAGAGTGGCAGAAATTGTTCAGCACGTAATTCCAATCATAACAGTTTATGAACAGGAGAAAACAAAGTAACATTTATCAGAGAAATTATTGATGGCAAATTGCTCTGACTGCCTGTTCCCTATACTCCATTAATGTTACCTTACCTCACAGCTTGGAGGCAGGAAGGATAATATATTAGCCAGGCAACTACATGAGCTGTTATTCAGCAAATGAACAAATCACTGTATTTGCAAACTCTGCATGCTAATCATTGTAAGCAGTCCTCAGGAACATGCACATTAACTTTACTCTCATGTAACTCTTGGCATGTCTGCAAATAGAACTGGGGCTATTATGGTACTATTTAATTTAAAGTACGATTTTACTTCACTTTGGTTATAGTGGGCACATGTTCCTAATTTTTTTAAATAAGCTGTATTCTTTTAATTTAACCTAAATCTGAACAAATATCTGTAGTGGCATTGTTTGACCATTGAGGCCCATAGAATAAGTAAGTTCTGATCAAAACTATAAATAAGTTTATTTTTGTATTTTGGATGTGTCTGCTGTATGCAAGCCATGATTACATGAGGACTTTCAGTCCTAAAAATACTCATATTTGGTCCTCTCCATAACTTGTTTTATACTTCCAAAAAGTTGTACTTTGGGTTACACAGGGTACACTGTGATCTAAAAGCTGAAAGCAAAAATTGAAACTCAAGAAAATTTCATCACTGAATAAAAAGTTCAGACAAACATCTGCTTGTGAAATCCTTTCAGTTGGATTTGCTAACAGGATCCCAATTATTTATGGACTTGATGATATTACTGAACAGTGAGGGGACTATGCACCACCAAAACATCAGTCCACTTGAAGATGCCTTGAGCTGAGCTCCAAAAATGGTGGTGAAGTATTAATCTATTGAACTGTGTATTCATAATTTTAGAAATAATTCAGAAAGACATTGAGTACAGTTGAGGCTCTGATTTTGAACTCAAAAAGAAACAAATAATAGTGAGCCCCTACCTTGTCCTCATGAACTGCATTTCTTACCAGTGGATCATCACCATCCTCTGACAGTTTTTTCTGTCCCACGTTGAACTTCTCTTTCTCACAGCTAGATTCCTGCATAAGTCCACTTCTTTTCATATGGCAACAGCTTTTGCAGGTGGGACCCAAATCTCCTATTGCTCACTATGCCATCCCTGACATTGCCCGGAACTGGATCCCTAGAGAAGAGAAATAGTGTATGTGCTGGTATTTCCCCAATGTCTGCAAACTGACATCTAGGAATTTCTGACCCAGACATTGTTTTCAGTTGTCCTTAATCACTTCCTGAACCCATGTAAACTTCTAGCATCTACTGCATCCCATGGGAAGAAATTTTGCAGCTTAATTGTACATTACAGAAGTGACTGGAGCTTCTTATTTGCTCTGGACCTGCAGCCTGACACCTGCTAGTTTTGCTGTCATTCCCTTGACCTTGTATTGAAAGAGGGCATGAAGGAATCTCTCCTTTTTCCTTTTCTCTGTATCACTTGGGTTTTTAAAGGCCTTTTGAATATTCCTCCTCTGCCGTTCCCTTCTGAGGGAGAAGAACCTCAGTCTTTTAATCATCCCTCACATGGTTATCCCCTGTTGTATCATGCTTTTTGAGGCTTTTTCTGTTGTACTTTACCTTTTAGACACAGACAGGACACAACACATTGCAGTAATCAGGAGGTGGGTATAACATGGAATTATGCAAGTGTTAGGAAGTTTTCTCTTTTGCTGTCCACATCTTTCCCAACATCTGATTTGTATTTTTGACTCCTTCTGAGCACTCGTGTGATGCTTCAATGCTAAGCATTTTTCTAGCCTCAAAACCTTGCTTCTAAGTGATGATAAATGGCTGTTCAAACATCTAAGTCTCTGTAAGCTAAAGAACTTCTGTCTAAGCCCCAGAAAGGTTTGAGAATGAAAACGTCCTTAATTTAGCTCAGCTAATCTTGACCCAGTTGCTCTTGAATGCTGATCCTACGAAAGCTGGTAAATACTGTATTCTGTCTACTGTGGTAGAGGATTGTTGCCTTTTTTTCTTGCACCTTATTTGATAGTTCTGTAGCTAATGGAGCATTTTGTTTGCACAGAAAACATCCAGGAGCCTCTGGAGGGGCTTAATCCTACTGGCATGACTATAGTGGAAAGAATGAAGCACCACCTGCAAAACCCACACAGAAGAGTTCACCTGTGTAAACCAGAAAGGTTCACAATTGCTTTCTGTTGAGCATGTATATAAATAAGGTTATTACACACCTTCCCACACACAGACATGCACTTCTGAGAAGTGCAGTTGCACGATTTGAAATGAAATGTGGATTAATGATTCAGTCTCTGGAAAAACTTTGCGTGGTTCTTAATAGACAGAGCACAGGTCAGCACCGTCAGTGAATTGATGAGAAATGCAGCAGATGAGCAAGTTAAGCACCCAACCAGAAGCATGGTAGGGTTTAGTTTTCTTCTCTGGTGGTGTCACCCACTCATGGCAGTGGGAATAAAAGCATACATGAAAATTCAAAAATGTAGTTTTTGAGAGAAAAATGTGTCCTTGACCCAAGCATAAGACCATCCAGACTGAGTAAGCAGGATGGAGCCCTGGGTATTCTTGCACGGAGCTACACATCCTGTCATTTTCTTCAGCTGCTCTGTTCAGTTCACTGCCCTGTTTTCGTGAAATGCTGTTAAAAGAACGTGTGGTATAAGCAGTGATGGATTCACTGAACCACAAGGCAAGGTGATGACCTGAGAGCCTCTTCAACTGCATGATGCCTGTTAATGTGGCATTATTCTAATAGTATTCCTTAAACAAATGCCTCTACCTTCCTCACAGCTTCTCCGAGCCCTGAAGTCTATGGAAAACAATACTTTTATCATTTAATAAGGACAGAATCCTTGGAAGTTTTCAGCTTTGGCTTATTATTCAGGCAGGCATTTCAAAGTCTTGCAAAGGTGTGCTATGTATAAGACTCATCTAACCTCAGTCCTGTACATAAAACAGAGTGACTCAAGATTAATCTAAAATGGCCAGGCCAAAAGTGAAGGGAGAAATATTTCTGATCTCCTCGAATACCTTCATGACCTATTCTTTAAATCTGATTTATATATTTGGAGCATACAGAGGTCATGGTATAGCTGCCATTTTGGATACAAATTTGCCTAAAAGGTTGGACACTCACCATGGCAAGTACGGCCATTCTGCAAGTGCCTCCAGACTACACTGTGCTGATTTATGCTGGCACTGGTAGTTCTGTGATTGGAAAACAGGCAAAGCAAATTCTCCAAATGCACATTTGCTAGGTTAAGGGACGCTTTTGCTCCTGATATTTTTGCAATACTTTCTTTAGATTCTGTTTATCGATATCAGTGGGAGGACCGTGAACCGGTGTCACAGAGGCTACACACTGGTCCTTTCAACAGGAAGGCTTATCTTCCGTCAAAACGTCTCTGATCAGTGCATTTTTTCAAAATGCTAGGCATTTCTGTCTACATCTGCTGAATGGAGAAATGAATTTGGTGAGTTCAGACAATACTGGAAGAAAATAGGTGTCTGCCAAACCACTGAGCTGGCAAAGATTTTGCTGAGGACTTCATCAACTTGCATCTGGCCAAAGGCCTGTTATGTATCTAATTTAGTGACAACAGTGTTGTGCTATTTTCCTTCTTCAGGCATCAGGCTGAAGGATATTGTCCCGTACTTGTGCTGTGGCCCTATGAAAGAAAGCAAAGATTTGATTTGCTCATCTTATGTCTTCCCCAAAACTACTGACAATAGTCTTTCACTTGCTATAAAAGCAAGTCGTTCTGATAGATACAGATGCTAACTTAGGTGGTTTATTATACCTCTAGGCTCCTTCACAGATCATACAGAACAATGTGTCCTTGGGAATTCCACTGTGATATTACAAATAAAAGTACTTCAGAAATTCTGGATTCTGTGAACTGAGTTTAGCTGGATATTATCCAGTCAGAAGAAATTGAAGTCCTGGAAAATCCAAGCAAATATCTCATCCAACTGTTCAGAGTGCTTGCTGAAGTCTAGAAGTCTCTATTCATTTCTTTTATGCCTGAGAAGAAGGGCACTAGAGCCCACATCTCCTGCTACCCATAAAAGCACCTTTATGTTTCTGAGCTTTGGGCAAGGTGAGGGAGCAGCTCCATCCATCACCTCTGTTGAAGTTTCATTTTGCAGTGAAAACAAAAGGAAAAAAAGGAACAAGATTCACTCAGCAAAGAGACAAGAATGGAAATGAATCACCAGTTGAGTGATAAGTGTACTGTGCTGGGTGGGAAAGAGTTTGAGCTCCAGCTCCTCTTCCAAAGGCTTTGTGTTTTGTATATTTGTGTGATGGACACTTCATCTCACATTCCAAGGCTTTCACCACTACAACCCTGAACCAATTACCTGTCAGTCAGACTATCAGATTAATACATACACTTTTTTGGATGCTACCTCTGGTTTCCATAGAAACAGTGTTAAGCCTCATCCTCTCTCAATTAGAAATTTTTATAATTTCTCCACCCTTATGAGATCATTTGTGGTTCCCATGGTAATCTAAAAATTTGTTACCTCTCAAGTACTGCTTCTTAATCAGGGGCTTCACCAACAGCAATGTCCTGCTGAAGCAGTAAAAGCCATAAGAAGGATCTAATACTCGTTGAGAGCGTAGTGTGTCCTTGCAATTAGCTGCTGTCTAGTTCCCTTTTCACTGGATCACAGCACTGTACACTTTCATACAAAACAACTATTAATGGCCCAAATGCTCCATGAACATGTTGTCATGTTCACGTGTTCAAAACACCACACAGTTTGAAAGCAATTTTATATACACATGCACACACCCATGCTAGATTGACAAAATATTTTATACACTCTTCTTCTAGCCTAGCTAGTCATTTCCATCAATACACGTGTCAGTCCTTGTAACCTGTCCTGCTGTACTCCCATGCTCAGAAGGCTTCCCTCAGCACTAAATACAGCCACGCACTTGATCTCTGCTCAGTCTTTGAAACATCAGCTACATTGCCCCTCCTCTGTGGCAGTGCTACTTCTCATCCTTCTCCAGTCATCAAAACACTGGCTGTACTTGCCTTTTACAGCTGATCCTATACTCATACAAACCAAATAAACAGTATTTCAAATTTTGATTTAGTATAAAATACAGATATATCCATATGTCTTCTGAATGTAGAAGCAATCACTGGATGTTTCCTTTTCTAGGACTTCACCCAGGGGGTTTCGAGTTGAGAGTGACCACTGTTACCAGCTGTCATGACTTCCACTCAGCACCTGCTGTGTTCGGTTACTCCTTCCTCTTTGAAATAAGCTATGTCTTTTGGAAAGATATCAGCTCTTGATTTAAGACATGAAAGTAAAAGAATACTATTTTTCTTCTACGGAATTGTTTTAAATGTTATATACGGCCATGAAATAAACCAGTACTAATGATATTAACCAGGTCCTAAAGCCTACCAGCTATATAAACTAACAAGTTACAGATTAACAAGTTGTAAGTTACTAGGCGTACTCTTTTTCTTTCCAGTAAGATGTACCACATGACACACATTGATCCCACAGAAATTACTACCTTCTACATCCCTGTTCATTCAAGTCTCTTCTGCCCCTGCTTTCTCAGGAACGTAAAGCATCCCACTGAGACTGAGAACTTTTTTAGGATGAATCTTACTGTGTCTTTCATAAGTGGATTTTTTTTCCTCAAAGTGTCATAAACCCAAGGTATGGGCTGGTGGGATATGATCCCAAAGGTGAATATATGAATGTTGTTATGCACTGAAGATTACATGTGTGTTGGAACCTCTCTAAAAAAGGGGAATTTCATGTGCAGCACTGCAGAAGAGGTTAAACAACAGAGAAAATAATAGTTATCAATAACTTCTTGCAGAATTGCTCCATTTTTCCATCAGGTCAGGTTATCTCCCATGCTCATGGCAACACAGGGCCCATAATCTGTTCATATCCCAGGCCAGGAGCTACTCCTTAAGATTCACAACAGGGTAAATATTCAAGCTGGAAAACTAGCTGCCTATCAGAAAGCCTCTTCTTTAACAGTCTGTTCTCTCCATGCTTTGCTAAAGAGAATTGTGACTGCATCAGTTAGAGAATATTGATATTACGTTAGTTTATATAGCTGATATAGGCTTTAGGACCTCTTTAATATCATTAGTTCTAAGTAGGGTGTTTTTTTATTTCATAGCTACGTATAACATTTAAAACAACAGCATCCTAGAGCTGTACAGACGCAACAAAATTTAAGAGAAAGTTGTGTAGCTTTGTATTGAAAATTGGAAGGCATCTTGGAAACATTTGACTCTTTTGTGTGTCCAAAAGGTTGCAAGAATACCTGATAATCATGTAACAACGCTGGCATCCATTTGATATCCAGGTAAAGGTAGATGGAACCTATAGCAGATCAAAGAGCAGCAAAAACTTCTCCTTAGTGTCTTGAAAAGCCAATGTGATGTCAAGGGCTCAAGGGCTTTGCGAACAAGGCATCAGAAGGAAACAAATTGCCTCAGATGCTTGTTAGCAGCTTTATTAGACACAGACAGTAACCCCAGCTTTGCAAGAAAATAAGAATAATAAATAAAGTGGCATTATTTCAGTACTGCTTTAGAGAGGCAGTAACTCATCACAAAGAAAAAATGTTTCACAAAACATAGAAGCTGCAAGTCATTTTCAGCTGAGACCACTGTCTTCCCACGAACATCTCCCCACAAAGAAAATGTCTTATGGAAAGAGCACACCTTATAAAAAGAGGAATTAAATATCCAAAGATCTCTCAAGCATTTTAAAGGCTTTCAAGGTCATGCTATGAGAAACAGAGCTGTAATGCATTCGTTGGTATCCTTCCCTTTGGAGATGGAGAAGTGCTCTATATTTGTTATGCAGTGATATGAAACCAGAAGCACTTTGGCTATGATTGTATAGGCAGCTTGGATTGGGTAGAGGGTTTGCTTCCACTTTTCACATCTCAGATACAACTCTTGGAAAATTCCTGTTATAATGGACTCTTTACTCAAAGGGAACTGTTGGATGCACACCACTGTGCAATGCTTACTTCCAGCAGCACAGCAGTCCTGCATCCATGCCACTCTGCACTATTTGTTTCTACCTCACTCATCCTCAGAAATTAATGCCCATCCTGATGCAAAGAAAAACAAAACAAAACAAGAAAAAAAGGAGGAGGAGGCAGGAGATAATGAAAACAATCTTTAAATTAACATTGCAAATTCCAATTGTTAGTTTCTCAAATTGCCTGTGTTTAACAGTGTAAGCATTTTCTGGTTCCCCAGCAAGGTTTGGAAATCAGAGCTGACAAAGGTGAATGAGGTAGTAGAATATACACCTCATTGACATGGAAAAGGATATTACAGCTATTGTTTACTTAGGGGTAAGTTTCTTCAAGGCTGAATTAACAAAATGACAGTGCTCTGATTAGATTACTCTGTTAGTTTTGCACTGAGCTCAGCTGTGGATCCTGAGCTTTTTCCATGGGAAGATGTAGGCACCACCATACCTGCCTTGTATGCGGGATGCCAGGCACCTGGGCTCCAGGACCCAGCACTCAGTGCTTATTCCTGTAGCAATGCTTAGGGAAATTGGGTGCTGCTTCATCCTGTTCTCATCCTTCCTCCACCCAGCTCTGGGTAGCACAAAGGTTCCTTCATCTTCTGAGAGCTGAAATTCTCGAAGCCACTCCATCTTCTCAAATAAACAACATAGATCCATCTTCCAAATGACATGAGCTGATGTTTCTTTCCATTTTAGAGCAATTCTGTAGTGCTAGAACTTGCCGTTTCTGTGTTCTTTAACAGAGGTGCTGGGAGAAGTGTGCCTTGCAAAGCAAGGTGGATCTTGCCCATATCTCTTGCTTCCCCATACGGAGGTCTCCACTTGTGTCAGAAGAAGAAATGAGCACAACTATCATTGACCCTTAGAGTAGAAGCACAAGTTGGCTGCAGTCTGCTATGGGTTGCACTTCCTAGGGAAAGGGGAGGCCTGGGTCCCTCTGATTGCTTCTATGGCTGTTTACTTAGCGTAAAATAAACATAAAATGTGTGACCAGCCCTTGGGTCTTCTGTTTCCCAGATAAGACAAGAATTTTTTTTTTTTCTTGATTCTGGAAGGAGTTTGGTGCAGATTGCAGCATCAGAGACCACGAGCAGAGTAGAATTTCAAGAACATGGAAAATATCGATGACAAATAAGCAGATGCTGACAGAAGATGTGTGTTTCTAGTGTGAGGCAAGCATGGGGTTTGGGGCTTGTATGTGTTGATTCTTGATTTCATGTTTATATTCTTAATGAATGAGTTAACTCCTGCTCTTTTCAGTCTCCAATAGTATCTTCTGAAGTCAATGGGTCTGCTGAGGTAACCTTTCATCCAATTCAACATCTGGAGTGGGTCACCATGCAGCACCCATGTAAAAGAAGGAAAAGATTCCAACTATCAGTCTTAAATCAGCTTGGGCTTCACAGGTCCCATGAATTTCCCTGGCAGAAAATCCAGCTTCACCAGCTGTAATGTCTCAGCTGCAGCTGCAGCTAAAATCCCAGTACTGCAAAGCCTATTCTATTCTATTCTATTTCTGGGAATAAATAAAGTACATATATACTTCTATATAGCACGAGAGATTCTGCTCAGAACTGAACAGGTTATTTTATTTACGTCTGTGTCAGTGAGGTCAGAATCTCATCCAAAATGTTCAGCTTTTTGTGTTGGCTAGCAAAAATGTTCACACTCTAACTAAATCTGTCTTATGAATCACCTTGACAGTTCTCATAATTCAACATAATAGGGTTCTTTGCAGAAGGAATTGTCTCTCAGCTGATGCAAGGGGATGGGCAAGATAACCTAAAAGGGTTTTATGTCTATGAAAAATTCAATTCTTGACCCTTTTCTTTTTCCTGTGCAACTCCACCCATTCACGAGCAGTTATATCCTGAGCATTAAGGAGATTTCTCTCTATTAGGTCCCCAGATCTCTTTGCTAGTCAGTATGCTGCTGCATCTTCCTACTTAGCATATTCCCTCTTTATTCTTTGCTCCAACACTCATTATTCTACAGTTATCTGCACCAAACTGAATTTGTCATCCTTTTGCCCAATTACTTAAATGATCTAAGACCTTTTGTGTCTAACTGCGTTGTTCTTCACTATTTACCTTTCCTCACCATTTGCTGTCACCTAGAAATCTTGCTTTCAATACTGCCCAAGTCATGGCTATAAATACTTGAGCATTTAAAGAACCTCGGTGTAACACTCATAGTGAAATGCCTACTCAGTTGAGACATGGAAAATAAACACTGTTTCTGTGTGTTTTACACATCTCACTCTGATGCCTTCCTGTCACTTTCTGCTACCTGAAGCCTTCAGATGCAAAAAGCACACACGGATGTTGCTGACATAAGCATTAATTTATGAGATGACTATCTCAAAGCAGTAAATGAAGGGAATATTTTCCACCTGGTTGGAAAATAATCTGATGAGTACATTGATGGCTGTGAGACTTCAATTATGCAGATACTTTCTGCCCACACTATTGGCAGGGAACAGAGGCTGTGGTGACTTTCTTCAGAACTACAATTTCCCATGTAGTGGAGAGGGCCTCCTTCTCCTCACTCATATAGTGTATTTTGGGATAAAGCCATGCTGGTCAAGTCAAGTTCTTCCTCTTTCTCAGGGTAACATCTCCACATCAACATCTTCTGAGTGATGCTTTTGGCTGTGCCAAGAGCCAGAAGGTAATGAAAGCTTTTCCAAAAACTTACTCAGTATCACTGATCTGGACTACTTTAAGTGGACTGTATTTAGCCACTCACCAGTTCAGTGCAGAATTTCTGCCCTGATCTTTAAGGGTATAAAGAAACTAGCACAACCATGGACAAACAGCAATCTCACCAGAAAAGCTAATCAAATAAAAACTTCTGCCTTCACAGAACGCTGCCATTTTGCTTCTTAGTTTTCCCATCTTCTTCTATCCTATATATGAACCTCGTCACTAAAAGCTCATCCTGCTCCAGGTTATAGTTCATGAGAAGGCTGGAGCTCCTCCTTGACCTGAAGACTGGTATCTAGTTTCATAAAGGCCTGATCAATCACAGGAAACTCATCTAAATGGGAAACGTTTTCTGGTTGGAAAGAAAATCTATCAGGCCATAAGGCACCTGAATTTGAACACAGGAGAGATACTTCCATAGAATCATAAAATCATTAAGGTTGGAAAAGATCTCTAAGATCATCTAGTCCAACCGTCCACCTACCACTAAACCACTAAACCACTAAACCATGTCCTTTAGTACTTCATCTCCACGTTTCTTGAACACATCCAGGGACTGTGACTCCACCACCTCCCTGGGCAGCCCATTTGCTGATGTATTTTCAAGAGAACCTGATTTAGTCTTGAAACACATACTGCAGCTAGTTCCAGCTCCCTGCAACATCCAAACTGGCCTTTAATATATTTCCCAGTGCCTTTTATAGTACAATTTTTAATATTTCCCAGAACTAAGTGGGAACTATCACCTTCCTACTAGAGTAGCTGAGATGGACATAGCAGATTTGTCTACATTACAGTTTTAGTTTACATCAGAATTTGCTTTGGTAGCGAATTTCTCGGTTATACTTGCTGCGCTTTCCTTCACAACGTGGAATTGCACCTGAAATGTATTTAACTTTGAATTAAGCTGAAACAGAAGGTGTTCTCTTGGAATGCTCCTTAGAGCCACTAATGAGCACTTGAGCCATGAGATCAGGCTCCACTCCACACTTATGGTGTGTGGATGTCAGGTCCTCAGGTTGGATGCTCATTATTTTATTGCAGTGCTAGCAGTTTGGAGCTCATTTCTTATCTTCGTACACCTATGAAGTTTTCTTACCAACAAGTAAAATCTCAGTTAGAAAAGACCAGAGAGAAAAGACCATTGCTACAAGGTTGGTTAAAAGTCTTGTGAACCATGTGAAAGACATACAAGAAGAATTAAGGAAGTAGGTTACTAGTAGAGAGAAGGAAAAAAAATGATACAAAGGATAAAGGAATTGTAGGAAAATCAGAGGGACACTGAAAGAATGAAGAAAAGTGTGGGCACATGAAGGAACCTGGGGGTGAGGAGAACGGTAGCAGAAGCCACAGAAAAGATCTAATGGCAGGTAGGGGAGCAAAAGTGAAGCTCTCTTTTAGCAGCCAGAGAAGAGGGCATGTTTCAAAGCAAATTAAGTTCCTTGTGATGGAAAAAAGTTAATTTATTTTCAAATGCATTGCCTTGTTCTGGGATTGGACAGCACGCCCTCCTGTTTCAAAAGACAAGAAGCATATGGAATGTCTTACTTGGCCAATTCATTATTTTTTAATGTATGTTATATGGATAGAAAAGAACCAGGGACACAGACACACACATATACACATATCAGAGTAACTGACCACTGTGCCCTCAGCCTTAGTCCTCCTATTGTTTTCTGTGCTCACACTATCGTATTTAAAGCAGGCTGTAAGGCCTTCCACGGCAGAAGTCATACCACAACAATATCCTTTCCCAGAAACACCTCAGCACATTTTTTGCAAATTGATAAATCAAAAAAATAAATAAATAATCTTCATCTGTACCTGTAAAGCCTGAGAGCTGGCAAAATCTGCAGCAGGGAAGTGTAGATGCAGGAGGCACATCCTTCACTCGTGAGCTATAAGTGAGACCTTCCAGCGTGCACAGCAATCCCTGTAAGTCTTGATTCCACCTCAAGCTTCCAAATATATGGTGTCACAGGTGAAGGGCACCTCCGAGCAAAATGCTTCTGCAGGTACTTTCCATTCCTTCCTTGCCATACTGCAAAAACTCATCAAAGCCATGATAATCACATCATTATTACCAGCAGTATTAGAATGGAGAACATTATTTTAAGTTGCTGATGAATCCATTTAGGCTCCTGGAAATGCAATGCCTAGAAATGGATGGAACTGAGTCACCAAGCTCGTTACAGGCATTTTATGACTTCTTCCATGCATATTTTTAGGTTGAGGTGTGGGGATACTGAAGAGACTGGCAGACCCCAGCACCTCCACGCAGCATCACACTCTCAATTTCCCTACCAATGCTCCTAATGGAAAAAGGAAGCAGGAACAAAGCCCTACCCCTTTCTCTCCCTCCTCCCCTTCGCAATTAGGGCTGGAAGTACACACAGCAGAGACATGCTGCATCCCATTAAGGGCTGTAGTGGTAAACAGGCTCTTCAGCAACACCAGGAACTGTCATGATCTCAAGTGCAGTAGCTAACAAACAGCTGATAAGTTTCTGGATGAGCAGTTCACAGAAGTTGCAACAGAGGCTACCCATGTGGTCAGGCTTCCCACTGTCTGTCACCAGGGATTGCTCCTCCAAGGCTCTTGCTACCTTGCTGATGCTGCTTGTTAAGAGTCCTGCAGCACTAGAAATGCAGACAGACGACCATCAGGAGACCAGAAGAGCACAAGGCGCGTATCAGGAGACCAGAGAATTTGCTGGTTGTGTATCTGCATCCTCAGACTCAAACAAATTACAGAACTGCCCTTTCATTTCTGTTACTGTGCCCCATCTTTAGGAAGTATCTCTGTGCAGGGACTGTCCTATCCTCTTTATCTGGCTCTTGGAGAGTAAAGTCCAACAACAGCTATTTCTTGTGATGAAGAAGTAGATGGCCACCTCCAGTTGGACAGCTGCAAACATGTCTCACTCATGCCTCTGCAGTGAAAGCAAATACATCTGCCATTTCTTCAGATTTTGCTTTTCCTGCCAGCTGAAGAAGAGATTGACTCCATGCTTGGCCCCTTCTGGAACTCACACAGGAGTGAGAAGCTAAATTAATTTAGCAGGTTTGGGAGGAGAGAAAATGTAGGGCCTTGAGGCACTGTGCTTCACCAGTTTCTTCTGGTGTGCCATTTTGGCTTCTTGAGCTGTAGGCAACCTCCATCGTGAAAGTAAATGGGATGCCTAGTACACTTGCAAAGAGTGACCACATACGAGCTTTCCCACTACTGATCAGACATATCCAAGCTATTTTAGCCAGCCTGTTAGACCAGAGGATCAGCAGAATTTGAGCCTAGAAAGTCCAGAGCCACAACAGAAACTGATACTTGAATTAGGTTGTTGTACCAGTGTTCTGCCACCTGTCAGACGTATTTTAACAGCAGGTGATCCCACTTGAAGGTGTATGAGTCCAGATCTCACATTACCTTCTAGAATCAATTTCCATGATAATCCTCCAAATATTTAAATTCTTTGCCTTTTTTAAAATTACATGTATCTGTGAAAGAGATTTTTCTCTTACAGAATATTCGTCTCCGTGAAAAATACCAGCTTAGAATTGTTTATTTTGTTCTTGATCCTTGCACAATAAAAATTTCCACTGCTGCTGGTTATCTTGATACTTGCATAGGTTTGCATTTTTTTCCTTCATCTCATGCTATTAGAGGAGTTGGAATGGGCCAGAAATCCCTACTAGCCTGAGTTAGTTTGGGAAGAAATAGTGTCAAAATTTCCACCCAGAAATGATGCTAAACAAATGTTGAAGGCAACTGTAATTTCTCCTCCTAAATATTTCACTATGGCAGAACCCCAGGACATGTTACTGCTCAATCCCTACAGTACAGGACTAATCAATTACTTCAGGCAAAATGAATCTCAGCTGACTTTACCTATTTGTAGTGTGGAAGTCTGGACCCAAGCTTTTAAATTCCCATGCAGAGTTAGTGGTGTGCCCATGGAAAGCTCAAGGTTTGGGTAGTTCTGAGCAAAGGTGGTGTGAAATGAAGCATGTCTTGAGCTCCACTGACCATACAGATTGGCTCCACACTATCTGTAAAGGAAGTGTGGATTTCTCAGATGGACATGGAATTGGGGGCACTGCAGATAAACGCATTTGGCCGTATGTATTTTAGATAGTTGCACACCCGGTCTTGCCAACGAGGAGGTACAGTGAGGGAGTAGAGCACACTCGGGGTGGGTGGCATCTTAGCAAACTGCAGCATACAGACTAATATATCCCTACCAAGTATGTGCAAACAGATATTTCAGCAGCTCATAACTAAGATTAATAGGCATGAATTTTAATAGGAGCAGCAGAAGGCACATCGCTGGCATAAGGGAGATGTCATGTCTGCTGTGGAACATGCGGATGCTCAATAGCTCAGCAAATCTTAGGACCTGGGCAAAAGAGGCAGTTTTTCCACTTCCTTACTACATCTTTCAGCCAAATTGTTTTTGCTGACATTAAGGCATAGATTTTTTGGGGAAAAAATAATATATTAAAAAGTACAAGCAAACCAATACAATTCAAAACACAACAATTTGAGACAAAACAAACAAAACCAGAAAAAAAGTAGCTCAGAAAGAGGCAGTCAGAATATTTTGGTGAAAATAGTTATTTCTGAAGTCAAATAGAATTTTAGAAAAGAGGGTAGGATAGAAGTGAAAGTATTATGCAACTTCAGAGGCCGCACGGTCAGCTCTGACTGTGCTTGTTTGTGAATAAAGACCCAGCTAAGATTTAAACACTAACATTAAAACTACTTTCATTTGCTCCTTCATTTTAAGAGTGGCTTTTCCATAGACAAGAGGTTAATAATAAGACACTGAAAAGCATGAAGAAGGTGATTGCATAGCTTAGATTAAACCAAGATTCACTGGTACACAATCATTTGCTCCTATAATTGCATTCTAGTATACCTATATGCGATTGCCCAGGTCTTCTCTTGAAGCACCTTCAAAATGTTGTTCCTCTGCCTGTTGTGAAGGTACCTGTGAAAAGAATGGGATTTGATAATTTAAAATTCTATGAAATGCAGTTTACTGAAAAAGCTGCTAACAAGGGAGATGTAATAGTTTTATTATATGTTTAATGGGAGGAAGATCATCTAAGTTATCATAGTTGAAGCGTCTTCTTAGCCTGAAAGAGTATGATTTTAAAAAAAAAAATGTTTTACTGCAGTAAATCCAGCTTTTAGAAATATATGGGAGACTTTACTTAAAATTGAAACCATTTTGAGAACAACTGACTTTAGTCTTATTTAGCCCTGAAACGGCTTTCATTTAGGGATAGGTAAGTAGGTAGGTGCTGTATACCAGATCCAGGCATCTGATCACCTCTGTGGAATCTGCTCTTTCAGCCCCTGCCTCAACTTCTTTCCTGGCGTAGCTGTTCCCTGAAATGTCTTCCTTCAGGACTTCTGGAGTTCTCACTCCTACTCTGATCAGAGGATGTGTCCATGCACATTAGGTACACTTCAGATGGTGTTGGTAGGACTGACCTTGCATACAGCCCTTTGATGTGTACATATGGCAGCAGTGGGGGATACATAGAGAAGGTATCCAGTGGTGTGGATGAAGATGATGGTAAACTTTCCCTGTCAGAGGAAAAGAAGGGGTCAGCTCCTTCCTTGTCTTTGAATCAATGCTTCATTGACCATGAATTTCATCAGCTCTGTGCTTTCAGTTGAGCTCCCATTCACTGCCTCACTGAACGTGATTCTGAAAATGCTGGTAAGCATTCCCGTGCCACAAGACAAGTACTCCTAGCGAGTGTCCTGTACACATCTCTTTGCTAAAGGCATTGCTGGTATCAAAGTACATCAGACTTCAGGGACCCTGATCCTTCCCTGATGTTCTGCATGGCATTTAGTGCACAGATTCAACCCTCTTCATTGAACATGAAGACTGACAAGCCTGATTCACTCGTCTTTCCTCTAAAATTGCATTTTTTTAATGTCATTCTTTTACTGGGATATTATTCTTTTACTGAGATCAGTCAGGAGGCTGCTATCAGAAATGGTCAAGGACTCCTTGAGACAGTTTGCATTTTTAACCGAGCCTGGGAAGACGTTTGACTCATAATGTTGTACCCAGTAAACTATTCCACAGTAATCAGTAAATATAACTTTATTTGTTGTTTGATTGGTTGTTTTTTTTTTTTGAAAAGACTGATATTTTCAGAACAGAGAGACCCAAAGCTTGGTACGTAGGTACCTACATTCAATCTGTACCTGAGAGCAAGGGGGTAGAGGTGCAGAAGGACATACAGAGACAATGGATACAACATGCCCTCAAGATGACCACTACAGGGCTGAACTGAACCATGAGTTTGGTGTACTGTGAAGGAATGCCATCAGAATCTGCAGTATGCAACCAAACTGTTTATTTTCAACATGGAAAACAAAGTAATTATGGAGCCACAAGCTCTGGATGAGGTCCTACCTTTTCACAAAGCTCTGTGATCTGGAAAGCTATAGAGGGAACAAAAAATTGCAGGTGACAAAATTATTTATTTCATAGCAGAGGGTTAAATGAATGGGCGACGGCAAGCAAAACACAACCTGAATAGATGAAAGGTAGCAGATGATGGAGGCGAATCTCCACTTCAAAAAGTTTAGCCCAATGTCTGTTTCTGACTGTGTTTGTCTGACTGTGTCAGAGACGTTTTCAGGGCTTCACAGAGCCAGAAATATTTTTTACCTTTAACATTTTTCTTTTAGCTAAAATTATACTGCTACTGTGATATTATTTTATCACAATTGCATTTTTTCCCTTTCCTTCTCTCTCCTGCTCTCTCTCTCTCATGGGCGCATACACAAAATCAATAGAATGAAATACTGAAAATGTTCTATTTTCCCTCTTCCATTGTAAGAAGATTTTTGAGGTCCAGAGGTTGTGGATTCTATGAACAGGTGACATTACTAACGGGACCTAACAGATAGGAATGTGAAGCACAACAAAAGGTTGAAAATTGTAACAAAATTTAGGGCTGTCTGAGCCTTGATTTTCCAATTCTGAACCCTTTTCTGAGTCTCTCCTGGCCTCTGAAACTAGTTAGTGGGGCTAGGAAATGAAAAGCCATTTTTCTGTTTTGTATTTTAATAATTTAAGGGCACCTCCAGCAACCAAAACAAATGTATTTATCATTGCACACAAAGCCTTTAGGCGTGAACTCTAAAGAGGCACATTAGTGTCAATGCATCTGGCACACTGTCACTTCCCAGTTTAGCTTAACTCTTGCTTCTCCTTTTTATCCAAACACTTGTATCTGAAGAGATCACTTCTGTTGCTGTCTCTTCTCAGGAAAAAAAATAAAGATAAACGATGCACTGGTGCAGAAATCTCTTGGTAAAATTCAATAGTCTGGCTATGCAGAAGATCAGGTTCAACAATTGTGATGGATGTACTTGTTCCAAGACCTATGAAATAACAGTACCCTCTTGCTATTCAGAACTCTGTTTGTGTGTGGGCAGGTTGCTTTCATTCACTGCAGAGAAAAAAGGATAGAGACACATAACACAATGTCCCCTTGAAGGAATTTTCTCAGATTAAGTGAATGCAATACATGAAGGATTAGACCAGCAGCTGTGCTGCAGACAACAGGGCTGCAAGCTTTACGCCAAAAGGAGTGAGAAGATGCAGCAATGCATAAGTCTCCCCGTGCTCAATACCTCTTCAGAAGTCATATTTCATGGTGGAATTATATTATGGGGATCAGCTTAGGGCAAGGTTTCCTTAGCATCATTACATCCAACAGCCCACTGCAGTTCATGAAGCAAGACAAGTAAGCAGTAAACTGGAAAAATTACCACTCTGCATGTTAGTAAACAGTCTTGGAAAGGTGGATTGCTGAGGATTCACAAACTCATTTTTATGGATAGGAAAATAAAGGCAGAGTATCTGGGACAAGGTCGTGTGGTAAGTCATTGCCCAAGGCAGAGGGAGATGTCAGTGCTTTCAGCTCCCAGAGCTGTGCTTTGACTGGTGAACCAAACCTTCCATTCAGCAAGAAGTGAACGTTCATGTCTCAAGAATGAGATGAGTTTCCTCGGTACATCAGACACCTCAGAGATTAATCAGAGTAAAACCAGCACATGTTGCACTCCAGCAGGCTAAGAGACGCCTAACTGTAACTGCAGCCTCACAACAGTCCAAAATACAGGCTGATCTGCAGGGCAAAGCCAGCACGCCAGGCTCATGCCTTGTTTTAATCCAATAGACATTTGTGAGCAAAGTCAGCACACAGCCAGAATGTGCCTAGGAGTACTGATTTTCTGCCTTTAACCCTACTTTCAGTAGTCTGTTCCCTTGGCTTCGGTGACATCAGCTATTATTTACCTTACTGTGAAAGCAGGAGCAAGACAGAAGAGGTTTTCTGTATCCCACTGAGGCTCTTTCCTGGACACTGTCTTGCAGCCAGGCAGCACTATCAATCTCTTCTCCCAAATGCTCTCTTCTCAGGGCTGGAAATCCTGAGATGCTGAAGGTCAGGAGGTGTAAGGTACATTGGCAGAACTCTATATCTCCAGCTTGCGTTATTCTGGGTGCTGGCCAATGCTATCATTCTCTTGCCAAAAAGGAATAGCTATTATGGCATTGATTTTCTGCCACAAAAAACGGGGAGAGTGACTTCTAGTTAAATGCAACAGTAGAAAGTGCTCCAGCCTTTTACTGCAAAAGGGGCTCTGTCTTACTCTGTGATGGATGAGACCTGCACTGAAACTCTTCCAATGTCAATTTTTCACACAAGAATGAGGAAGAACCAGTAGAAACTACTGGTATGCAAAGGACAGATTGTAGGAGTTTCTTCTCAAGTACTTGGGGCTCCCAGTGACAACAAAAATGGCTAGAAAGCCTGTAAATTCTGTTGGAACCCTAAAAATCAATAGTGGATTCAGATCTGTAGACTATCCATCTTCATGGATAGATAGAGCCATACCACAGCAATGATTTTTAAAAATATTATTGACAAAAATATGTCCAGTCCATGTTGTCCCAAAGTTTACACCTTTAGAACAATCTGTCTAAACAAGACAAATAAGGAGAGTTAACATCCAGCAGACACCAAGTAATTCCTAAGTTTTGTTGACTTATCCAGATCACTTGGCTCTGAGAATATTCTTTTCTTATTGGACTTTTAGTCCTCCCGCATTCTTTTGGGTAAGAATGGATATAATACAAATTTTTGGTTTTGTTTTGGCATTTTCTGTTTTCCCAGGCTTGGTCAGAGCACAGGCGAAGGAAAACAAAGGAGATGCAGAGAGAGAGAGAGACTTGTGAGGGTGTTAGTACAATGGAGGAGACAGCTAACCTGTTTCATACCTTAAGTAATCATCTGTTTCAATTCAGTTTGAGCAATTGAGGAAGTGAAGAGTCATGTTTTATTATTATTTCCACAGATTTGGTGTCAGAAATAGCTTAAGCTCACATTCTTCAATCTGAAAATGAACTAGAATTCATTGTACCCCAAAGCAGCCTAATCTGTTAGGGGAAAAAAAAAAAAAAAAAAAAAGAGTGAGAATACGAGAGGTAATTCATTCCAAAAGTCAGAATGATTTCTGATTCTCGTGGTTTGTGAATAATGTGAATAACCTTGGATGAGTGCCATGGAACTGAGAAAACACAAACACAAACAGCAGTTAAATTCCCATCAGTCCCATCAGTCTCCGTTTGGGAGGGTGCTCTGGGTCCAAAGCACAGGTTCAGCCTCTGTAGTCCATCCAGTCCACACCAGCAGCTGTCAAGGTACAGAATCACAGAATCACAGAATTGTAGGGGTTGGAAGGGACCTCGAGAGATCATTGAGTCCAACCCCCCTGCCAAAGCTACCATCTGCTGTGATTTCAGTTTTATAGTAGTATGCACATCTTACTTCTAAGACTGAAATGAGTTATGTATTTGCTGCTGATCCTGCTGCTGGTGCGGAGAGTTTCCAGCACCACTGACCTTTGCCAGCTGGGAAGCAGTGGCCACGTCTCCATGCATTAAAGCCTGTCTACGTGGACCAAGGTTCAGGTGCTGCAGTTGCTCCTAACAGATCATTGAGAGCACTCTGCCAAACGCTGTCATCATCCAGTCTTCCCCAGTAGGTACACTTCTTCCTAAGCCATGAGAGTGGACATCCTCTGGATCCAAATGATTTATAGAGGTAACACCAGTAGAAGACTTGGCAAAGTTTTCCAACAGCAAATGCTGTCTAATACAGAATCTCTGTAGGATGTCTTTGTCCAGGGCAAACACCATAGCACTCTCTTAATTGCTGCATTTTCATCCAGACATGGTTCCCTCAGCCTCCCTGGTGGTACTGGCAGCATTGGCACTGGAAGGTGGAAGCCAACCCTTGTGAATGAGTGTCTGTGTCTGAAGATACACCTTCAAAACTTTTCACATATCTAATTTCGTATGTGCTCATCCTTTCTAGACAGCTTGATAGAGGATGGAAGGAACCCAGAGGTAGAAAAGGAGTGAGGCTGGGATCACCACCAATTCTGCACGGAGGCCTCACATCTCCTTCATCCACAGATGTTTCGGACCCAGCCACGGAGGCTGACTCCTGAACTCAGGCCATGTGAATGACTCATGATCTTAGCTCTGGAGCCTTTTAATGCAATCTCAGGTGTGCTAACTGCTGCCCATCATCACCGCTACGTGTGAAACAGGGCTATATTAGTCTGGTTACAACATACAGCAGCAGGAAGGAGTCATTTCTCAGTAATGAATCACTGTTGTGGAGATTTAAACATGGGGATTGAAAAGGAAATTAAAGTCAGGCTTCCTGAATGGATCATTCTCCAGCCCAGCATACACTCAGCTGGGGGAGAGATTCTGTTTCATTCATTCACAATCAGGGCCGACAAAGCCCTTCCCATAGTTTTTATGCCTGCTTGGATGTCAATGGCTGCCCAGTGTGGCTCAGGATTGGGGTTTGCAGCTCCTACTGCACTGGGGTGTCTCTGGTCACACAAATGCAGCATGTTCTACTGACTCCAAAAGTATTTAGGCAGAAACCTTTGGGGAGCTAAAGGCTCATTACAAAATAAGCAGCTCTGAGAAGGGAGTTTGCATCGTAAACCAAACGTCATGGGTCCAACCTGGCCACCATGGTGAGGGCTTTTCAAGAGTCCTGATGCAGGAGGAATAAGGACATCCCCAAGCAGCTAGCTACCTTCATAAAAACATAACAATTTAATACATTTTCTAGACCTCTGAATAATGAGCAACACAGTAATCTTGTTAAAAAGGTCTTTAAGGGCATGACCAGCTGCCTTCGGTGTCAAGCATGAGAGCCCCTGGAAGTGCTTAGTCACACTTTAACTCCTGTTATTATTTTCCAAGCCTGTATTTAAGTCAGACAGAATTCTGGCTTTTCATCACCCTGCGCTACAAACCAGCACATTTAAACAGAACCATCCTACAAAAGCAGAAGGGCAGATAGTACCTCTCCTTTCATTACTGCAAAAGACACAGCGCTGACTTAGTTTTCTCAAGGTTTAACTTTTTATTTTTCCTTTTAAGCACGTGCTCCCAGGGCCAGGTTTTGCTCTGATGTCCCTCTTATATGTCAGGTGGAGAACCATCCTTAAAAGTTTGCCTTTATTGACTACCACGGGAGCTGAGGAGAAACGTACAGCAGTGAGATATCCAGGGAGCAAACACAGTTTGAAGACTCAAGTGAAACAGGAGACAGAAATGCTTGGACATGTTACTGAAGGGTGGCAAATTCTTTTGTAGATAGTGTCACTCAGTCTTAGGAAAGGTCTATTCTTTTTATCTCATGTGGTCAGATCTGTGAAATTATAGTTCTGAAAAGGGAGAAGAAGATATTAAGACACTTGGAGTGGAGTGTACGGATGGGAAGGGCTTGTGTTATATTCATAAATAATAGGCAAAATTCTGCTGTTTCCATATATTTAGAGTCTGCTGTATTGGGTAAATCTCCTCTGCTCTGAAGATTTTAGTTGCTCTAGAAAGTAAAGGAAAGGAGGGGGGAAAAAGTTGTGGGGAGGAGAAGGGAGCAAGGGGCAGGAGTGAGATAGCCTGGATGGTGTGAAAGGCTTCCCAGAAAATCAGAAAAGGGGAAATGGAAACTGAAAGAACTACAAGAGTTTTGGAAAAAAAAAAAAATACATGTATATATATATAAATGAATATGGCAGCAAGTTCTCAAAAATATAAAAAATAATAGCTTTCAAATTAGTGTTTCCACAGCTTCAGGCTACAGAGTTTATTGCTTGCAGTATGAAATCTAATGAGGTGATGAAAAAAGATCTGAAATCTCTCCCACCCAGCCCTCGACAGACTGACAGCCCTGGAGATCAATGTCCATTATTAACTTGCTGACTTCATGCACAGCAAGGCAGAGCTTGAACTTCTCTGGTTCTCTTCAAATGCAGCTTAATTGGATCACCTACAGGATGAGAGGATAATTTAGCATGCAGGTCCAGCCACATCTTCATTGCACCCCTGAGTCTAGAACAAAGGCTTTGATTAGGAGGATGTGGACATCTAAGCAGTGAGAGGCTCCGAGATGACCCGTCCGTGTCTCAAATCCCTCTGATCACACAGGAGAAGGCGAGTGATCCAGTCACTATTCATCTGAACTGCCTCCAAGGTCGTGGCTTAAAAGTGAAGTGCTCATGTCAGACTCTTTTTGGAGGACTAATGAGACATCAAAGAGAAAGGACCACATGAGCCACACTTCTGCCTCCAAACCGCTCTCCTTGGGGATTTAATCTAACCCTTCTGAAAGCATTGGAAATTTTCCACAAATTCAGTTGCTGCAATATCACACGTGCATAGTCAGAGGTGTGGTGGGGTCACAGGCCACAGCTGATGCATTTCTCTGGTAATTGCTCTGAAGCCTTGTCCTTACACAGATGTATCCTCCACCAAAGTCTCTTACTAGAGTTTCCCCCTAGAACATTAACACAAAGACCTCGGTTTTCATAAAGAAATTGGGCTTTAAAAAGAATTTGAGCCATCATATGAAATTTCACAGAACACAGTTCACTAGAGTAACTAGAAGAGCTATGAAGAATTTAAAGCATCATTTATAGGGAATAGGGCTATTTCGCGGTTTGGAAACTGGTCTCTCAAAGGAGGAAAGAAACAGCTTCATCACCCCAGCACTGAGAGAGCCTAGGGCACCATCATCTCTTGGCTGAACCCTCCCACCTCCATGGCTTTGTCTCTGGCTGCCCCACAAATCTGCAAGCAGAAGGATGCAGGTGGCCCCTGTGCATCAGTCAGTCCCTGCAGACCCCGGCGTGCCTGAGCCCGCTGAGCATCGTGTCACAGTAATGAGGCAGGAGTTGTCCAAACCACCACTGCCTCTGTTATCTCACACAGCATCAGGAGTGAAGAAATGGCTGCTGGCTTTTTTTATAGTCTGGCAGAAGCCCTGTCGATAGCAATTCTTTACTCAGGTTTGCTGGAAATTACAGCCATCCCCATTCAACTCCATTTCTCAGCCTCTTGCAATTCTACGGGAAATAGTTTTGAAACAGCTTCCCTGGCTTTGGGAAGAAAGAACAATGAAAAAAAGCAAACTTGTCAGTGTTGAACATGCCTTTCTCTCCCAAGAAGCAATAAATGAGACTCTGGTTTCTTATCTCTCACTCTCCTGCATTAATATTTAGGAGTCGGTACTAGCAAGATGGTCTCTGGTTCTCAGTTATAGCTTTGGATTTATTCTACTGATCCCAGCACAGCTCTGGATCCCTGACAGCAGCTACCTTACATGTCTCATCAGCACCCTGTGATATGGGGTAATCTCAAAGAAATGAGCAGCTGAAATCCTGCTGCTATCATGTTTCCACTGAGCTGAAGTCAGCACGGAGCCGGCACGTCCTGTTCCTTGCAGAACCTTCCCCAGGTCCCACGCAGGGCCAGGCACTGCTCCAGAAGCCTCTTGATCTCACGCAAGATGCAATAATTGCTTGAAATCCCCTGCTGTAGCTGAGCCTGTGCTGGGTTCCTTCTCTGCTGCAAGTCAGCATTACCGAAGAGTTTTCTGTGTCACTGGTAGCAGCTTTTTTCCAATTTTATGCTGCTCCTAAAAATAAAAAATAAAAAAAATACAGAGACCCTGGCTATGAACTGCTGGTTTGTTCAGTGCAAAACCAATCTCAGCTGAAGCTCATCTGAAGTCTCTTGGGTGCCAGAGACTCAGCTGGTGCTGATCTTAACTCTTCCTTTAAGTTGACCCATGCCATATTGCACCAAGTGCAGCTCAGCTCTTGGTATTTAGCATTTTTCTCATCTAGATGGGCTTGCTATCTCCTGAGAGGAATCTTTTCTTGCAAAATGTCTTTTACTTTGTGCTACAGGGAGAAATAACCTCTGTTCTCTACTATTCTGTAGCGTTCTGCGTACCTCTCACTGCAAATGAAAGGAGGCAGTCTCTCACACACCTGAAAAGCTTTAGACATGCAGTGAAGAAAACCATCAGGTAGAGTTGGCTGCGAGCAGTGCAACAGCGTGGTGGCCTGGTTATTTGGGCAAGGCAAGGATCTGAGGGTGTGGGATGGCCAAACTAAAACATGGCACCTGTGTTCTGAAGTTAAGTGGTGTGAAGAATAGTGCTGCTTCTGTCCTGGCTCCAACTCCTGGCTCCACACAGCACCATCCAAAATCCAAACCTTACGTCTGAGAGCATTGTTCAAATGCTCCTTGAACTCTGGCAGCGTGGGGCCGTGACTGCTGCCCTAGGGAGCCTGTTCCAAGCCCATCACCCTCTGGGGAAGAACCTTTTCCTAACACCCAGCCTGACCCTCCCCTGACACAGCTCCATGCCATTCCCTCGGGTCCTGTCACTGTCCCCAGAGAGCAGAGCTCAGCACTGCCCCTTTGCTGCCTGTGAGGAGCTGTAGGCCGCCATGAGGCCTCCCCTCAGCCTCTTCTGCTCTGGGGTGATCAAACCAAGGGACCTCAGCCAGTCCTCACACATCTTGCCCTCTAGACCCTTCCCCATCTTTGTGTCTCTCCTTCGGATGCTCTCTAGAAGGATCAGAGAATGGTTTGGGTTGGAAGGGACCTTAAAGATCACCTAGTTCCATACCCCTTGCCATGGGTATGGTTGAATAGTTTTATGATTTTTTTAAGTATGAGAACCATACAGCAGGCACACTTGCAAAGCAGCGGTGTTTCAAGAGAGGACACGCTGCTTATCAGCGCTGCCATACAAATCTCCATCAGATTGATGGAACTCAACCTTCTCTTTAAACAACCAAACAAAAAATCATCAATCTAAATATGTTGATGCATCTGGTAAACAACTAGCTCTATGACCATTAAAACTCATTACTGGAATACTACTAAAAATTATTTCAATATTACCATAGAATCCAGTGGAGTCACTGACTGGGCTAGGACGAATTTCTGTGTGGGTCCAGAGGAAAATGAAAAATGGAAAAGGACAGTCAGGCAATGCATTCTGGTGGGATGGCCAGGATAGGCAAGAGAGGAATGGGAGAGTAGTGCCTTTTAGCAGACCTGTGAACAAGGAGTATGGAATGCATTAAAAAAGATGCTTGGAGAGAGACATTGCATTGCAAAGGTCCTTCAGTAATACTTGCCCCATCCCTGGAGGCATACAAGGCCAGGTTGGATGGGGCCCTGGGCAACCTGATCTAGTGGGCGGCAACCCTGTCCCGCAGCAAGGGGGTTGGGACTAGAGGATCTACAAGGTCCCTTCCAACCTAAGCCATTCTATGATTCTTGGATATTGCGACTTCTATAGTGGGAAGAAGAAAAAGTGGTGCCAAGAGTGGAAGGTGGGAACTGGGCTCTGGAAGAGGGTGAGGGAGCAGTGAAGGGGAAGGGATTCAGCACAGAAAGCACTTGCAAGACATTTGTTCAGTGAGAAAATTTCAGCCAATGCTTAAGCAAAGAGGAAACACCTCCAGGAAAGCATATGGTCCAGAAAACAACTCCTCCAAATTAAATAGCTTTCCAAAAGACTGGGAATGACAGGATTCTGCCCTCGTGAGGCCCCATCTGGAGTACTGTGTCCAGGTCTGGGGCCCCCAATACAGGAAAGATGTGGAGCTGTTGGAGAGGGTTCAGAGAGGGCCACGAAGATGATCAGAGGGCTGGAGCACCTCCCCTAGGACAGACTGAGGGAGCTGGGCTTGTTCAGCCTGGAGAAGAGAAGGCTGCGGGGGGACCTCATAGCAGTCTTCCAGTCTTTAAAAGGAGATTATAAACAGGAGGGGAACCAACTTTTCAAAAGGGTAGACAGTGATAGGACAAGGAGGAATGGTTTTAAGCTGAAGGAGGGAAGGTTTAGATTAGACATCAGGGGGAAGTTCTTTACCGAGAGAGTGGTGAGGTGCTGGCACAGGCTGCCTAGAGAGGTTGTGGATGCCCTGACCCTGGATGGGTTCAAGACCAGGTTGGATGGGGTCCTGGGCAACCTGATTTAGTACCTAATCTGGAGGTTGGTGGCTCTGCCTGTGGCAGGGGGGTTGGAACCTGATGATCCTTGGGGTCTCTTCCAACCCAGGCCATTCTATGATTCTATGATTCTATAACTCAACAAAAGGTCGAGTCTTGAATGAACAAGTTCGCTATGTTTTAAGCTGTCCGCTGAAACACGAGGTACTTCCCTGGCCTGTCAAACCCTCTCACCTGTCCCTCAGCTAGCAGACTGAACATAATGCATTTGAATGCCATCTTAGCCCACACAAAGCCAAAAAGTACCTAAGACTATTTACTGTCTGTGGGCCTCTGAACATTAACCACCTTCTAAGCTTGACACATTCATTCACTACCATTTTAAAACTAGTTGCTGCTTAGTGGAAAAAGGTTACGAGCCCTTTGCCTCCTCTTTTATTCTCCCTTTCCTCCTGAGCTTCTTCCCCAGGCAGGGACAAACACCTCGTGGATGAAGTGTCCCCTCAGCTTCCAGGCTTTATGTCCTGGATTCCACTTCTTTTCTTAACAGGGTTATACTCAAACCATTATTAGCCAAACCAAATCCAACATGCACATGTTGCCAGACAAATTGGATTTGCTTTCATTGAGTTAATTAGGCTAAGCTTCCATTCTCACATCAACTGTTTTGAATTCACATGCAGGCATGATCTCCTCTTCTGCTTTCTGCAATTGCTAGCATAATGCCAGCATATTTTCAGACATAAGCCTCATGGCTTTTCTGTGGCTGACTCTGACCCACCTCCTGATTCATACAAGGCTCTCTTTCTAGACTTTGATATTTAACACTTGCCAAAGAGGTCATCTCATTTTATCATCGTCACATCTCAGCCCTTCCAAAAAATGAAAAATGAAAAAATGAAAAACAAAAACAAAGCCAACAAAAACAAATACAGGAAGGAAGACAGAAAGCTATTGAAGGAGAAAACATCTTGCTTTTACCACCTTGTCCCAGATGAACAGATAGCTTTCACCCTTTCATAGACCAGCACAGATAGTTTGGGAAATCAGAATCCAGTGGGCTAGAGAGCATCCATTACAGGACTGAGTGGTGCTGTGGCTGCATGCAAATCAAAAGACAGAGCTTTTTCTGTGTCTTTCTCCCCCCATCTTGGTAGCAGAGTCACACATACTTGTCTTTTAATGTACTTCATTATATGCTAATGCAAAGAGCCACATCATCTTTATATTATTATTATTATTACCCAAGAGTTCCTGTCTAACAGGTGTGATGGGATCCAAAGGCCAGAGGTAAGGAGTAGTTGATCAAAGAGGGGAGCTGAATATGAACACCTTTCTTTTTCAAATTTAAAACAATCTTCGCTTTTCTTCTCCCCTTTCACCTCTATATATTCTGTAGGCTTGAAGTGCAATGTTATTTCTTCTCAACGCATAAAGGGCTGCAGAATAAGGCCATAATCCCTCAGCTACCTTCATCAACTTAGCCCACATCTTTCAAGATAGAAGCAAACACACAGGAGCCTAAAGCACTGCAAAAGCTGGATCTTAATCAGAGATATTTGGTTATGCCAAGGCCCCAAGAACATCCTTACCTAGCGGCAACCTTTGTCTTCCAGCTCCTCTTCCTTGTGTTTGTGTTTGAATCTGTTAAGTCCATGCAGCTTCTTAATCAAATCACCAAAAATGTGTTCAAGAAAATAATCAGCTTGTGATTACATTCTAAGGGATAAATAGCACACGACCAGCATTAATCACTCACTACACCCTGGGTGGGTGGCTGATTCCCAAGGACTTTTGATAAAATCTGGAAAGCGCTATATTTTCACTTGAATGCAGTAGCCTTCGACAGAATCAAATGGAATTTTTTCTTACATCTAATTTGTTAACACTGCAGATTTCAGAATAGAGTTGACAATGCTACTAATAACAACATTTTCAAGTTATTATTCTCACTGAACTCCTGTAGGATTTTATTAGAGCTAATGCAATTTCCCCAGACTCTAATGATAAAAGCGCACTTTTCAAATTATCTTACAGGCATATCATTGCCATACTGTACTTATTGGTTTCTTTAAATACCAAAATATATCAAGGAGGAAAAAGAGAGGGAGACTGTTTTAGCAGTTACGTTTGCTATAAAATATTGTATTAACTGTGCTCCTATGGGATCGATGGATGTAAATTTGGGGAGACAAAAAAGAGGAAAGTTAAGGGGTGGGTTATTTCAGACTATTTACTGATTAATAGTGGCCAAAGACACCACTTCACAGTTCTCATACTGCAGAAAATCCCGTCCTCCACTGCATTTTGTTGTGTTATGCTCACTGCTTGTCCCATTATGCAACGTAGTTTTAAGTGCACCCTACAGATTGTGACTGCTTTACGAATATTCTCATGCAAGCCAAAATGTTCAGTTGTTGAAGCACAGTGGGTGGAGGGGGGGGATATAATCTTTAAAAATAGATCCTCAATTCTTTTCTTAGATTGCAAAAAATTTCTTAGAAGAAAAAAAAAAAAGAAAAAAGAAAGAAATCCAATCTACCACACACTCCCCCGTTAGTCTGAAAGTGATTTGTTGGCAAGAATAGAAGTTTGGTTTCCAAGGTACAGTGAAAGAGCATAGAGACGGCCCGAAGTATGGGATAAATATGCCATATTTCTCAGTTACACAGGGTGCTGTAGCTAAGGGGAGGTGCAAGGGGGTACCAGGATGAAGCTGCTTGCCAAAAACGCCCAAGAGCATTTGTATGTAGTGGCTTGTGTTCAAAAGCAGCGTACAGGTGTGACTCACCCAGCTGGAGAGGTGTGTGCCTCAGCTCTGCAGCGCACGGCAAAGCGATCATTTATGGCTTCCTCAGGCAAAAATCCCTGTGCCAGCTGCCCCTTGCACAGAGACAAGCTTCCTCTGGCTTTCACGCAGGGACCCAATGGTGCTGGCAAGCTTGTGAACCTTCAGTTAGCCCAAAGGCTGCAGCAGTTTCTGGTAGCTCTGATGCTGCAAAAACCATTATTCAAGGGGCTGTGGTCCTGCAAGGTCCTTTCACAGGCCCTTGTCCATCACTGCCTGCAGAAATGCTGCCAAAGCTGCCAAATATACCACCCCTGGGGATGGGGAATGGTTTCATATGGGGGAATGAAACTTGGAGTCTTGGGATGTCTGTGCCCCACAGAGCCCCTTGCAAGAGAAAGTGATTTTAATTCTTCTTTTCAGAGACCCAACAGCTCTGAGGCTTCTTCTGAGCCTGGGGTTTGTCCAAAGATTATGAGAGAAGGGTTTAGATCTGCAGCTGTTCCCCATACTGAGATACTTCATGGGCGTCACAGCCCATGGTGAGACAGGTTTCACAAAGACAGGAGCCCTCTCAGAGATGTTTTCCATCAAGAATCATATTCTCCTGCTTAGCACGCAGACCAGAGGCTCTCAGACGCATGGCAGCATCAGGTGCTGGGATCAGACCAGCCTGGCCTTCTCGTTGCAGTTTGGTCTTTGCCACTTCTCCAACAGGGTCCTCCACTTTGGACCATTGATCAAACAGTTCTAGAGGTCCTGGTACCCAACTGCAAAGGGGATATTGTCACTCCAGATGGCGGGTGGAGCTAAAAAAGATTATGAACCAGCCAGAAAGGATAGGTGAATAAATAATGCAAGGATTGGAGAGGAGATAGCAGTGTCCTCCCATGCCTGGAGTATCCCTGGGAAGGCTCCAGCATGTAGCCATCAGCTTTTGCTTTGAGGTCAAAATAAAGGCCAGAATGACTGCATGGATCTTTATTTCATGCAGCGTAGATGGGTTCAGCCTGTGACGCAGTTTTTCTTGCCAAGTCCTTTCTCCAGATACTGTTTATAACATTAAATAATTGTTTAATCTATCAATCAGCTTCACTGATGTTCTACCCTTACCCATACTGGGATATTGCCTGCAAAACAATAAACATCTTCATTTCATCTCAAATTTCCATTTTCAGGAAGAAGAGATCTCAGCTCTCCCTTGTTCAGAGAAGCGTCTTATCACACATTTGCCATGCCACAGGCCATGTGAGCACTTCCTTGAGCTGAGATGATGTGAAGGCTGGCCAGTGGCAAGAAGATGCCCAGCATACACCACAAGGAAAGCATTCAGGAGACATTCATATATGCAGCCTCAGCCACAAGGTGAGGGGATATGTTAAGCAATGCAGCTATGGCACTTTTAGCCCTAAAACTCCCAATTGTCCCCAAATGTCACCATGTTGTTACATGTCACTCTCTACAAAACAGCGTGCTACAGAGACCAGCACTGTGGATCCTCCACTGAAACTGAGCTGGAACCGTGTGTGATTCACAACACCGATAGCATCTAATGGTTCAGTGATTTTCCTTTAATAAACCTTTCCTGAACTGAACTATTTTTCCTTTCTATGTCCCCACCCCTCATCCTGCTTCCGCAAATAAAGGCATTTCCTACTGTAGCCACAGGAACTCTCCATCACCACGCCAAAATTTCCTAGAGCCTTCCTGGTATTTGTCCTCTGAAATTGCCTGCATATGTACAAAGGCTTTCTTAAAGCTGAACCACTCACGGAAAAGCTAGCAGAGCTTAGCAGTTGTAAAGCCAACCAGCATGTAGTTGGGTTGGTTGCTCTTCTTGTTCACTGCGAGCATTTGGTGTAATCTTGGCACAGTCCAGGCTGGGAAATGGAGGGAAGAGGGTTGTTTTGAAGCACTGGTCTGTCTCCCCCAGCTCAGCAATAATAAGTTTCATAAATTATTGGCTTTTGTTTGAAATCCCAGATTTCTGTTACATGCTTATTGATTTGTGCACCCAATGTATTGGGTAGGTTGGCTGGTTTGTTATCTTTCAGGAGAGTTACATTGCATCCTAATAATATCGTTTTTCGTCAAGGAATAACATCAGGGTTGATATTAAGCCCTCTATTTTCTTTATTTCTCCCCCCGTAAATAGGAACATGGGTTATTCCTGGGTGGAGGACATTATCACAGAAAGTCCGAGCTGTGCTTGCTATCTCACCAGGAGCACGAGACCAGGCCGCAGCCCTGGTGACGTGGTCGGGGCTCTGCTGCTGGAAAGGTCCCACCCCAGCCCTGTTTGCAGGCAGCAAGTGTGGGTCCCTGCTGCAAAGAGATAAGGGGGTAATGGATGACATGGGGTATTTTAGGACACCGCAACCATTAACCAAACTGAGCCATTTTGAGTGCACAAATGGCTGTTCACAGCATCCATTTTGCACAGCCGGAGATGCCACAAGTAGGCCCTGATGGCTGCAGTGACAGCTGGTGGCTCATCTAATGGGCTACCTGGGCTCTGCTTGGCCAACAAGTGCCAGTGCCTCTCTAGTCCCTCCCCAGGCCCCTCCCCTGTCCCTGCCTGGGCCACTGAAGGGAGCAGTGCCATGGGCCTGGCCAAGGAGCGGTCACCGCAAGGCCTCAGACTGAGCTGCATAACACACAGCACTTCAGCAGAGTTTATTATTTTTATGATTTTATTTGACTTCTTTCTCCCTGTAAAAGATTGCTGCAAACACTGAGCTTTTAAATTAAAGGGAGTTAATGAAAGTGTACCTGTGATAACTATTACCACATCCCTTGTACATTCAACAGCCGCATTAAGATGATTTCTTATTATCTCTAAATCCATTCCAAAGGCATGTTCTCGCTGTTACAGCCCTCCTGTGCACCATCACAGGTGCAGGTTTGCTGCCCAGTGTGGCAGGAAAAAAAAAAAAAAAGAAAAAAAGCTGACTGTGTTGCTACAGCCCTGGTTTGGATTTTTTTCTGAGACAGATGAACTGGGGCTCACAAGGAACCCTGCTCAACACATCCCTCAGATAACGCGTGGTCGTGTCTCCATGTCCCCTGGGCATTCTTAATGCAAATGGAGACTTCACCTAAAGCAAGAGGAGGTCTTTCTTTTGTTACAGGAATAGCAATGCAGCTTTTGGCTGAGAGTGTGCTGCCTTGTACAAAACTCTATCAAACACGACAAAAATGGAATATTGTGTTGGTGTAACCAAGGCTGCTGCAACCACTTCAGTCTCCAGAGTCAATTCGGCAGTCTACTAGCAAGGCAGACCATCCAAAATGTATTTGGTGCATTGTCAGTCGCAGATAGCCCATGAAATATGCATTTTCATACAGCAGGCACTGCATTTTGATTGAATCAGGCATTCATTCCTGTGCATTTCTCTCTGATGCAGCCAGGGGTTTTGCCACTGTTGTGGTTTTGGTTTATTTGCCTTGCACATCCAGCCACTGGGATCAAGGTGGGTCACAAGGCAGAGGTCAGATCCATGTCTTTCAGCTTTGCTTTGTTTTACTGGCCACTAATAAGTGGCCACTAATTGCTCCTACCAGAGATGAGATGCTGGGAAAGCAAAGAAACCCCTCTTGACTTATTGCTGCAGAAGGCCAGCCTGACATCAGGTCATCAATCGTTGATTTGCATGGCTTGGTTTTGGGTTTGGGATTTGTTTTTGTTGAACCCACTCCTGAGCATAAGCACAGGGTGCACAAGGTGAGGGATGGATGCATGGCTGGGCAATGTGCTGCCTTGCTCAGGCCATTGGAGTTGGTACACACTGCACTTGTCAGCGTAGGGTTGAGCCATCCAAAGCTCCAGAGCCCTGTCTCTTGATGTGGATTACAGCATCACCAAGATGGAGGCTTCCAAACAGTTCTATCTTCAGGTGGAAGTAAGAAACAGAGCTGCTGATGTGTTCCATCCTGGGAAATATTGTGGAGTGTGAATAAACATTGGGTTGAGCTAACTGAGGCTGTCTGCACCTGAGAAAAGGTCATCATGCCCTCCTGGGGCCAGGCTCTGCAGGGCAGCTTGAGGGACTTTGTCCTCCAGAGCTGTCTGAACCTGTCCTAAGATCGCCCCCACATTACACCAGTAATATGGGAGCATTTAGGATGTCCCAAACATAGCAGACTGTGGCCACCACCACTGCTTCAACAAAGTGACATGGAGCTGCAGGAGGACCCGTGCCATCCTGTGGTGCTGTACCTGCTGTACATCCAGCATTTTGGAGAGGAGCAGGGAGATGTGGCATTCAGTGACACTGAACTTCTTGCTGCACGGCAGCGCTTCACATTCAGGATTTCACATGCAGCGCTGGGACGGCATACAGAGATGTTGTCACTAAGCAACAAAACAAGGATTTTGCGGGAGATAGTAGGTGATACTAAATCTCTGTCCTTCCTCTCTCTTCCTCAGTGCACCTAGGAGTGCACAAACCTTGGAGAGAAGGGGGAAAAGGAGATTTAGAAGCCAAAGCTCTGCCTGTGTATTGGCTGGGAGCTGGTGAATTCAGGGGAGAGGACAGCAGTATTGTGGGCTAATTCTGGTCAGAAGCGAGAGCCCAGCCAGGCAGGGCTCTTGCTGCCCTTTCAGTGCCTGCACCTTGCAGCAGAGCATGGATGGGTGGGCAAGCTGTGGGCAGGCTGAAAATGGAGATGAGGACTTCATCCACAGCATGGGGTCTGGGACTCTCTCTGACTTCTCCAAGCTGATGGCTAGGTCAACTGGACAACCTGATCTAGCTGTAGATGTCCCTGTTCATTGCAGGGCAGTTGGACTAGATGACCTTTAAAGGTCCCTTCCAACTCAAAGGATTCTGTGATTCTGTGAAAATGGTATGGTCTAGATGCAGAAAAGCCACACAAAGAAGAGTGAGGGAAAACAAAATAAATAAATATAACATCAGAAAAAAGTCACTGAAACTGAAAATCTAAAGACTGGGGGAAAAAAGGAGCCAAACTTCACAATAGAGCCTCGGGCAGCAACAGCGTTAAGCTAACATGGGGCCTTTTGAGGTTTTGTGCACAGACATCTGTCCCAGCCACAGTCTGTACCTGGTGTCATCGCACACAGCTGTTCTGTGTATTGCCATCGCAGCAACCAGCTGATGTCACACTGGGAGCAGAGGCAAGTCAAACCCAGCCAGAGTGATGGGTGGCACATTTCCATCAGTGTCCTATATGTGCAAACAGATAGAGTGCTGCCTCCCAGCTGCCAAAACACAGCCACCTTATCTACAGCATGCGAGGAAAGGGACAGGGAAAATATGACCGCGGTCATTTGGTCACAGCTCAGCGTCTCTCAGCCGAGGAGGCTCATTGGAACAGATTTGCACAAAGCCAACATAAAGCTTGTGAAATGTCCCCTTCCCCTGGACATTTCACACCAGTTGGCCCCAGGAGAGCTGTATTTCCCCATCATGTGGCTCCTCGCTGACATGCCGTGTGATGCCCAGAAGGTCACTGCACACCTGGCTGATGGACACAGCCAGAAGGAAAAATACTGGGCAAATGTACTGTTGTTTGTAGCACGGCAGTGCTGAAGGGCAGGGGTATCTATCACACCTCACTTCTGGGCAGTGATGGCTCCATCCTCGCTGCTCACCTTGGCCTCTCTTTATAGGCACCAGCAACAAATAGGCACTTTGGGATGGGAGTGTGACTCGTTCAATGCAGGGCAGGTGCTTCCTTAAGGACAGCTGCCTTTCTTCCTTGCAGGGCCCCTTTCTCTTGGCAGATTTCCTTTGAAACACAGAGTGCCCATCGTGTGGCTCCTGTTAATATCCAGAGGTTTTAAATACACTAAATACAAATTAGCAACACTACAAATTAAATAACACCAAATACAAATTAGTAACATCACTGTTCCCACCTATTGTTTCTTCCAGCAGAGCTCATGTGACCCCAAGCCGACACTACAGACAGATCACAAGCTCTAGAGGACACGATTTTATTTTGACACCAACATCAGGAACACTTGGAGAGCTATACAAAAGGGAAAAGCTGGTAGATTTAATATTGATTAAGGAAAAAATATCCCAAAGCATTTGCTCAAATGTTGTCAGATTTTTTATGCTAAATTTAAATGCTCGTTATCCCAGGGCTTCATTCTGATGCCACATGGAAGATGCTAATATCTACCTACATGCAGTGCAAATACTACAGTCCCAGGCCAGCTCCCTGCAATGCCCACCTGAAGAGACTTGTAATGACACAGCCCTGGCCAGGACTTCAGTCAGGTGCAGTAAGACAGGAGCAGCTTCTCTCTCCTCCATTAAAAGTCTTGCAGGGCTCAGCAGTCCAAGTGAGCAGGAGCTGGGATGGGACTTTACACCTTGACAGCTTCCTCCAGGCTGCTATTTGCATTGCAGATGCCAAGCCAGGGAAAGAGAAACCTCTTGCCCAAACTGCCTTGTCCCTGGGGTCTGCAATGGTAGCATCTTCCATGCAAGCAAATACCCACAGAGCTGGCTGCAGGGTTTATTTTCATGAACTAAATTATCCTGCCCAAGTCTCATTTCACAGCTCTTCTGCTCTGCTCTTTACCTACTTACCCCCAAATTACCTTTGCTCCTGTGCTTTCTCCAGGGATCTGCGGATACCCAATACAGCATGACTGAAGGCTGCCCAGGTGACATCCCTGGGGCCTAAACTCCAGCCTACACCAAACACATCTGCAGGCACAGGAGAGCACATTCAACCACTGCACTCATTCCCCTGAACCTTTTTAAATTTTTTAATTCTTAGGAGCTGCCAACTTGTTCCAAGGCAGAGGTTGGAGAAAGCTGATCATTATTTAAAGGGTGATTTGGGAGGTTTTAAATTTTTTTTTAGGATGAAAAAAAAAAAAAGACGAAAGGGGAAAAGTTCCCTGTTTCACACTCCTTAAGGTCACACTTCGTATTAAGGTTCCATTTATAAAGAACACATAAATGCTTAATACATGTTTAAGTGATTGATGAATCATTTATTGTATATTGCTATTGAACTGCTGGTCTCTAGAGCAGTGACTTAACCATCTATAATACCTGCTGCTGCCATACGTACAGCCATCGATAACGCTGGAATGTGAAGTATTTGTGTGCATAACGTGCTTACCACATCTAACATTTATGAACACTTTATAAACAATTTATAAATGAAATCTTAATATACAGCGTAACCTATTTTTAATGCTGTGGCAGTTACATAATCCATTTGGCCTTGATTTGTCTCAGCTAACTTCGGCACCTCGCGGAGCTGCCTGTGGCTGTAGCCCTCTGACAGCTCTCCCTGAAATTTCCATCCTCCCACTCCTTCTTTACCCCTTTGCTGCCCCAAAGAGAACTGACTGTGTCTGTGAGGGATGCTGTGCCCTTGTAGGCTTCAACAGTCTGTGAAGTGATCGAGTTGCACATCAATAACCACAAATGTGCACACATTTACTAGAACAAAAACCACTTCTTTGCCTTTTGTTTCCCCTTTTCAACCCAAATAATTTATGGGTTCAGTCCGGCACAGCCAGACAGAGGTCAATCTGGCAAAGGGATAGGGAGGAGTGGAAAACATTTAACTGGGGTCTTCAACCATACAGCTGATAGAAAAGCAGCATGAGGAGTGGCTGAGGGAACTGGGATTGTTCAATCCAGAGAAGAGGAGGCTCAGGGGAGACCTTATCACTCTCTACAACTGCCTGAAAGGAGATTGTGGTGAGGTGGGGATCAGTCTCTTCTCCCAGGTAAAAGCGATGGGATGAGAGGGAGTGGCCTTAGGTTGTGCCAGGGGAAGTTCAGGTTGGATATTAGGAAAAACTTCTCTGAAAGAGCGGGAATGCATTGGCACAGGCTGCCCAGGAAAGTGGTGGTGTCATCGTCCCTGGAGATTTTCAAGGAAAGGGTGGATGTGGCACTGAGGGACGTGGTTTAGTGGGCATGGTGGCGATGGGTTGACTGTTGGACTAGATGATCTTAGAGGTCTTTTCTTAATGATTCTATGATTCTATGAATGGCATCCTGAACGAGGAATTTGTCCAGAACAAGCTCCTGTGGATCGTGATCCAGATCTCAGCTTGGTCCCTTGGAAGTATAACTTCCCACAGCCTCAAGAAACAACAGCCTCAGCCTAACTCCTCACAGGAAATGATGCTCCTAGATGGGCTGTGTCATGGCATCTGTGCTCTGGATGTGAGCTGCTGGGGAAAGAGGTGGTAGGAAGATGCCCACACTGAACCATTGTTAGCATGAACGGCCTCAGCCATAGGCCTGGGCCACTGAGTAAGGACCCGGGCAGACTATGGGGAGCAGAAGGACCCTGTTTCTGACACAGATTAATGATGACATCCTCATATCCATTAACGAGACGCTTGTTGTTAAACCATTTCAATAGCTGGCCTGGTTTCTTTCTGGCAGTGTCTATGTTGTTTTGTTCAAACTGACTAGAGGCTGAAATGGGGCTGAGATCAGTCAGTCATGATTTCAGAGAACACGGGGCTGTAACGAATTCTTCTCTTCAGAGGATTCAGCACTCCCTCTTAGCTGTTTCCTCCTTGTTAACGTATGCCTGCCCCTATGCCAAGTAACTGCTGAATAGCTCGTGGGGAAGGTTTGCTGTGGATGCGGAGATGGGGAGGCAGCGAAGACATGGACGCAGCCCATGTTGGCACCAGCCTTGGAACAGGAACACTTGGAAGCACCACTGCACACGGGAGGAGGAGGAACACTGCCACCCCTAATATACAGCTACTGGGCACAGACTTTGGGTATAAAGTGATTTCCCAAGGCAGCCTGTCTGTATGATTTATGCTTTCAAGGTTCCTTACCGTGTTTGGTGTAGGTAGACACTGAGCACATACTGTCTTGGAAGGATTTTCCAACCAGTCTTCCCAAACATACCTCCGTAGTTGGTCCTCCTTCCTGCCTTTGAGCTGTTTCTGTAGGGGACAGGAAGGATACTGAGGCATAAGTAACCTTCCACGTGATGAGGCATGTAACCTTCCACGTGATGTATCTCTCAGTTGACAAATCAATGGAGGCTGACCTAGGAGCAGCTCTGTGAAGCATGTATCTTTCATCAGCTCTGAGCTCATCTAGGAAGAGAAAGTTTCAGTTTCTGAAGCTGGAGTTTCAGTTCTACAGTCAAATACATTCTCCTTTCAGAGAGAGAATGCAGCATTGAAGGATACATTATTATTATGAGTAAAAACATGTAACAATCAAGAATTATAGATAGGAGAGACAGGCTGAGGTGTAAATAACACAAGATAAGTATTTATTCAGATACTTAAATTTACACATCTTATGTTTCTCCAATGCATACATATATTGGACCAACTTCTGCTCTCAGAACTGGTGATTTAAATTAGGAATGATTTAATTCAACCAAGTGGGATCATACCAGATTTACAGCTGCTTATCAATGCAGTTTGGCTCATCATGTTCAAAGAAATAGCTGGGTGGTTTGGAGAAAGGAAAACAAATTTTCAGTTCCAGAAAAAGAGAGTAGATCAGAAAAGCATCATTCTTTATTCAACTCACTGCAAGGACCAATCCGGACAAGAACTCCAGTGAAAGCTTCCAGTAAGAAAACCAAAAGTGACGCAGTTTTCTCATTTCAAGTGCCTTCCCCTCCCACTTCTCCAAATCACACTGACACTGACTTCTGGACAACTCACAAATGATCCCCAGAAGGAAGAATTTCTTGTGTTTCATCTCTCTCACCAAGACAAGTAGAAGTGTAAGGAAATTGGGAAAGGTATCATAAATGCCAAAAGCAACTAAGCATCAAAGTTGACAAGGGACAGAGTGGCATACTCTATAATGAACAGATAGACCATTAAGGGTCAGCTCACACATAAAACTCATATTTATGAGCACATATGGCAGATTTATAATGGCATATTGGAAACCTAAGAAATATGCAGCTATCTTTTGCTATAATAAAACCCGTTCCCATTCCAGCAGCTTCAGCAGGCTGGGGATCACCCCCTTTCTAAGTAAAGGGCAGAGGAGTGTTGCACCTCAGTACAGGCTTCACAGGAGCAATATCCTCTGTCCTTAAAGAATACTCTCAAAAACATACTGGGAAACGATCTCTTCGCTCAGTAAGCTGAAGCATCCTGACTCCAACAGCATCTGCTTCACAATATTTTTGTTTCAAATGCAATGTGGTCCCTCCATAGCCGTAGCTGCATTCCTAGCATCTGCAGATTACCTGCTGGGAATACTGAATAAAACCCAATTAGGATTTTTCTGCAATAGTGTTGTGCAACATAGTACAGAGACACATGTCAAAAGCAAGCTTTTAAGGAAAAGATTAACTGGTTTAATTCCTGCTCTCCTGGGATGTTAGTTTTCTGTGTATATGCCTATCTAGTGACAGAGAATTCAGCCTTATGGCACAGAACTGGTCAACCAACCTCCACCACTAACAAACCCAAAAACATGCCCAGCGTGGCTGCCTTTGACCCTCTTTCCAAGGGTGTCTCTGGCCCAGAGCCACTGTGCAATCAAAGGAAGAGTTTTGTTAGTGGACATTGTGTGCTGGCAGCTGACAGAGCAGTACATCACTGCCAGTGAATCTTCAGTCAGTCTCTGATTTCCATCACGTTCAGTCTGAAGACTTCCACTCCGTGTGGAAGCTGTGTACAGAGCCACAGCTCAAGAGCAAACACTGGTAACATTGCCACAATACCATTTTAGAGATAATACCCTGCATACACTGGAAATACAGCTATCATGCTATAGCTACATTTTTCTCAATTAAAAAAAAATATTTAGGGTGAATACATAACAGTCATTTGCAAACATGCAATGAATTGAGTTTTGAGTACTGTCATGTTCCTAAGGAAAACACCAGTCACACCTAAAAGTACAACTGAGCACGATGCAGAGCCAGAATGAATGTCTATCCAGGCATGAGCAGGATGGACCACGGCAGGTGTGTCCTCTTTTGGATGAAGCCTACACAAAAAAAAATAATGAAAAGGGCTTGTGCAGGTAGGGTTAGCTCATATAGAGCTAATTTGAGCACCCCTGCTGCATCTTGGTGTATTCATCCCTGAAATTATTCTGCCATGAACTTGAAGAGCTGCAGGCTGTAAATTTAAGGAAGGATTCAGACAGGTTTGAAACTAGTATTAATCATACAGATCAGACATCTCCTTGCTTTACACGGGGTCAGTTTGGGTTTCTTTGTACAAAGATGTTTTTTTCTGAAAGACAAGAGCTTAAATTTTCAGTAGACTCATCAGGTATTCTACGATCAGGAATTCCATGCCCTTAATTGCCTAATAATTAAGCTTACTCATTCTAACAAAATAAACAAAAAAAGGAAAAAAAACCCAACCACATAATCAAACCCAGTCTACTTGCATGAAAAACCTTATCAGATGAGTTTGCAAAAACTGATGCAAAGTGATAATAATGGCCATATGATTAATTCCAATGGCTCTTTGTCTGCAAACATTTCAGTCAGTTTTGATTGTATAAAACAGAACAGTGAAAGCCCAAATTTACAAGCAAGCCCCAAGCAACCCAAAGTTTAACTTATTTCCCTTCTCAAGGACAAACTCTTCAGCTTCTCATTGCCTTTTTTCATTTGTTCATAGGTCTACCAAAGCAAAGGCAGTAACTACCAGGAGCAAGTGGCACTCAGCTCAGGGGAGGGACAGAATAACTGGAGGCATATTTGCTATTTTTACTTTCAGTAGCACAGGAAAAGGCATCTTTACTCCTATTTACCACCAAAGACAACAAATACTCAGCAAACAAGTGAACTAGAACAAGCCTGGGAACTATTCTGACAGAGAACCTATACCTCAAGGGTAACGCCACAGTCCAGTGTAGGCCAGGAGGAATTTCATGCAGAAATTTCAACTTCGGTTGAAATGCCAGAAAGGGATTATTTAAGTTGGAGCTGAGACCTTCAAACACATGGTTAAGTTCAACCTCTTAAATTCAGCCCTCCAGACCATTTCAAATCCACTGGTATCAATGGGCTGTATGAAAGAATAAAGCAAATATTAGCTGTTTCAAAGAATTTTTGGAAACAGAGAAAAACTCTAGCATAGTTATAATCTGTCTCTCTCTCTGAAATTAGCTATAGCAGCTGCCCAAATGACTATCAGCCAATTCAGAAAGTGTTCAGCTGTTCCTCCTAAGTAGGGACTGTGGCCTGGGGTTGGACGCAAACAAGCTGGGGTCAAGCAGAGGATGTGCCAAGCATTTTTGTGCACTGTTGTTAATGAAATAGCACACAGTACATTTACAGCTTCACTTCAGCCACAGGCTCCACAGCACGGACGTGGACACTAGGAAGGCAGAACCAGGAGAGAGGCAACTCCTTGCTGCAGTTGTCTTCATGGAATTTGATATTCAGGTAGAAATCACCCGTGCAGAGGAACAGAAGTGCTCCAAAATACACAGAGTCTTTGGTTGGCTTCACCTGCAAAAGAGAATGTGAAAATCAGTAAAATTAAATGAACAACCAAACAAAATAATTGCACTTTGCAAGTCAGTAGCCCCTTGAAATGATCTCAAAGCACTAGAGAAATATTCATAAATTAAGCATCTCAGTATCACCTTCCCACAAAAAGAAGTACGTATTTTAGCAATGGGATTATTGAAATTAAAATTCTGTGTTGTTCTGTCATGCAGCAATGCTGTGGCACAGCTCAAACCAGAAGGCAGATCTTCAGCAGCCACTGATTTCAAAACACATTTGGTTTAAGGCAAAAGTCACCCTTAATATCCTGAATAATCAGGAACATCTTCCCTTAGACTGCATTTATCAATATCTACATTAAAGGTCTAAATCATGGCCGTGAACTCTTGCTAAACGCATGGTTAAACACCATTTAACAACTTAGCAGTAACTAAATTCACCCCCACTTATTATTCAGACACAATCTGACTGCAAATTCTCACCAGGAATTTTTAATGTTCGCTCTCACTGAAATAAATTTAGCAAGAAATATCCCACAAAAAGTGGGATTTAACCTGTCCAAATTAAACACTGCACTGTTTCTACATTTATATACCTCCCTTTATCACAAAACCATATATGATCCATATCTTTACAATTAATATCTTGCTCCATCATTTCAGCAAGACACTCAAGTAATTTTTAACAATCTTATCACTATTGACCATGTGCTGATGTTTGAAGAAATCATCTGCACAAGATGTTAAATCTGTTTTCAGGATGACTAGAACCGGGTTAAAGTTACTGCAGATGGAAAGCACTGAATTGGCACAAATCCATACCAATGGATGGATTTTATCTGAAAGATTGTGAAGAGACAACCTCAGGCTTGCAAAACTGACCAATAAATGGCAACTGATGCTCTTCAGCACTGGTCTTCCCTCTATCAAGAGCATCCTACCAATTCCCTTCTGTTCTCTGGACCCTGAATAATTTCTCAAGGTATCATCATGGGGCCATCCCTACTCTCCCAGGCAGGCTTGTGCCCACGTATTTTCTTTTTCACTTGAAAATTCATTGGTAATGGGCCTTTCTTTGGTCATCCCCAAACACCTCAGTATTCACAGGAGTACAGAGTCCAGAGCTGACTCCAAATGACAGCGTGACACAAGCTGCGACCCAAACGCAGCCACAAAGGAAACTCTGGTATTACATCTAGAAGCACTGAGCTGCCCAGGTGTACAGGACTTGATAGGATTCAGGGGAAGAAAATGTTTGCAAGAGACATCACTGGGAAATGAGCTGTTTGTTTGTTTTCTTCTATTCCGGGCTTTTTTGGACCTTCATTGCTGGGTCCTTTAGCCAGCAGACACATATCCCCTCAGAGCCCCCTGGGTTGTCAGGCTTCTTTGCTGCCTAAATCTCTGCTCCTACACCAGAGCCCAGCTTTTCACAAGCACTAGCATCATCAGAGCTGGCAGAGCCCTTTGGCTTTGGTGCTGATCACTTTTGCTGACCTACAGCAAACTTGTGTCAGCATCATATCGTCCACGTGAGTAATGAGAGCAGTCACAGCTGCCGTCCTGACCCGTGTCCTTGGCATCTCCCCTCCTCGCTGGGTACAAGTGCTTGCCCTCTGGCACTGAGTCTGGACATGCAGAACATCAAGCAGTCTCCCCTCCCGCTCCCTTCTCCTCCTGCCTGGGCTGCCTGCCTTATTTTTGCCTAACTGAAACTGATGCAAGCAGAGAAGGACAGAGGCAGATTCAAGTGATGGGTGGAGGTGAGCAGCAAATGAAGCCTCGAGTCCATTTTTCCCTAATCTAGCTGCCGCACGGAGAAATATCTGTAATAGCATTGATCACAGCTCTAGACAAGCGGAAAGGTGACTTCAGGCACATCAACACCAACACAGTCTCTTCATTTAATTGAAGTTCTGCCTACGTGGTAGCTCGCCCTGCCTTTATGCCACAAGTCTCTGCACCAGTCATCCTTTTCTTCTTTGCAAGTGGGAAGAACCAGTGAGGCAGGTAGTGGTTATGTGTCCAGATCTGCCTGCAGCCCATCTCCCTGTTCACAGCACAACAACATTCCTGGTTTGGAGACTATCCACATCTGCGTTATCACTTGTACAACCATTATGCTATCCCACACTTGTGGTTTGCGGAAGATACAGGGAAGCAAAACTAGCTCAAAACCTTTCCACTCCTGAGATGAGACCTTGCAGAAGTTACAAGAAGTTTCCTCAGAAGCAGCAACTAACTTTGGAATGTAAGACTGCGTCTGTAGTGGGGCTGCCCACAGTCATTCCCAGGAGACCACAACTACAGCAGCGGCCGTCACATCAGTAGAGGGACAGATCCAAACTGATTGGTATACTGGGCAGAGGACTCTGAGATTAAACAACCCACATTTAGGCATCTCTGTGCACTCTAGGCATCCAAGCTTCTACTACAGTAAGCAGACATCTAGTCAACACAGCCAGTGGAGCTAACAGAATGATCTACCTGGCCAGCGTACGGTTGTTGAAACATAGGCACCTCATGACATTTGGGATGACCTAAGGCAACGAGACATCTGTGTAGAGCTGGCAGGTATGGCCCAGGATTTACAGGAGGATTTCTGAAGGAGTAGGTGAAGGCCAAGTGGGATACACACAGCACCTAAATGATGGTGGACACCTAGTTTTAGGCAACTGAATCACATCCCTAGTGTCTGTGTAAGGCTGAGACAGGCTCCACGAACAGCTGACTATATTTCCACTGCCTAACAAGAGCTCAGCTGGCCAGCATCCATGGAGACACCTCCCTGTTCAGATGTCTCAGTCTGGATCCGAATCCACCATCTGTAAAATGGATGTCTGCATCTGAGCCAGCTGTTCAACAAAAGGATTCATCTGATCAAATGTAGGCATCAAATGTAGAATCAAGTAAAATACTCCCTGAACTCCATCGGCCCTGGTGACTCACTGGCCATGAAGAGAATGCTGTAGGCCTTGCTCAGATGTGTACACAAGTTGGATGCACCCCATCAGAGCTGACATTCACCATACAAGTGACAGCCATGCACGACCCAGCTAATCTAAGACAACATAGACATTACAGGCTCATGCCTGATCCAGGCTGCATTTGTATTGTTGTTTGATCTAGCAGCACACAGGCCTGGTAATCTCACCACACAGACACGTGCTTGCACGTTGTCCCAGTCTGGAGTGATGTTACACACACATGCTTGCTCAGTCCAACCACAGAATCAGAAGAGATTTTACTGAAATTCCACCAAATCCTTTGCATGGAGACCATGCTTGCACTCCAGGAAAACATGACTGAAGATTCAAGAAAAAATGTTCCTCTGAGACAGAAGAAAAATTAAGTTTCTAGCTCCATCTTAATCCTTCCCCGATTCACGCTACCATGTGGGACCACGATTCCTGAGAACTAATTACTAATTATTTATACTGCTGTAGTATTGAGGGAGCTCAGTTGGAGATTAGGGCTCATGCCAGCTACTGTACACTGCCCCAAAGAGTTTACAGTGTGAGCAGAAGTGCCAAGAAAACTAATTTGTTCCAGATGGGCCACAGAGGACCTGCCAGAAGTGAGCAAATGTTCGTCACTGCTTCTGAGCTGATTCAAAATGACCATCTCCTAATGAATTTCTCCTCATCTTCCACTACCAATCATTTGAGTTACTGAGTGATAACACACCCAGGGAAAAAAAATGCTTGAGAATAGTAATAGCAAACAGCGAGGAAAGATGAATTACTGGTAGTTACAGAAATCACAGCAGATAATTTTTTTGTTTTCATTTTGGCAAGAAGCAGCTCTGTCTGATCAACTGATTAGTCAAAACACTGGTAGGAACTAAGAATTTTTAATAATATGACTGAAGCTAAACTTCAGGTTGTGAAGTGAGATAAAAAATAAATAAATGCAAAGGTATTTAAATGGATGGGTGTCCACCAAGTTATTTCCTGTTTCAAAACCTCACGCTAAAGAAATGTCTACTATCTAAATGACAACCAATGAAATCACCTTTTCTGTTCAGTGCAGGCACGGAAAGGTAAGGTTAATCAAATTAAAAGTTAGTTTCAAACATAAAGACTCCATGTAATTTAAAACGCATGGAAATATCTCAGTACCCTCTAAAATTTTAAGTAAAAGACTTCGCTTTTTGAGCTAGTATATCCCAGCAGAGACTTTGGGACACAAATCGAGACTGCTGCTCTGCATCGAAGTGGGAGCACAGAAAGGTGAATAAAAACTCACCACCTCCAAGAGGAATCATGTAACTTTTAGCGAGAAGAAAGTGAAAAACAAAATCCTGTGACTTTTACCCTTCAAAAAAATTCTGTTCATTCTGTGAAGCTGTGCGTGCATGCTAGAAATTCCTGTATATATTCCTTATCTTTCAAATAGATGCAAAAATTAATGTGAAACTTTTTAGTCTGAAAACAAACAAACAAAAAACAATAATAGTGATTTGCTGAGCATTTAGGCATAAGGCTTTACAAGAAATTAATGTTTAGGAAAGCAGAGGGTTGTTTTCTTTTGTTTCTCCTGAGAGATCACATTGAACAGAGCACGAAAAATGTTGCAGCTTCTGCATCATCGTGACAACAGACCAAATTTTTAGGGTATGGGAGGTATCTTCTCTAGCTGTACCACCTGATGCTCCCACTTGTTCTTGCCCATGCAGTACTGATATGCCAAACCATACACTAGTTCTTCATCTCCCTCCCACCCAGCTCGGCAGTGCAATAAATCATGTCACCACCTCCTTGCTGGTGTCAGTGTAATGTCAGCCCAATTAGCTCAAACTGCTGACGAATGTAGTTTGAGCTAAACTGGCCAACTTTGCACAGAAACAAATATTCACAGCATCTCTCCTGCAGGGTCTGCTGCAGAAGAGGGGAGCATCTTTCTGCAAAGGGGCAAAACAAGCAGCTGGGAAATGACAGCATTTCAAGCTACCTCCATTAAACGAGCAAAACAATCATATGCCCTTGACCTCGGTTTATAAAAATAATGAGCACATGTTTAATAGCTTCGAGAGAGTAGCATGGAGCTACACCAGCTGGGAATCTCATCCAGTCTCAGCTTTAATTTATAAAAAAGAGACATGATGAATCGCTTTTATCTCACCCAACTATGAGCTTCTTCAGTTTCTTTACCAGTGTTTGTCTGAGTTTCTGCCAAACTTGGAGCATGAGCACAATCCTGAGTATGTTCGTTCCTCCCTGAAGCATTGAACGCACAAACCAGGACTTCATTCCTGTCCCCCAAACAGGTGCCGCTTTCTGGAATCTTTTTTCCATTACTGAATTAGTTATTACAGGGGATGAAAGGGCCTCTGACAGCATTACATACACTGTTTGAAGAATTTTCTCCCATGATCAGGGCTCTGTGCCTCAAAGAAATGTGACTAAGCATTTTCTCTGGGAGCCAGTGTAGGACAAGTATCAATACCACACCCTGTGAAACACAGCACTTTGTGTCTAAGAGTAAACGTTCTCTTTGTTTCACCCTTCTGGATGAAAAGGAGGACAAATACCAGAAAACAACTCTATTTTTCACTTTCTGGGGACTTTGTTTACAGGATAAATATCTAAATACTGAACACAGGGCAAAAGCAGGGAATGCAACATATGCGAAGGCTGCCTGGGCAGGCACGAGAGATGTGACCTCATGACTTCTTGCCCATTGGAGGCTCAGTCAGAGGTAAGAATACATCCCACTGACATCTCCCTTTTCCCTCATTAGCCTGGAGGGTCTGCCCTTCAGCAGCTGGGCATCCACACACACTAAAAAATCCACCTTGTCGGAAGGGGAGCCAAAGAAAGCCGCCTCTCGATTATGTCTGTTGACATATCTAAATTATTCAGCTACGAATGTAGTTAGCACCCATTAAAATTCAAGTTGATAGTTTATTCCATGCTCATTATCTTTTGGAAATATTTTCTTCCCATGATATGTAACTGAAAAATATGCACAGTGACTATCCCCGTGGTTAACCTTTAATTTCTTTCTTACTGAAGTTCACTTAAACATACAGTTTTGACGGGTACATTTTATTAGCAATCTGAAGAGCTGGCCTAAGCAAAGCTCCTAATCCCTATCCCAAACATTCATCCTCTCCCTCATGTTTATAAGTTACCAGAAATACTGCTTTTTCCACTCTGCAATATTGTTCGTATGTTTTTCATTCCTCTGATTTTTTGTTGTTGCTGTTATTTTGGGGAAAGGATGTGGGAGAGAGTAGTTATATTCGGAAGGTATTTTCAGTATTTTGCCTTAGAAGCAAGAAATTCCTGGACTTGAAATTTCTAAAACACAACTTGAGAGAGAATTAAAGAATTTGGTTATTTTAAACAGGGACTTCTTTGTCCTATTTTAAGCATGTTTTTTGTCTATTTCTATTTATTTTCATAAGAGCATGCTAGGACACTAGGAAATGAACCAGCTCATCATACTGGTCTTTAATATTTAGCATTTCTTTTTGTCCTTCCTTGGGATCTAACTAAAACTGATTTGTTGAGTTCCTTGGCTTAGCCTGGGGACTATTTCTCATGTACTAAAAAGTTACTTAAAATCTATTACTGCAGGCTGTACTGGATGGCTCAAGGGGCAGGCAATATGGTATTAAACATTTTTTCTAGGTTACCCATTCATATCTTGTCAGATCTTGAGTGACCAAAAGTTACTGCCTCCAACAGTTTGCTGGTGGTTTGCATTACAGGCAGTTACAGACCTGAGCCATTTCAGAGAGATGGTTCTATATCCCCAGGCCGAGTAGCACTTTTAGCAATAGCTGACATAATCATGGTGTTTTCCAAAAATTAATCTGCCTTAAAATGCAGAACTGAATGATGAAGCTCTGTTCTGTAAATGCACACCATCCAGAACAGCGATACCGTTGACGGAAACACTTACGGAATCGATGTAGAAGGTGTTGGATCCCACGAAAGTGATGGCGTCCTGCAGCTCGTAGTTGTGCACCCCGTTCTGGTAATCCTGGTAGGGGGTCACGGTGAGCGCGAAGGGCCCCACGCTGTGCTTGCTCCAGTTGGTCAGCTTCACCTGCAGTGGGACAGGGTCGCCCACGGTGCAGTCCACCACCACATCACAGTCACAGAGCTTGCCATCAACGAGGATATCTGCAAAGCAAGAGGATAATTTCACATTATGTTTGGCCCCTGCTTTAGAAACTTGATTAAATTGTAATTATTAGGAAACTTGGCAATAAAAAATAGCCTACACGAAACCAAGAGTGCATGGCAGTTAACCTTAGGAAGAAAAAGGCAGTGCTGCAGTGTTGTGTATGGTGGTGCTCAGGGAATGACTTGCAACAACCAGCTCATGAAGGACTAATATCTGTCCATAGCTGTTAAGAGAGCTATGAAAAAACTGACTACACTTTACACAAAGGCACTAGAAGAAATTTTTTTAATCAGCTCCAGTCAACCTTCTCCCTGGCAAGCCAAAGCCAGGGGCACTTCCCATGTTTCTCATGACCATCAGCAGCACCAGGTGAAGGGAACTCCAAACAGGAGTCATCCATACAAGCTGGATGGATAGATCCAGGGCTGGATGCCCATGTTCACGTGTCACAGCCAGAAATAAATCCTCCCATACGGAGGTGACCTTTTGGAGCAGGGCAGACCCCACCAGAATTTGCAATGTAGTACATATATTATCGTCCAGATAATAAGGGAAGAAAAAGGGATTTTAAAATTATACAGCGGTACTACAAGCTAGTTTGCTTTTTTTGTGCTTTAATTCATTCTGGGATTTCTATTTTTAACTTTGTACTTTTCTTCCTCTTACTGGGATAGCAGAAAAATATCGAGCCTCTAAATTGGTTACCGCTGGGACAATGACAGCCGGAGTGATGTGTCCACTAACCTTGCCCATTTGCTTACACAGAACCAAAATGTTTCATTACTAACACACTATGAAATTGTTAGTCCAATTCCCTGCTCTCAAAGGGCTCCCAGTTGTGCAGTATTACTGTGTTTTTCAGACGAGGGTTATCTCCGATGCACTATTAACATGGGAACATTTCTATTTCACTGTGGGTTCATGTTCAGAGATAAGAGAAAGCCCTGGGCACATGTAAGAAAGCGTCCTCTCTGTGAATACCTAACCCACAATCTCACATGCCCATGAGGCATTTCTATCACTCCAGCTCCTCCTCAGTTGCCTGCCTTATGATACACAGTGTATTATTCCTCTGCCAACAGCACATTTACATTAGTAATATCCCCTCTTCAAGAAAAGGCACTCTTTTTATGCTTCAGGAACTTTCAGAGAGAAAAATATTTTACACCAAGATGATTTTTTTTAAAAAAAACTTATTTTTGTTTTGTTGCCTTAGCAGAAAAACTACAAAATGATGCATGTTCTCGTGATGCCCTTTTGCCTGGCAAACTGAACAAGCCTCAGCACAGCAACTAAAGAAAGAGAACTAGTGCCAAAGAAGAAAGCAGTTTAGAAAGGGACATTAATCCCAAAGGTGGGACCAGTAAAACTGAAAACTCCTCCTGGACCAAAGCTGCCCCATGCAGTCCTGGGTTCAGGAGGCTCAGAAGAGGAAACCCTGCAGTGCTCAAGCTGCAGCCATCCAAATCCCACGCTGGTGTCCCAGTTGGAACAGTCCTTGTGCCAAAACCTTCCCCTTTCCAAAGGAGATGCCGAGATCATGGTGATGAGAAGGAATAGGAGTTTATAATAACCACTGCATTTTAGGAAAGGGCTAGAGAAACTGCTTAGGGTTGGGTTTGTTTTGCAGTGGCACACTCTAATGCTGCAGGCTCTCCTGCCCAAGGTGGTCAAAATCCTTCTTGTGGGATTGCCCAGAGACCCTGGAGTGGTGGTGGTTGTTGTAATGGCATCCTATGACCTGGGATACTAGTCCAGCTGCTTCATTCAAAAGCAATGCATTTAAACCACTTTCTGAGCTCCTATCAGTTTGTGTTTTCAAGCTCCTTCCTGCAAGGTGAGTGCTTTCATTTGAGAATACATCTCTCTTTTCCTTGCTCCTCCAGCCAGTGGGTCGTACAGCTGTGAGAGCTCCCTGGACCAGCGTGAGCCTTCAGAAACACTCAGTGAGCTAAGTGGATGAATCTGTTTTCAAGCTGCTCATCATCTCGCCTTTTAGCTTTAAAATTCAGCGCTCTGCTGTAGGAATTATAAATGAGCCCTTTGCCCTCTGTCTCCACCTTTGTAGCTAATAATAGCTCAGAGCACTGCTTCCCAGCATGCTTGTGCAAAAATAGAAAATCTAAACAAAAGGGAAGCAATTAAGCCTGACTCAACCAGATTAATTTTCTTTCATATTCCTAAGAAAAAAAAATCAATGCATTTAAGATTGATTTAAGAGTGTGTGCGCACACGTGCCTGTGTGCATATTGAGAGATTATTTCCTTCCCTCCCAGCACACCCTTCCTTCTTGCAGTACTGCAGCCAAGGATCTCAATGAGATGTCAGATGAGAAAACACACATGGCTGGCGTGCAAAATACTATGGAAAGGAGTGTTTAAAAACAGTCTCCTTTCATCAGAGAGAACAGCTTGGTTTGACAGGCAGCTTTACTCCCTTCCTGACACAGAAAACATCTCATGGACCATACGGATTTGCTTTAATATTTTCATCCGTGAACAGAGGAAAAGCCATGTGCACAGGGTCCCATTTCTGCAGATTCAGCTCAGTAACACAGATGGCATGTAAAAGCTGAGACTGCTCACACCACTGCTGTGAGAGTGAATCATTACTGGCTTCAGTATACAGGAGCTCTGAATCAGAAGAGACAGGCGCGAGCACAGAAGACGGTGGCGGCCGTATCTCCAGCTTCCCAAGATTCAGGCACAAGACAATCACTACTTTAAAAGATTAAAGGAACTAGCTCAATGTAAACAGCACAAATAAGTTATGTAGAAAAGGTGGGATTTGAAACTCTGGCAGTCACAGCAAAAAAAAAAATCACACACAGAATCATAGAATGGCTTGAGTTGGAAGGGACCTTAAAGTCATCTAGATCCAACCCCCTACTGTGGGTAGGTAGGAAAAGACCAAGCAACTTCCTTCCAATGAAAAGTTAAGTCCTTTTATGTATTTTTAGAAGCCAATGGAATTCTGCTGCTTCTTTTTTCTTTCTCCTTTTTCTATCTAGTTTTTCTCTCCTTTTTGTCTTTTTTCTTTCCTGCTCATTTACGTACACACGTTCACTAGGGGAAGCATCCTTGGGTGACAACATTACCCTGCAATTCCTGAAAGGCTGTGAAGAAAGGACAGCCTTGCTTTTTCACTGAGGGCCTTACCCAAGCCTTTTAAGATCTCTTTGAACTCATCTTTCCATTGGAAAAACTATTTCATAGCCCGGCTGATAGGCAATGCTTGCTTACATCTCAGGAAGGCTGGGAGACCACTCTGTGAAAATAACATATCAGATTTCATATTATGTCTTTCCTTCAGGATCTCAAAACTCTCCAGAAAAAGGCACGAATGTTCCACAAGGGAAGACAGCCACTATTCCACATGAAAAACATCATTTGGCATCACCTGCCAGGCGCACTTCAGTCTACATCACCCTAAGGAGCAGTTTGGAAATGAGTACCAAATGTTATTAACGTTTTGCTTTATTTACTCTGCTCATTTTAATACACATTCAGTTGTTCTTGCTACTTGGTCAAGTTTCCGAGTGAGGACTCACAATCGTCGGTCCACGTGTAGTATGTTAAGAGTCCCAAGTCACACCTAATTGCATTTCCACACCCAGCTCCCCACTTGACACTGCATAAGTTTAATTTTGGAAAGTTGCACACAAATACGTTTAATCTCAATGGAAACATGTATTCAAGCACTGTTTATGCTCCTTGCTCAGGTTTGAGTTGATTTCACTAAAAAAACAAAAGAAAACAAACAAAAAACCAACAACAACAACAAAAAACAGGTTGCAGAGGAAGGCAGGGTGCTTGTGCTCACCTTTACAGAAAACTCAAGGCAAGAGATGCTTGAGTGAATAAATAAATCTCACACAAGCAGTACAAGAGATCTTCAAGCCCAGCAAAGCAAGCGTTGCTCAGCTGTACCGAGATAGGTTGGGGAATTTCAGTCAATAAAGCATTTTTTATGCTGTTAGAACTGTTCCAATATAGAAGCTTTACTCATCATGGTCAGTGTGCCAGGAGAGGGAGACGTGGCCTGAGAAGGAGGGAGAAGAGCAGCATCTGCACTGACGTCTCCAGACAATGCCCACTGGGCACTTCAGGGGAGGAAAGCCAAAGATCACAAGCCCAAGGCAGAGCTGCTGCAGTGAAGGTCTTGCAGAGTGATTCAGTTATTCTGTGCTCACCAAACCCAAAGTGCTGATTAAAATGTCTGCCCAAGCCAGCTTTGCTCCTGATTGTCCTAAAGGAGCAATGGAAGCTCCACGATGCTGCCTGGAGCTGCTTCATTCTTTCTACTGGACGAAGCATGGTTGTTCAGGATTTTGCAAGGAAGGTAAAAATGCGAAGAGAAACTACAACAAATACAAAACCATTCATTTAGAAATAGATTGTCCATTTCTGATTGCATATATGATACAGAAGGAATGAAGACCAGAATGGGGTAAAAAAACAGTACTACTGCAAAGTCTGCATACAGAGCAAGCTGATCCTGCCTGTTGCCAAACAAGCAACGTCCCTGTCCCTCCTCTCATGTGCACATCAGGTCACCAAGACTTTTAGCAGCCTTTTGCTTGGGGTTCAGTCAGCAGCTTAGAGGAGATGACAGAAAATGTGGCATTCTTTTGAGACAACGAGCTCCTTGGTATTTTTTAATCTATCTCCTCCATTAAACGAACCTAAATACTGCTTCTCTTCCCCATGCTCACACTTGCAGTCCCTCACGTGGATCAGTTCCCTTTCATTTTCCAAACCATTCATGCAAATTATTTACACATAGAGATACAGCATTGGTTACATTTGCTTGTCCATTACAAGGTCCTGCAGTATTTTCAGAGCTGAATACATGCATACAAAAGATATTCCTATGAATATAAAAACTGTGTTCCCTGTGACTCTCATCATGAAAAAGCTGAATGGTTATTTAATAACACGAGAGCCTTTTAGCTATTTGCATAAAATCTTCTGAATGCAGTTTGGATCTGCTCCTCACACCAACCCCCAGCATCTTCACTTGGAATAGCATCCTCCTGTTCATTCATTGTTATTCTGACACAATACTGAGCCAAATCCAACCCCTCCATAATTTCACAGCACTCAGTAGCAGCAGAGCACAGAGGTATACAGATGTCGGTATTGTAAAAGGTTCAACTTACACGAATATTTCACCTTGCAAGCCATCACCAGCCCCATTCTGGAAAGTGCCCAGTGAGCTCAGAGCCTGCTGAGCCAATCCCCCATGGACATGAAGAGTTCAGCTCCTCTTTGGGTCAAGATCCTTGGGTAGGAATGAATAAAAATACAGGAGAACACATGCATATGCTAGTGCAACTACCTGCAAGTGCCAACAAGCCGGAGACTTACACTTAGCCCAGGGGCACAGACCTGAAAACGGGGAAGCTGGCAGAGGATGGGATGGCTGAACATGAATGCAGGCTACTGAAAGAGGCAGTTTCTTTCACAAGACCTCGGAGCTGCTCGATTCCTGGCAGACTTCCCATTCCCAAACATTTTACAATTGAATTAAGGACACTTTATTCGCTCCAAAAGCAATTAAAAAGAAAAACACATTTAAAATATAGTTCTAGCAACAATAAGCAATTAGTCTTTGATAATTGTCTGTGTCTTCCTATTTAATCACTCTCTTGCAGTGGCCAGTATGCTGATGACAGATCCCGACTGCTCCGATTATCGTTCTTGCCAAATTGCTTTGAGTTTGTGTCTGTTCTTAACTCTGTGATGACAACGGACTGAAGATGCTGCAGCAAGGATTTTTCCACCTTGCAAAAGGATTTCTCCACCTTGCAAAATGACTTTTCAACCCTGTTCATTTGGACTGAGTAAGCTTTCTTCCTCCAAATCAGCCCAGTGTTTATGTCCAGTTTTAATCCCCAAATCTATCCTCAGCAGATATGTGCTCAGCATTGAGCTTCAGTGCTACTTCATCTCGGCTGTGAACATTCAGATGTAGCACAATCTTCCTCAATTAGCTCTAAATGCCAGGGTCACACCAAGAAGAGAAGCACTAACACAACCGGCGCTCTGGGGTTTGCCTGCCCCCAAGTTTTACTTGGGACCTTAAAACAGGAAATCTGGACGCGCATTAACCACAGATTCAGCTCAGAAATGAGTTGTTCTGTTTAACCTCTGGTGTGGTTGGGAGTTATTTTATTTCGCACTTGCCTCTTACAGTAGCCCTTCCTCCTGCCCTGTGAAATTGCTGGCACGTGGATTGCACCTGCTTGTCTCGGCTCTCCTATGGCAGTCAAGATAAATCATCATCTGGTGATTTGCCCGATTTGGTATCAAAGTGAAAACCACTTCAGTGTTAGTACTGCTTGTGTCCAGTCCTAAGCTAAACACTCAACAGCAGACCCCTGAAATTCTAAAAATCTCAAAGCTCTGTGCTTTCCTGTGTGCCTGAGATCCTTTTGACTTGTTTGAAAATATTCCATGACGTAGCCCCAGATTGCTTAAATAGTCTCATTTCTGAAAGTGGGCCAACCCCTTTTCATCTGTTCATCACAAGCAGGTTTGCAGAAGACTTCTTTTGATTATCTGCTACACCGCCAGAAGGTCAGCCTGGCGTAGAGCGAATGCCTGTGTTTTGAAAACTCACTATCTCAGGATTTGCATGGTATTTTTGGTTATTAAAAACTTTATTTCTACAGTTCCATTGTGGCAGGGCTACTTTTAGAGCATTCTTACCCTTCTTTGTGCAAAAAAAAACGAAGGAACAAAGGGAAGAAAAGCGCTATACTACATTTAAAGAAAACTAATCCGTATGAGGATGTATCATATAACGCTATTTTTTTTGTACACTGGCAGCTTTGTGCAAAAACGCTGCAGGTGATGAATAACATGTGGCTTAACCTACAGCTTACTGAAAGAAAATCACCTTATTCCTCACCAGTTGCATAATGAGACTTAAAATTTCGTCTTCTTTCTGCCACCCTGCAATGATGGATGGGAGACAAACCTCTCTCTCTGCAGAGGGGAGTTTTAAAGGTCTCCAGCAATCTTTGTGATAGTTTCTGACTTGCGGCTGAAAAGTTAATGGTAAAGAAAAGAAAAAAAGAGTCTGCAGCCCTTATGTGCTGGTGTGGGAGCCTGCCTGATCTCACAGCAAGTTTGGTGTAGACACTACTTTGGCTGGAGAGCTCCAGCAAGTGTTACAGGCTCTAGGAATCAGTGATAAGGATGCTGCCCATGGCTCACTCCCAATGGAAACAGCAGGGAACCAATGCACGGTTGCATTACAAACGCTGTTTGTTTAATGGTGGAGGCATAAAGCTGGGTCCTCTGTAAAACTGTGCATGCAAAGTCAAGTACGTGGATTTCACCACAAAATCTACTTGCCCAAACACTCACTGCATATGGCAATATCAAGAAGAAGCATTATTTTCTGCATTATCTAGTCAATAAGCATATAACTGTGCTCTGGACTCTTCTTTAGGGAGATTGTTCCTATATATAGATATCTTATATATAAGAGATCACACCTATTTTTTTATCATACTATTTTTTCATATACCCTGCTATTTTTTCAATTTCTAGTTAAATTATTCCTATGTGAAGTATAACTGTCATATCTGAGGAGTATTTGGGGCTCCTGTAGGATGAAATATGCCATGTGCTGTCTGAAGCAAGAAGGAATTCAAATGCAGATGAGAAGAGAGGCAAGACAGCAGGCATCTCCATGCCCAAATGTATAGACTTAGGGGCAGAATGCTTAAAGAAAGCAAAAAAAAAGTGATATTATATAAAGAAAAATGATGGGTACATGACCCATTTTCCATGCTTGTCTTTAAAAGGAACCATGAAATATTACAGGAGATGGCCAGGCCAAGAGTTGTGTATCCTCGTAGAGTAGCCAAAGCCTGACACAAGATAATATATAACCCCCTATTAACAGGCAGGTAGATGATTTACCACATTTCAGTAACTGTGTAAATACGAGCACTAGGACACTGAGCCTCACGGGCTGCCTTCAGCCCAACCACGATTGAAACGCAATGAGCTGAGCCAAATAAGAGATATTAAACAACTGCAGGGACCAACGCCGTATCGCAGCACTTTATGTACAGGGGAGGTGTGACGTGTGGTTACTAGACTACATGGGGCTAATGTCTACAGACCACAGTTGCTCAAAATAGAGGTGCACATTAAAATGGATGTATTTTTCATGAAGTTTCTTTCAATTTCAGTCACAGTGTATTTCAGTGTAATGGTTCTAAGTTGCTTTAATTGCCAGTGGATTGAATTAAACTCATACTAATTCCCCCAGGTATGGTTAGTTGAGTCTGCCACTTGTGTATTAAGGCATGAGATAGTAATCCAAGTGGATGTGACTTGGAAACTCTCAAGCCCTACTACGGTGCTGCAACATTTTAATTCTGGTCACATCCCTCCACTTCATGACCACTCTCAAAATCCAGTTTAAATCCACTTAGTAAGAAATGCATTAACAGATATATGTACGTGGAAGTTTTGAGTCATCCCCTGTGACAAACCCATATTCTTCCTAGTTAGACAGAATATACAATCAAACACACAGAAAACAAGAAATCTTTAAGTCTGGAGTCACCCACCCCCAAAAAATTTTGGCCTCTCTCTTTGAGATCTTTCTGTTAGCAATCTAAAGCTAAAGCTAAAGCTGAACATGTTCAAAACTGAGCTCTTGAATTTTTCCTGATGTCCTTTCCTTTCTTTACCTATCCCAACTTCAGAAATAAAAACAGAACCTCTCTTGCCAATCTCACCTTCCTCATTGACTGGATTTCGTCCCATGACTCATACCTCCAGCCTGTGATTCAATCCTGATGCCACTTCCTACAAAACTTCTCCAAATTTGACCTTTTCGCTCTGTCTACATTGCCAAACCTCTGCCTAAGATCTAATTAAATTGTGACTGTGGACAATTAAAATCTCTTCCCCTCTGCTTTTGACACCTCTGAACTAGTGCCTTCTCATCTACTGAAAACCTTGCTTCAAAGACTGCACCTACAGTCTGGTTATGTCTGCATGGCACCTTGAACAGACATCATATATACGTATGTATGTATGTAGAACTAGACTATAAGCTATTAGGGACAGCAGTATTTATGTTTCTAATTGCTCAGCAGTACAATATGGCACCTAGAAGTATGCAGAGCTATTTTCCTGGGATGTCCAGCCCGCACTGGTAGAGATACAGAAACAATAAAAGAAATAACCTTAAATAAAATCAGTACATAACCACAGCAAATTTTAAGTCTATCTGGTGAGGCAAGAATGTGAGCACTGCACCAGTTTTCCAAATGGGACAGTGGGACATTTTAGGAATGAGTTCACCTGTGAGGAGTAGTTGGGAGTTTTTACCAAGCAGAGACCAATGCATGAGCTACCCAACAGGACTAGGAGGGGAAAGTTGACTTCAAGAGGAGAGAGAAAAAAGTCTGAAGTGTAAACTACTTTCAAAATCCCTATGCTGGCTCATCAGGGTGTGTTTCAATCCACCGACTCCTTACAGGAATAAGTCTTAACACTAAACTGAAGCTAAAACCTGAGGATTTCTAGGACACAAAGGAAGGAAGAGGCTAAAAGGTAACCCAGCTGTAAGAAAAAAAATTGAAATAAAAGTAATACCACTTAAAGGAGAACTCTTTGATAAGAGGGTTAAAGCAAGAGCCTAAAAACCCTTTCTTCCCCATCACTGCATTCTGAAGGAATAGAGACGTCAGGTATCACCACGGTGAAGTGCAGAGAGGATGAAAACTTTGTCTTTAAATAAAACTAAAAATGAAATATATTGGGTTGGAAAAAAAAAAGAGAGAGAAAAAAAAAAAGGAACACTGTACTCAGCTAGGGAGACTAAAAAATTAAATGCTCTCCACACCTGAGGCTGCAAGCTATGCCTTCAGCTTCACCTGTCAAGTGCTGCAAAGCATTCCTGCAAACCCCCTCCTTTTAATTGGCCATTTGGGTGGCAAAACCATTCCTTGCTCAAAACCTGCAACCGTGTTCCAGCCCGCAGAGCCGCTGGAAAAATGAGCAATGAGCAGGTGTCAAATTCTGTCCTTTTATCTTCAGCTTTTAAAAGACAGATACAATTATGTGCAAATCAGTGTCGTGTGGTGGCTGATTAGGTCTCTTTTCTAAGAATTATTTGCACAAGGCTCTGCGAGCAGACGGACCAGGGCTATCAGCTCATCTACAGAAGCAGCATTGTGTCTGCTCTACCTTCTAGAGACCCACAGATGCACAAGCAGAGAACAGATATTATTAACTCCTCATCCTCCACAGCAGGCAAAGCAACACGGAGTCGTCTGATAAGCTCTGACGAAGCTGAAACAAAATAGGAGCTAAAAGCCTTCAAAACCCAACATATGTAATGACTGTATGGCTTCCTTAGTCGTACCTCTGTTACTGAAGTCATCTATTATTTTGTGGATTTGCATTTGAGTGATGCTGACTGCATCCTGTTTCCTCCTACAATACACAAACAAAAAATACCCCAAACCCTACCACCTCTGCATCTTCAGTGACCAGATTTTTAACTTCATAAAAATCCCTGGTTTTACATTACCTAAAGATTGTCAAAAGGTATGTGACAGAGGTTTTTTATTTGGTGGTCCAGGAACCGTGAGTTGGCTTTTTTTTAAAAAAAAAGTCAAAGAAGAAAAACAGCTTTTGCTGTCTTGAACTTGTCCCCTGCTACCATCTAGATCACTCCTGCTGCCTGGATGAGTACAGCCTCCAAACTGTGGATACAGGGTATGCCCCTTAGTGCTAATTAATCATCCTTACATCTGGACACAGAAAGGTTTAGAAAGGTTTCACCTCATCATGTAAAATAGGGAAGGGGAGAGGATCCTTTCTAAGTCCCTAAAGAAATAAAAGAAGCTATCAGTGCAAGAGATTTCTTTTCTAAAAAATTTCAGGACTCTAGCAAGAGTTTGGGCAGTGCTTTTCCGTAAATATTTTTGAGAAAAGAGAGTCAAGGTTGGAAAGTATAGAAAGCAAACCGTGACCTGTACTGGAAACTGCTCCCAAAGGCATCTGCGATTTCAGCAAGTACATTGAGAGTTAACCACTCTGTTATGTGCTTTGTCTTCTCCAGCATTAATTTGTGAAAATGTCTATCTTTTATGCACTTGCAATCCAAACAAAAGAACCAATTAAAAGAATGAAGCACACAGACCATGCTGGGCAATGGAGCACCACAGCCCAACGCTGCTGGTAATCAATATTCACGTTGTATTCCACAAACTGACCCAGAATTAACTATGGCTGCCCTCTCCTGGAAAACTCTCTAAAACAAATGAAGTTCTCTTTCATCCCTTTCCATTAGTGCCATTAATGGCCAGACCACAGGAGAACACGACAACTGGATAAACAGCTCTGAGGAAGCAGTAACAAGTGACAATAGAACAGAACTATTTTTCCATAAAGATCCTGAACACATTTCACAGTCCCCATTGTAAACCAGGGCTTACAATTCAGCTCATTCAGAGAACACAGACTATGTCGTTTCAGCTTGAATTTTCAGAATGAACGCCAGTGTCAGGATGAGAGTAAGAAGAAAAGAACTTGCAATAATTTTTTGGAAGATCTTCAGGTTCATAGAGACCAGACCTGAGATTTGACCTACACATCTTAGTTCCCTTGAGGTTCACTGCTGAGCTTTTGTGACATAAGCCCAAGTGAGAGGAACTCTTACTTTGCTCCTCTAATGAAGATGCTGCTCTCAGATGATCTAAGAACAAAATACATCCTACCTACATGAGGATGGGACATGAGGAGATAGCCACTCTAACTACATTTGTGGGCAGAAGCAGAGAACAGCCCACCTGACCTGGCATGAGCAATTAAGAGATGCTTTTGAGGAAGGGAAGAACCTTCAGATGTTTGTGTGAGTCTACCAAATGTCCTGATCCATACTGTCTGGTGTTATCAATCTAACACAACACCAGTGCAGGCGTCTTCAGCCTCTTGTCCATACCTATACAATCACCTGAGTGATACCAAGCAATGAGAGTACCTAGTAACATAATATTGTAGAAGCAGAAGGTTCGATGAGGTTTGGTACCAGTCAATAGAATATCCCCGATGAAAACAAACAAAATAAAAATCAGAGGTGAAAAAATTGCTCATCTTCCTGAGAGTTTTGCCACTGGAAGGTTTTAGAAAAGAGCATCAATCTTAAACGTCTATCAGAGTAGAAATTGTTACAATGAAACATCATTCAACATGATAAAAAATCCAAAATCTATACAGTTAAGGTTCAATCATTATTAGAAAATCAGTGATTAATATCTATAAACATAGCAGAACTTCTGTATCTTTTCTCCACTGCTGTCCTCTCTCCCCACAGAGTTCCTGTCTACTTTTTAGTCTCACATTTGCATTTACTCCTGACAGCAATGTACCAGGCACTGTACAAACACAAAAACAGGCAACACCTCTGTCCTTAAGTAATCACTTTGTCATGTCATGACCAGTGAAATCTCCCTGTATCCAGAGTCCTTTCAGCTGCCAGAGTCAATGTGCCTCAATTAAAGAAGCTGTAATACAAAACAGATGTTCCAGGAGTTTGCCAGCTGTTGAAGTGACATGCAGATGTTGAGCATACCAAACTCCACGCAGGAAAAAGGAAATTCACAGCTCTCTGTCCTAAAACGTTGATCTTTGTTACCACAAACTGCAGTAGAATTAACAGTATTCTCAGGTTTCTTATACAAGTACAGAAGCAGCAAACCCAGAGAACACAAAAAAAAAATCCTAGAAAAATAGAATTGTCTTCAAAAGTCAAGATCAATTCCAGCTGTACTTAATAATCTGAATCATACAAAACTCAACAGTAGCATCCATCCCCTTGTTATCCCAATGTTATTTATAGCTAGGCTCTTTTTTTTTTTTTTTTTCCTATTCTGGTGCATGGCAGCCTGCTATGTAAGATCAAAAGTCTATTTGCTCTGACACTTTTCAATGAGATCTGGTTTAAATGAATATCATTCTAAAGTGTGTTCTCTAAAAAGTACAAAAAGAACTACTAAAGCTGTTAATTACATGAAAATCAGGCAAGCTTGGCCTAGTCTTACTTAATGTATTTGTTTAAGTAAAGAAGACAGTATCAGCCACAGTGTGCCAACACTTGTCATTAATGACAATCAGAAAATCAACTTATTGACAAGGGGTCCTAGCTGGAGTTGGATGCTCTCTTACATCAAAGAAGAACTACTAGGCTAACTGGAGATCTATTGGCATAGCTTTATTTATTTTTTAACATCTCAAAGTCATTCTGCAGAATGGAATGCTGTCTTTACCATCCCAAAGCACCTCATTAAACCAGTGAGTTAATCAAGTATATTCGGCTAATGAGAAAACATGATTAAAAAGTTCAGAGAAGAACGAGGAAAAATTTTAACCGAGCAGCCAACCTGTTTGCAACCTAGGAACATGCCAGTGGTTCGTACAATGCAAGCTGTACTTTGGTTAATAAAATATAAGCTGTAGTTATGTCTTCTGTGAGCAAACAGTAATTAACTTGGTCAAAAATTCATGGCGATTCTTTCTGGTGGGGATCTGTGGGGACAACTTCTAATGATTTTCTGTCCTGCCTACAGTCTGATGGTCCAGAAAGTAAGAATCTTCCAGCTTTATGAGACATAACATTCTGCAATTAATAAATATGACTTGTACACTCTTTCTGTATTGCTTTGGCATTCAGGTTGCCTACAATTATTTAAATTTGGATTTAAATTTGGACCTTGCTGAACTAATGATATGTATCCTTATCTGTGCTTACATCTTCTGGGTTTACAGAGGAATACACATAAGTACTCAATATGAGTTGTGTAGAAAAGGTTGCTAAAACTATTATTTGTTAGTAGCTCTCTATACATACAGCTACATCGTACACTTTTTAGCATGCCAGCTTCCTTTGCTCATTTAAGAGTCACTGCAACATCTCAAATCTTGTGCACCTTCAGATATCCCTTGTCCATCATTGCCAACATGTACGGAATTTTCTCCCAAATTACCTCTGTAAAAAGACACTCTGTCAGTAACAGCTTTTCTGTGCCGAAAAGTACATGGGCTCATAATATCTGGAATAGTTCTATTTGACACTGAGATGGAAAAAAGATTATGTTTGCTCAGTCAGCCTTTCCCCAGCGAATGCACGAGTATATCATGCACAGATTTCTTGTGTGTTGTATCCACAGAGCCATGATAACCCCAACCATAAATCTAAGCATTTTAAAGATACCATGGCAAAATCACTTTGGAAAATCCATCTGAAATCAGTTCACTTCCTTGCAATCTGCTGAAATATTTACACAAATCTTTGTTGTGATCTATGTTGCCTGCTCATGTTAACAACACTAAGAAACAATTTACCTTACCTAGAGTTATCATCCTATCAAAACAGTCCTAAGTACATGAATACTGTATGAGAATATGTATTGTCTGGGACTGGGGACTGGAATCTTCTCCTGGATCATTTGCAAGCAAGGCTTTATTGCTTGCCCATAGTATGAATTGCCAACAAAGCCAGCAAACACCATTTCCCTGACTACCCACTCGCCAAGCCCTGGGTGGAATAAAAGTATGACACTTTATTGAGACTTTATTGAGAGCCCCAATAAACCACCTGCCATCTTTGGCTCCAACAGCTGAGCAATTTCTGCTGGGCAGTTACATGAATGATCTCTCTGTTCAGATTTTCAAGGGAGAACAATACAGCTGTTAATTAATAAAATAGCACAAGTTTGTCTGCAAGTTGTTTATACTAGTGTGCAGAGCTGGCATTTTGATGGCTGCTTTTCAAGTTATCCTACCACCTTGCAGAAAGAGACCTGTGGCAGAGAAGATAACGATGATTATATTAAATAAAGTTCTATTACTCATGGAATGATTATTATTCACTTGAGTTGGGGGGAGGAAAAAATTCCTTTCCAAAACTTCCAAACATTGAAAATGTATTTACTTGTCTGGCTGGTCTCTCTTGTACTTCCCTCCTTTATGTTCAGCACATCACTGCCACAGTCATGTTAAATCAGCAGCACTCGAACATATGCCTCAGAAATGGTTTCCCTACTTTACGTTGGTACCCTTTATCTAACATACCAAAAGTCAGTGATCACTATACATGCTAGACAGCTAATGGGCTCAGAGTAAAAGATTCCAAGTGCTTAGCCAAAGTGGCAAAGTCAGCTGGCTTTATTTCCTGGGCCATCATTGTAGCCATATTATCCTTTCTTTAGATCCCTTTCCTGCCTGCATATTCTCCACTGCAAGAAAAAAAGTTCCAGAACCACTTCTGACAGTCCTTAGCGCTGTGCCCCTTTTTCCACCCATGAGCACTGCCTTGGCTCTTCCTCACATTCTGCCCTGCCACCAAGTGGCTCTTCCATCTCCTGCCTTTTGCTAAAATGCCAGTTTTGCATGGGATGGCCTCTCCAAACAAAACCACTGACAACATGACCTTACTTCCCATAGCACTTCCAGCACAAAACTTTTGGGAACACTATTAGGAGATAACTGCTTGGGAACTAACCAGAATAAATGACTGATAACGTCTTTTTCTGGCCATCGCAAACACTTTCATGTTAGTTTCCCAGACCTTCTCTAACCAGGCTTGCAGATCAAGCAGATGCTCAGATGCCACTTACTGCATATCCACACACTACTGCATTACACTTTCACCACCATAATACACCTGAGAACCAAGCTCAATGCTTCAGAAAGGCGTATCTCTCAATTTAACCATCACAATTCACTTCTATCATATTATTGATGTCATCACAGCCATTCAAGGAGGAGATCTTTTATTCTGCATTCTGCATTTTTCGTCTCAAAAATTTTAGTAAAGAAAGCAACTAGTCTTACCAATTCTTTGCATATCAAAGTAAAAAACAGCCACAGCACTCCTCTCTCCAGTAGGCAGAGATGGAAAAAAACAGCTCTGGTGGCTTCTTGGCCCCAATGGGAAAGGCTGTTTCCAATACAGCTGTATTTTACTGCACAGTTTTCTCAGGTGATCCTATATTCGAATACAGCGTACTTTCTTATACTTAAATTCTTTCCAGTTCCACTCAAGAAGCTGTATAAAGCAAAGGAGGAGAAATAGCCCAAAATTTAGATTGAAAAGGTAGTTAATCTCCAACTACAAGTCTCAGGTTGTTCCGTGTATAGTAAATCTTCTAATTTATCCAGTCAAGTTGCAACTGTTCAAAATGATGAGGCTTTAACCATATCCTTTAGGAAATAACTCCACAGTTCAGTAGATCTTACTGTCAAGGCTCCTTAAGTCTCAGTCTAAATGTTCTCATCTTGATTCTATCCCATTACTCTTAGTTACAGCCTTTAGTCTAGCCTTGAAATAATTCCACTCCCACATGGGGTTGGCATCCTGCTAGTATTTCTAGCTTCCATTACCCTCTGGCATACAAAGACATTAGAAAAATATACTAGAATAAATTAAAATTGTCAGAAAAACAGCAAATGCCAGATAATTTAAAAATAAGGACAATTAGAGCAGTTAAAAATGGAGAAGGCCTATTACACTACTGAACGAGTCCCTGAATGCAGGATGTCTTAAATCAATCTGATATTAAACGTGATCCAAGCCAAAAGGTCACAAATAATCTTGCATATCTTCTTTAATTTAGAATTTCTTGGCCTTTATACAATGTCTCAAAATGCTAATGTAGTGGCACCTCAAGGTGTGTTATTTTTGTTTTCTTTTTCGAAAATCACATTCATTTCTCTTTCTGAAGAAAATGATGACCTTCATTTCACAGTATAGTTACCCCAGTGTGGAAATCTTGGACAGGTCTTAACTCAAGTTGCCTGTCAAGTCCGTGCCTTCTTCAAACTGAGTGCAAAGGGAAAAGTTGCTGTGCCTGTATACAGGCAGGTACAGCGGCTGCATCCAACCTCACTTGAGCTGCAGTTCCAACAAACACACATGGGAATGCAGTACTGGAAGAATATTTGATTGTGTTTGTTTACCAACAGAGTTGATGCCAAGCAGCTTTGCCTGGCAAAAAAAGATGAAATTTGATTTTTAATAACACCACGACTCTGATAGGAATTGTGTTACAAGAAACACCATTTCAGGATATCAGAAGACAGATGGTCTAAATGAAACAGCAATACATCAAAATCTCAAAACTCTGAGTCTTGGTAAAGCTATTTTAAAGGGAATATACACTTCAATACATATTGCACAAGCCAGAAAGTCAGAACACGTGATCACCGGCGTCCCACTCCAGCTACGTTTTCTTTTCATTTCTTTGTAGTTGGGCCTGAACTGTTTCAAGACACAAGTCATATCACTACTTCAACAGAAGACCCTCAGGGAAAGAGTAAAGTAGAGTTGTTCCCAAACTTGTTAAACAATAAACCCAATTTAATCCCCAAAATGGCTAACAGGCTTCAGTGTGTTACTGTCTGCATTTAGCATCAGAGAATCATAAAGGTTGGAAAAGACCTCTAAGATCACGTAGTACAACCATCCACCTACCAGCACTACTGCCCACTAAACCACGTCCCTTAGTACCACATCCACGCACTTCTTGAACACCTCCAGGGACAGTGACTCAACATTTGGTTGAAGGACTGAAGAGCTGTTCTGAAAACACCAGGCATCTCCAACTAGAATGAACTCTATTTCTTTGAATCATCTTGTCAAGAAGGTACTTTATTGCAACAAATCACTTCCTTGTTGGGTCAATCAAAAATAGGTCCAAGAGCAAATAAGCAACTTAAGCAAAGCAGGAAAAACAACAGACTGCTAACCACTAGGGGAAAACCAACATGCTTTGTCTCTTTGCTCAATCACTTTGCTTTACTTTAGTACCAGCCTATTCAGGCTGTTATGAGACATTTGCTGACATACGTAAATGATTTCAGTAAGGATGCTTCCATTTTGCTCACAAGGAAGGAAGCAAGGTTGAGTTCAGAACTTCCCATTTACTTTCATGGGCTTCCAGTTCTGAGTCGGACCTTATGTCCTCCCTTCTGTAAAAGCAGCACAAAGAAAGAAATTCCAGTTTCATTTTCTGAATACCCAAAATGTATAATGTAATGGCTTAACCTGTTCCTAAAGATTAGAGAACATCCAACATCCAACAATACCTACCATATATGGAAAATATAGAATCACAGAACAGCTCAGGTTGGAAGGACCCTAATTTTACCACAAAAAACGGGAAAAAAGACGGCTCTGGACAAGATTGTCTAGCCATTATGACATGATTTAAGGTGGTTGTTTCTTTAGCATTTTGTTTTTAGGATGCCCAGAGCAGCATGCCCTCGAATAACACTGTTCTGCTTTTTATGAAAAACTAGTGCAGCAATTACGACAGCCTCTGCTCAGGGACTGCAATGAAAGAGATCTGATAGATTCCCAATAAAGAAAAATTCTTTTATTCATGATGATAAAGGACTTCAGTCTCCATGACATCTATTTTTTTGAAAGTTCTTTATTTCAAGTTACATCTGACAGACCATAGCTGGAAGCATATGCCCCAAACATGGGTTCAGATGCTCACCAATCTTTGGAAGAGGAAGGGATCAGTTCTCTTTCTGAATTTTAATGCAGGACAATTATTTTTGCAACAAAACCACAAAGCAGGTCTGACTGGAATAATTTTGATAGCAATTTGAACTCTTTTGATAATGTTTTTGCAAACAGCATCCTGAGTCATGGGCTGTGTTTAAAAAGCTGCATTCACTGTTGCCACACACGGCAGGACTACATCCTAAATATTATTTTTTTTGTCCCTATGAGTTAGGTGATTGCAATCTTCATATCAAGTTGAGAACTTAAAAGCCTCAAATATGTGTAAGATATTACAAACTCTAGGGAGAATCTAATCGGCAACAACAGCCAGGAATGGCAAAGAGACCACAAAGCACTGGGGAGAATTCAGCCACGAGTCTGTTTTATAACAATACGTCTTAGAATCTTGTAAATATTTATCTTTTCTTCCTCTGGACAGCCAGGTTGAACCAGGTTTTGTATAGTTGAATTATTTATATGAGTTCTATCTGGAGAAAGAGAAAAAAGCCCTGCTGATACACAGAAACTGCCACCCTATATATCACTGTGGCTTCTGCCTGTGAGAAGTAGCATGTTTCTTGAATTCATCCCTAATCTTTCCTAAGAGAGAAAGATGACTGAATCCCCTTGCCAACAGACCAAAGCAGAGCTGTGCTGCTGATACATGGCTCTTTGTACAGCACAACAGCTTTCCCCCGTTATTATATTGTATACACAGCATCAGGATGAAATTTTGGTGAACATAATGAATCCACTAAGCCCTGGAAATGACAGCAACATTTTCCATTACCTGCAGGATAAAGAAAGGGTTCCTTTGCTTCTGTCTTCTTCTGTAACATTTTCTATCATTAAAAATTATACCATAGGTACTGATAGGAAAAAAGTAGATGGTTCGTGCTTTTCTACCATCTTTCTGCCTGTTTTCCAGGAGATGGTTACCTTTTCTTCCCCATCCTTCAAACAGCCAGCCCTGCTCTGGCTGGCTGATAGTCATTTTTCAATGTTACATGCAGGCACTTATACTAAATCTATGAGCAAATGAGGGGTTTAGTTACTACTGTAAGATATGTAGTGATCACTTCATACTTAGAGGATCATCCTTTGTCTTTTTTTTTTATCATCAAAGCAGAGACGTATAATCTGGCATAATTATTATTAAACACAACTATTAACACTATAAATTAAAACTAAACTCTTATTTTGCTGCCTAACCTATGGCTTCCTTTCCTCCAGTATTTTACCTGCTGATAAGCAAACCCTTACACCAACCATATACAAAATCACTGCACACTCCTGTTTTAAGTGAAACTGCTGATTTTTAACATTTTCTTCTGAGGAGTAAATTCATTTTTAGCCCCGTGGAGTTGAAGCTTGACCAGAATCACAAGCCAAGCTGCTCTAGCCAGCACACAACTGGGAGACTTCAAGGATGTATCGTGCTGCAAGGATATAGGTGCCCATTCTCTCAGAAAGGCCTGGGGTTTTACATGCAAGATATGAATCCAAGATGTTGATCTGCTGCAATTGTTTTAAAGAATTTAATATTAAAACCATGATTTTCAATGGAAACCTGAAGAGGGGTGATAGATCTTCTGTCTACCTCAACCTACATCTGGACAACACAAGCTTCACCCTCTCTCCCACTGCTTTGCAATGATGCTCATGCAGTGTGTTGAACGATTTACTCCTGCCCCAGCTGCCTGTGTCCCAAAATGGCAGGGAAACACCCAGCAGGGGTCAAAGGGAGACCAAACCCCAGTCCCTCATTCCTATGTAGGTTTAGCCCATAAACATCCTGTTCCCATCTTTGGATCAATGTTCTGTTCCTCTCCATTAAGCTAAAAGGGCTCTTAACAGACATAGGAGGGCAAAGGGAATGGTCTCCCCACCACGATGTTCTCCCATTGCTCCCACTGCTTCTGGCATTTACCTTGCACATTAATCCTGTCAGTGGGACATCCTTACTGTTGGCTCCCCAAACAACGACCACTCTGTTCATTTTGACTAATAAATTTAAAAGAAAGCTGCACACTGAACACATCCAGAGTTTCTGTATTGCCTATAAATTCCTCTAAATTAACATCTCATCTACAGTGCAAAGATCTACTGCCTCACAGCCCCCTAGCTGCAAAATAAGACACTATTAAGAATTCTTTAGCATCAAAATAACTGTACATTGGAAAAACAGCTGTCTAAGTTTTATCCATCAGCCTTGGCAACTCTACTAAGTCTTAATTTTTCAGCTGCTCCTCTCCTATACAAAAGCATTTTAGCTCCAGTTTGCTATATGCAAAATGTAAATGTGGTGAGACATAACTGAGTACATCTCCACACCATGGCATATTTAAAGAAGGAGAAAAAAAGAATCCCATTGTTTTACTTCCCCAAGGAAGCTTTTTTTGCTTTTTGTGTTTAAATATCACTATTCCCATCTCTCTGGTGTGCTTCGAGAGCTGCAGGGAGAAACTCGGTTTGCACCAGCACGGGCTGTACAACTCAGTTACTGAGATCTGAAGGAAACTCACGTCCTCGGACAGCATCTCTGAGGCTTCGCCACAACCACTGCCTGATCTAATTAGGAACCACTCAGCATCTTTGTGGCAATTACTACAGAAAATAATTATGACGTGACCACTGTCTTCCTTCAGATGGAAAAGCAGCAGAAAATGACAGGAAACAGAAGTCAGCCGGGAGTTAATAAAACAGCCCTTGGCAGGAGAGGAGAGAAACGCTGCTCCTAGGTGAAGAAGGCACATTTCTCCTGCCTGGAAAATGAGGCAAAAGTAGCACATTGCAAGCAAAGGGCCAACAGAGAAGAATGGGTTTAGTCATCCTGTCATACCCCCATCATAACAGAGCACTGCTGAAGCTTGCAAACAGCTGTCTATTATGGTTTATGGTAGAAAAAGAGCCTTTAACAGGTGCCACGGGACAGTTGGTGGCTGCCCTGCTGTCACGTTTGCCCTCGAGACATAGTGAGCGACAATGCTTGAACAATCCTACACCTATTAACGCCATGAATTAAATTTCTTTCAACACGGAAACCAATTTACATCACTGAAAATACTCTGAAGCTCCCACAGGAGCGAGCCTGGTGGTGGCACAAGGGAAGTGGAAAGCAAAACTCTCTTAATTGCAGCCCCAACCTTAATCACTGACATGCTGCCAGAATTAAGCACACGACTTACCCTCCCTGCCTCAGTTTCCTGATGGGTACAATACTAATGGTGGGCTCTCCAGCAACCAGAAGACAGCAGCTTCACCAAACAACGAAAGAGATCAGCGTGGCAATTACACAACACAGAGGTGCGAGCCTTAATTAATATTTATAGAGTGCCTGAAGAACTTGAGAGAGCTGGCGTCGAGGGAATACCAAGTATCATTACATTTATTTTACAAAGAGGTGTGAATATGCAATTGTAATTTTATTACCCACGCAGATTTAGATGGAGGGTTGGAGCACAAAAGAAATTAAACTTTTTGACACTTTCTCTGCAGCACAGGTTCATTATCTGCGCGGTGTATCAACTGTAAGGGATTTAATAACTCGCTCTTAAGATCAACTATGAAATCATAGCCAAACCTTCACTATCTCCCAGCAATGTATAAGCAAAAAAACTGTGACAAAAGTGTTTTAAAAGTTAGGATTGTTATGTGGATATTATAGCATCACACGATCTGAGTGCTTCCAGAGCATTCATTTACCACTGCAGCTGTAATTTCCCCTGTATTTTGATTATCTTGACATTTTCTAATCATGAGAGTTATAAATTCTAAAATGATATGGCAGGCTTGATAGGCTGTGTGCTCACCCCCCTTGAGTCAAGTTACTTTTTTTATTAAATGTTAAATTGCTTTTCTCCAAAAGGAGAATGATATTTTGGTTAATTTTTGCTTTCTGAATGCTGCGACTGATTCCTTCTGATAATGCAGTGGTCTGAGTGACAGCAGAGATTTTTCTTTTCAATATTCCTGGATAAATATTGACCAAAGATGCCAGTTCTGTCTTTCACCATTGAGATGAATTAGCTCGCACACAATTACAGTAGGTTTTTTTTAGTATAGCGTCTAGTATGACTCAAAGGTTTCTAATATCAGCTTAGAATTTGCACAGCTTTCTCCCAAGCAGCTCCAGGGTCTGAAATTCGGCTGGGGAACTTCAGCTGCCTGCAAGTTAAGCATTCTGCTTTTGCTGCTCAACCCAAATTCATGCAAATTATAAGCTTTGCGAAAAAAATGCCTGCATATTTGTAGTAAAGACTTTTTATCTACATTCCCTCTACGCTCCCTTTGCTGAGTAGCCCCATTTCCAGCATCACAAGATGTGGAGGGTTTCTCCCCTAAATCCTGTGTGCAGCCCATAGCTGCAGGTGAGAATAATCTGGTTCTTCAGGACTCCACCAGCTACCCCTAAGCCATGTGAGAAATTTTAAACTAAAGGAGTTAAACACTGAGGAATGGTACAATTATGGAAAGCCGTGGAGATCTCTTCATGTCAATTTGAGGAGGGTAGGGAGGGATAAGAGCTACAAGAAGCTTTAAGTAGCAGGTTAGTGCATTTTCTTGTCTCAGACCTCTTGCCTAATGACTGCATGCATGTCCAAACTCTTCTGTCCTAACAGACCCCCATTTTACTAATATCCAGGAGCAATGTCATTCCTAACTCATTGTTTACTAGCAATACATCCAAGGCTATCACTTCCAAGAACCAGGTAAGGGATATATTTTTCAATCCAGCTTTTCCTAATTTGGAAACCTCAACTTGGAAGTTTTTTGACTATTGTGTCTACTTAGGCTGGAAAAATTACATTTGTCAGAAGAACTCCAGCAACAAGATTATGAGGGCTGTCCAACCCACAAGAAGAACAACAGACACTAACACTTCCATGCTTGATAAAGGACATGTGTACACTTTCCAGCTACTTTATCTCATCTCTGACAGATGAAAACCAATGTAAGACGCAGCTCTGCAACTTCTTTGCTTTCAGACAGATTTACAACACAACTAAAGCAATTAGCATGACTAGACCACGAATCTCCTAACCCTCTCTGTTTCCCAAACTGTCCCCAATTTGATCGATCACAATGGCCTATCACACAGTTTAAGTTACAAATTTTAACTTTATTTTTATCTTTTGAAGAGGGAAGCATCAAGCCTCACTTCTTGGCAAGTGATACTTGAAATTATTTATTTTTTCGTATGTATTTCATTGCTTAATTGGTAAACATAAACCATTAATTAAGAAAAAAAAAAGGAAAAAAAAGACAAACATTACTGCATGTCCTTTCAAAGAATCATCTCAATGTGGGACAGCAGTCCTCTGCCCTGGACCTAGAACTTATGCATTGGATGATTATGTACAGGACTTCTTCATTTTGACAGATACAATTTGGAGATGAAAATATATCTCAATGCAGTTTTTCAAATTATAGGTGAGGGTTTGGCTTGAATCCTTTTCCAACTACTATCTGCATCATGAGGATCAATGTGATCACTATGACGTCTCACAGACGTCAGTTTGGATTGGAAGCTCATGTTATCTTTCAGAATGGTCTCTTTGCGTACACGGAAGTCTCATTCTCTCTCTTAAATGGCAAAGGCAGAGACATCAGGTGGATGACAAAGACTGAACTCTTCAACCATTATTCTAAAGACAACACCCGGCACATCTGAACTGAATATGGATGGATAGCTTAAGCTACGACTCACAACTGGTTTTAGTGCCGAAAAGCATGCAGATCCTTTCAGTGAAAACATCTAAAATATTGAAATATGCTTCCTTAGTAATCTTTTTCAATAGATCTCAGGCTTACTCAGGCTGACTTACAGCCCTTCCAGAACGTCTACGTACAGAGCATTTTACACCTACCCACCATTTATCTCCCCAAGGATCTCCTCAAAATAAAGAGGTCACATTGCAAAATCTTCCTTGTTTGCAGGTTTCACTCTCCCTGAATACATTTGTTGTGACCAAGCCTTTTGTTTAGAAACGTAAAAGAATTTTGAGAGAAATTCTGTCATCTCAGAAAGCAAACAAAAGAAAAACAGTCAATGCCGTCTCTGCAGCAGAGCTCCTCCGAATGAATTCCCTAAAACATTTAACCTTTGGAGAAGAGCTCTGATGGCAACATCATTACGAGACCTTCAGAGAAACCAAGGTGTGATGACCAAATGGCTATAAACACAAGGAGCTCACTGCTAAGACTGCCTTTGAAGTAATCAGATCACGTCACTCTGTACTGTCATACAAATACAATGCCTTGGAGAAATAAAAAGACTATTTTTCACTGCTTTTGTTTGATACTATAGTGTCCCAGCAATAGAACCACATTCCTTAAACTAACTGAAAAGCTTATGTAGCTGAACCCTCTCAAAGCCAGAGCAAATCTACATGTTTTACAGCATAGCAGAAATATCCTCCTCATTTGAAATTCTGTACAAAGAGGAAGGTGGTTTAGAAATACATCAATTTATGTACTCGTTTCTATTCCTGGCAATTTAAAAAGCTCAAAGCAGAGAAAGAAGGATGTTAGGTAATAGAAGAAACATCATCTTATGCATATGAACAACCAGCACCGTAAAGCACAAAAATATACACTGGGCACCAAACTTTAGTTTATTTGGATTGCTCGTCTTAATATTACAACCATAATGCTTCACGCTGACTTTGGATTTACAGACATGTCCTCCCTTAAATTTTAAAGGAAGCCTTCAAGGTATTTTCCCATGTAAAAACAGCAAGGATATATACCCTTCATAGCTTAGTTCTCCACTGATAAAAACTTTATAACAAAAGTGAGTATCATCAGCCCTATTTAATAGTGAGAAACAGGCACTGAGAGGTGAAACATTTTTCTCACAATTACACTGTATGCCAGATATACAGGTGGGAATAGGACCTTGAACTCCTCATCTTTGTTCACTGTGATGCAGTCTCTAGAAACAAACTCATTTGCACGATCTATACAAAATAATTGCTTCCAAACTTCACAAAACCAAAATAATCATTTTACTTGGAGCCAGGAAAAACAATTTTATTTGGTTTTCTGCAGGTAAATGCCACCTTTCCAGGTTTGTTTTCATTTTGTGCACAGCTTATTCCCTTTCAACAGATCAGGCAACAGAGTCATCATTCCTTTGAATTTTCTTTGGTTTCTGCCACACTGCCATTAGGTACATCGAAAATTCTCCCTTCCCCTTGAATAGGGAAGGGTGAATTGTAGTAGAGCTATTTGGCATAGGTTTTGGATATTATTTGCTATGTGCCTGCAAATAGCTGCAGTATCACAGTGTATCTATTTTTATGACTAACTTTCAAAGCAACACAATAATAAATAAGAATGGATTTTCTAGGAACCAACAAAGGGAGGGAAGGAAACACATCTCTGCACAAAGCAGACTTCATGAAATGAGGCTGACAAAAAGAAAAACAGAACAAGATGAAATCTTGACATCAAGGTGAAGAGAAGGAACAAAGAAGGTGCAAGAGAGAAGACCCTGAAATTACCTTGCAGATGTAGGCCAAAGAGGCAGGTGCAGAGACCAGAGGGAAAAAGAAAGTGGTGGGTCTGACAGTGACACAAGTAATGGAAGAATGAAAACAAAGCAAACAAGAAAGGAGACCTAGTCTGTTTACTCCAACACTGGCTAAATCTCATACACTGGAGAAACAAGAGGTAGGAGAGAGGCTGTGGGGAAGGGTCACTGTTTACACACAAGCAATTTGCTCTACATTCATCGGAGGGAGAGAGCACAGACCAGGCACACTGGTCACTGGACAGCTACAGCTTTGCTGCAAACTGGCAGAATGCTAACAGCACCCTGCCCAAACTGCAGCGCACCATTTCATAGCACTTCTTCATTGTCAGTGATCCTGAGTCCCCAGGGCAGCTCTGGGCATGGCCCTCCTCCTTTGGCAGCAGAGAATGGACCCTATTCATCTGCGTGGCAGCTCTCAAGCACTTGGCAACCTCTTTTCCTATTACAGCTGCTCTGGCCAAGTCTTGGCCATCTGATCTACCACCTAACATGCTTCGGACAGACTGCAGGTAGGTTGGATGAATTTCTGGGTCTAAAGAGACTCCGGTCCCAGGGCTGTCTTCAGATCAAAATCAAGTTAACCACATTTACCAAGTTAAATTCTGCCTTTGCCCTTGTTAACAGTTCTGCTTAAACTAAACTGCTTCTTTTCCTACTTCCTCCGAGTGGTCTCTGTGCTAAACCTACCTGTGGTAAGCAATATTTAATTGCATACAACGAATGAATTACTGGAATTGAACACTTAGCAAATGACGTATTTTGAATATCACTTGCTATTGAAAGATATCCATTTGTTATTCATTTTATGCTGCTCTTTTCAGAGGAGATGTTCAAGATCTCTTCAAAGTGTTGCATTAAGAATAACACCAGCTATTCTCTGACTATGAGTCTGTGAAGTCTTTTCCTTTTGTCCAGTTTGAGTTGAAATGGAAATTCAGCATCAGCCTGGTCATGCTCTGCTGGCTTTCCTTCCTTCACTCTGCAAGGACATCATATCACTTCATCTCTACCAACTGTAACAAACTCCTGTGGTCTATTTCCTTTTGGAAAATTTCCAATGCCTTCAGAAAGCAGATTGTAGTGTACCACTAATTGCAGTTAAAGAGAGTAGATGGCTCAAGTAGCTGTTATTTATTCATTTGACATTCTTAAGCATATACTTGGAATACCCATGGAGTTCCAACAAAGCTTTAGCGAAGCCTAAACCTGCACTTAGTTTTTTATCCCTGTAATTTGCAGGTCAGCCTTGTGGTTTCTTTTATTGCCAATAATTAAGCAATTCAAGGTGAATTATTTCACTCACAAAAATTTACATTGCTCTAAGCAAATATGCTCTTGGAAAGTGGTGCTGCAAAGCATTCCCTTTTGCTGTCTCTTTAAGCAAACTCCAAGCACATCCTTGGAAATCGAGTGCCTTATTCCTCACTTGTGCTGCTTCATTGACATAAAGGGAAGAATGAATGTGGTTTCTTACAGAGCTGCAGAATCACTGTTGCTGGCCAGAACCTCTGAGGATCACCTGGTGCACCCCCTACACAAAGCAGGGTCAGCTGCAGCAGGTTGCTGGGAGCCATGTCCTGCTTGTCTTGAAGGCATACAGGGATGGAGATGCTGCAGCCTCTGGGGAACCTGTTCCAGTGTTCAGACATCCTTACAGTAAAAAGGCTTTCTTGTGTTTAAATGGCATTTTTCATATTTTTCAATTTGTGCCCGTTGTCCCTTGTCCTTTTGCTGGGTGTTACTGAGAAGTGTCTGGCTCTATCTTTACATTCGATATTCACACACATGGATGAAATCTTCCCCAGGTTGATTTCTTTCTTCTCCCATGGAGAAGGCCTCCATTACTTCACAGGAGTCCTCCAACAGCCCTAGAAGGGCTTAAAGCAAAGCACAGGAACTGCTAGCCTGTATCTGTTAGCTGCTCCACTTTACCAGCTTCCTGCAGTCTTGATGAATGCTGCAACCCATGGCAGCTCATGTTCAGAACATCTTATTTTGTGGAGGTACAGAGAAGAGCACAACTTCACAGATAAAACAGACACAAGCTATCAACCAGAACTTCTTAGGTGGTAATGTGATACTAAATCCTCAATACAATGAGATGCTAGATAATAGCCTCATACTGGCACAAATGATGTACACTGACATTTAATGGTAAACACTGCAAATCTCTGAATTTCTTTACATTATCCAGTTTTTGTGATGCCTTGATTTTCCCAAGTAATCAACAGCCATTACAATTCTTTATGGAAAAATAAAATGGAAATATGTTAGTGATTTTTCGAAGGGCAATGGGAGAAACAGCAAAACAATGTTTGCAAATTTGAAATTATTTAAAAACTAGCTCTGAAATGCAAACCAGATAACATTAAGGGAGCACTATAGTAGATCAACAAGGCATTACATAAATTCTGTAACTCAGACTGATTCAAAACTGCAATAGAGAGAAGAGTATCTGAACTTATGAAATTCATAATGCTGGCAGATAGACAATTGATTTCTGTTCTTTAATGCTGACATAAGGTAGCATACTTTATCATTTGTTTAGAGAGAAAGCACTCGTAGGTGTTCTTGTAGCAATAGCAGTTATTCTTCAAAGGTTATAGGAAAAAGTGGAGATCAATACATTTCAGAGCTGCATTTATACATTTCTGTAGGAAATGCAGAAGCATCTAATTCTAATGCCGTCTTCTCACATATAAAAGAAAAAATAATTTGAAGGGTATCAGTTGCCTATAATGTCTTTTTCTTGTGGTTGATCGACTCAGCATCAGCTTCTTTGGTTTTGCAAACCAGAGGATAAGGGGGAATCCATTTCAGCTTACCATTGTCTGATGGGGAGTTGTAAAGATGATGGAGCCAAATGCTTCTTAATCTTAAAAAGAGTACATAGACCTAACGTGGAAGTTCAGACTGGACACCAGGGAAAGCCCTTCACTTGTAGACCAGTACAGCACTGGAAATGGTCTTCCCAGGTGATTGTTGCATCTCCTTCCTTAGAGGTATTTAAGACTGAGGCCAGGCAAAGCTGATCTGACATAGTTTGGTCCTTTCAGCTGGAGGCAAAGGCCTCCAGCAACCTCTCCCTAGGGACATTTCCATCTTATCATAGAATTATAGAATGGTTTGGGTTGGAAGGGACCTCAAAGCCCATCCAGTTCCAAACCTCTGCCATGGGCATGGTTGCCAGCCTCCAGATCAGGCTGCCCAGGGCCCTGTCCAACCTGGCCTTGAATGCCTCCAGGGATGGGGCATCCACAGCTTTTCTGGGCAGCCTGTTCCAGTGCCTCACTACCCTCTGAGTAAAGAATTTCTTCCTTATATCTATTCTAAATGTCTGCTCTTTTAGTTTAAAACCCTTCCCTCTTGCTCTGTCAGTATCTGCCCATGTAAAAAGTCACTCTATGACATGGATTTGGTGGTGCCCCAAGAGGTCTGTGCCCAGATGCTTTGTAGTGCTTTTCCCTCTATTTAAAGTCTCTCTCCCATCCACCATATTTGAGTAGATTAGCAGGATTTTTTTTTTTTTTGTCACAAAGCTCTCTGTCTTTTCATCAAATTCCATAAAAAATTGGTGAGCAAATTCAGAAGACTTTGGGAGGAAAAACAGGGAGAAAAGATAGAGACAAGATAGAAACAAAGACAGAGATGCAAACACATTCTCTCTTTCCACAGAGAAGTGATCACGCACATTTTTTAAAAAATGGGAAAACAGAGTAAAAAGATTAAAAAGTATTTTTGGTTTTTCTCCCACAAAGTTATGCCGCAGGGAAGATCATCGCAGCCAAGTGGGAATTCTTGTCCTTTTCAGCACATCCTTTAACACAGAGACACGAAGGCACAAAACCACCATTCATCTTCCCCAGGCTGGTCTGATTTTCCAGCACACTCCTTTTCCCGAGGCACATGGGGCCAGCCCTGGCAGACGAAATCCCAGACGGAGCAGACGACTGCTCTGACCCGGTACTGTAATTCCTGTGCTCTGGCTCCCAACTTACGTTTATGTCCATGACCTGATTTGTAAATCCAGATGGGGATGTAGGCCAGGACAGAGCAGATGGAACAGGATGTTACGACCTCTGAGTGATATTTCTCCTAATGTGTTGACTGAGTGGAGAAAGCAAGTTACAATGTCAGGCTCTCTAAGATGTCAAAGCAGAAATCAAAGTGAGCATATAAAACTGCCGAGGGAAAGACGTTACGGTGCATCACAAATAGCATTTCCAGGCAGTGAGTTCAGTGGCGAACATTAACTGCCCGTGTTGGGAAGTTAATGAGGAGAGAATCTGAAAGTCTTTCTTAATACTTAACAAGGAATACTTCACATCTAATTGCTCTTTTCCACACTTTCCAACAAATGCAACGTGCACCATTACATCCAGTGGCTGAGAAAAGACCATTTTGGCTTGCCTGGAAGTGATCAGCTGCCCATTTTACGCTCCCAGCCAGGGATGCTAGCCCTGTGGGCAAGGAAAAGAGGCAAACAGGGCTCTGGTGAGTCCACTGAGCTCTTACTCTATCACAAAATGCATTTTATTTACTACTGCCCTTCACCAAAATCTCCCCAAACCTTTCCTGTAAAATCAATACATGAAATCCTTAGGGTTTCTTGACAGCGATCTCATTCTCGATAACAACTAAAAATGAGAAAGAACTTTTAATTTGAGCTTTTGTCCATTTACAGTTTTGATCTTTCTTGGCTTTGCTATTTGACAAGATTGTTGGATTTATTTTCTGCCTGGAAAGAGAGCAGCAGCACTGTGAATGCTGTTTGTACATCTCCTGTTTTCACAAGAAGCTCAGCACTATTTCTTAGTGATCGCCAAACCTGGGATACACATCCTCCTCTCATAGTCTTGCTCCAGAGGTTCTCCACCATCACAAATCCTTGCCCACAGCTGAGAGTGTCTGGGGCTTTCTGATCCACCTTCCACTTTCCACTGACAGCAGAGAGAATCAGGACTTCATTAGAAGTCAGGCAGATCTTTCCCAGCAATCTGAAGCAACATGAGACTGAGGGGCTGACAGCATTCATCTCCTTTACCAGAGGCTCAAGGAGTGCCTCCAGCACAGCCCAGGGACCAGCTGAGACACAGCCACCCAACACTTGGCTGAGTGAATCCCATCCAAAAGTTGGCTAATTCCTGGGCACAGCTGTCAGGTCCTCCCTGACAGATAACAGAGCACTGTGCTCACATTCCTAAAGACTCAGAGCATTAGTCAGCCAAAACCCACTGAGCCATTAGAAAAGCCACCCACTGACTTCCATTTTTTTATTTTTTTTTTAAATGAGGAGGCTAATACTATCTTTGTCAGGAATATGTAAGAGGATTGTGTAATACAGGCTTTCTTCTACAATTTTCTTATATTTTCTTATACTCTTGAGCTAAAGTATCCTCATTTCCCCCCCTTTCTCTATTATCTGTCTCATCCTCTCATTTTCATAACTTTTTTTTTAAGTAATGAAATTCATTAGGCATTATTGTACACAACTCCAAGCACAACATACTAGATAAAGCAGGAAAAAAAAAAAGAACATGGAAAAATAGGCACAATGGACCCACATGGGACAAGTAAAATCTGTCCACAATTATTATTAGTGTTAAAATTTTACAGCATGGCAATGAGTTAGAACCAAAACATAGCTATGAAAAGCAAAACAGTGCAAAAGCACCTTGATAATGAGCAGCCACATTAAAAAGATAAACAGCAACAGTAAATACATGACTCCTGATAAACATTTGCTGGAACCACCGTATCAGCCACGCACAACCTTACTTGCAATTACACAGCCTCTTTTGCTAAAGGCTGCAGTGCTGCCCTGTTCATTGCACTGGAGAGGCACTGGAGAAACCACCATTATTTTCTGTTTTTTCCCTTTCTTCCCCCTAAATTTTGCCTTAAAGTAAACCAGAATTTCTGCGTTCCTCCATAGTTACAAAATTAGGAAATCAAACCCAAGTGATACACACGCTTTCATCCTATTGGGTCCCCAGTTGCTTCAACAGCTGTCTTTAGCTAAACAGTACAAAAACTCATTTCCTTGCCTAAGTTCAGGTCCGCATTCAGAATAATCTGCTCCCAGTAGCTAATTTAGGTATCACGGCTGTTCTTCTCCACTGATGGTGCAGACAGCCGGGTCTGGCAGCACTGGATTGTAGGTGGCCTGAATCACTGATCACTTTCTCAAATTCAGATGCTAAAGATAGGTTTCTGTAGAAAAACAGTCTGAATGTGGCCCTGCATCGCTGCCAGTTTTTCTCCTATGATTTGTGTTTGCCCAGCTCTGAACCTCTCAGAATCTCACCAAGGATGCTGCAAGGAAAGCTCCAGCCTCTCTGCAAAGACTGTTCCTGGAATCCGTACCATCACCACGCCTCTGCTTCACAGTGTCTTTCCCTCTTTATTAGTACTTCTCTTAATTTGCATTATGTAATCCCTATTAGGAAATCATGTGCAGATCTTGTTTATATCAATACAATTCACTTACTACTGCTTAGAACAGGAATGGTGTTGCTGTATCACTGACCACGCAATCCTCCAACACAACAGCTACATTCGCTCATTCAGATCATGTTTCTACTTGTCTAAGACCTTTTTTTTTTCAGCATCCCTTCAACCTTTCCTGTTTTAGTTGAGTTCACTATTAATTCATTTGTCTGCTTTCTATTTACCAGGCTCCACTGCAGTCAAAGCAAATGTAGCCAGCTGACTGACATGGAATTTGGTCTGAAATACAAACGGCTGTGAGAATTTTAGGGCTTGATCCTGCCAGCCTCTATTCTTAGAAGTAATCCTTATTCATAAAAAGGGTCACCTCTGAATGAGCAGCAACAGTGTTGATAAGCATCTGCAGGGCTGAATTTAATAAATGTGATTTTTTTCAGGTTATTTAGAGAGAACAAAACATGCAGACCATCAGATTTAGACATCTGTTTTAAAAGGAACTCTGTAAATTGTCTGGAGACCAAAATACATTATTAGCAGGAAATGGAGTTCTTAATATTGAATCTAGTTCTGCCCTACTGAAAATCAATGGAATTTTGCCCTAGACTTTCAGGGTAGAGGAACACCGTGAATTTACACTCTCAAAGACCTGGCAGCACATACAAGAGCCAAACTCTTGACTCTCAAGAAAAAGGTCAACCTGGATAAACCTTACATTTCAATATGAAAGCATTCATACTGGAGAAAGGAAGAGAAAGATGGAGAGACGCAAATGCCAGATTCATGCGCCACTGCTGATTCAGAAAGCATAAAAACTATGTGAAAGCAAGAAAATCTGAAAGACTCAGGTCCACATGAGTATGGTTCCATGCAGAAATGTTCACATGGAAGAGCTGGTGCTGCTGTTGGCAATACTACTTTCATTGTAGCGTCTTCAAACACAAATATCAGAATATTTTACCAACGTCAGTTAAGACTCAGAATGCTTCTGGGACACACATCCGTATTACACCCATTTTTACAAGCTAGAATGACACAGAGTTTGACTCATTAAAGGCCAGAAAATGAGTCAGCAAAGAAAAAGAACCCAAAAGCCCCAATCATCCATCGTCTGTGATAACCACTGAATAACCTCTTTTTTTCGTCATTAGTCAGCCCTGGGAATAAAGTCACTTATCTGAAACACAAAACTATTCCATACTTGATGTTTGCCTTTTTTGTATGTTTGTTTTTCACTCCAATTGCCTCCTAACATTTCCCAGCCTCGCACATAGACTGATGCACTTAATTTTGACAGACACAAAATCCCTCTTAAATCTGCTGCAGTGTTTATGTTGGGATGTATAAAAATGACTTTGTGAAACAGTGTCTTGAAATAGAAAACAAGATTAAAAATATTTTGCACATGAAGACTTCTCTAGGCTATGAGGGAAAGAGAAGAATATTACAAACCTTATTCTATTTCTCCTGATTGCCTAAAGGGGCCCCTACAGCAGAACTATTATCTTTAATCTTATGTTCTCTTTCCAGCATGTATTTTATTTTCTTCTCTCTGCTAACAATGCCCTGGCCTCCTAATACCTCCTGAGTTCACCTTTTAAAAAGATATTCCGGGCTAAGACTTCTCTGTATTAGATTTGCAAAGGTTTAGAAACAGCTTGGGTTCTCTCCGTGCTAACAAATGCTTAGTGGTAAACGCCTTCTCAAAGTGAGTATTGCAGCACTGATTTGGTCAGTGCATGAGCCAGTTTGCTTAACAAGCATGAACCTCCCCGGCCTGCCAGTATCACCACAAAATAGAATCATTTTCCTAAATGGTTTCATTAAAGGGACATTGTGCAGCTGAATAGAAGATATTGAACGAAAATGGACAGAGTGAATTTTTAGTCGTGCCAAACCAGTCTGTGGCATCAGTCACAAAGGTTTCACTGAAAAATGCCTCTGTGGCTTTATGCAGAGATGAACCCATTTGCAATGATTCTGAAGCATTCGCTGCCACAGCCACTGTGGCCATACAGCGCTCATCAGCCATGATCAAGCCAATTTATCAGAAGAACCCAGGATGAGTTATTGACTGACAATGCCAAGACTTACACTTGCTGTAGAAAATCATAATCATCTGTTGCTTCCAACAGCTCTGGTTGAATTGCCTCCCTGATGTATTCATCCCATTCAAAGCCCTGCTGGGAATATCACGAAGGAACAGGGAGCCTCCCAGCACAACCCAGGAAGGGATGTCCCACTGAGCAACTTGGAAGGCAGCTACAAATTCTGCATTTTAACAAAAAGCAGGCAGAAGGGGGGCAGGAGGGCAATGTGCGCGACAGCTATCGCTGTTTGTAAAACACAACGATGCTGGAGTAGAGAATGAACCATCCATCCGCTGCACCCACCCACTGGGATTTTTCAGCTTTCTCTGGAAGCCATGGCACACCTGAGGGAGCTACATGTATACAGTAATTTAATACGGGCACTAAGATTTTTCTTGCTGCTTTTTCTGTCTGAAAGCCACATCTGAATTTCTGACACTTAATGGCCTGTGACAAAAAGGATCAATGGTCTGTCCTTAATTTCTAATGAATCTGTATGTGCATTTCCACAGAGAAGAGTTCTTTAATCAGGTACAATATACTTCTTCCTAATATCTGCCCCATAAAACAAGAACCATTACAGTGTCACTTAGACATAAGACACTGTACAGTGCTAATCCATAAGATTCATCTCCTCTACTGGCAGCTAAGTGAAAGCAAGATCCTTTCTAAGATCCTGGAGCAAAATAAACTTCCAAAGGTGTCCCCATTCCTCCTGTCATGGGCAGTTTGTGTAGGATGGCAAGAATTGCCCTGGGACTGGTCATCTCCTTCCACGGATGATGGGCAGAGCCGAGACTTGCAGGCAACTTGAATTAAGAAAGATAAATATCACCTACAGGGTACAAGAGAGATAATTATGTACAAACTCCTACAGTCGCAACTTTATAGTAATCCAGTGGGATGGCTTTCTATTGTTATCAATATTTTGAAGGTACATTCATAAAGCCAAATCCACTTTCAGACAGCACGGGCATAAAACCAATTGAGGAACGTGTAGGTGTTGTAAGTGTAGGTGGGTTTTCTGTAATTCATCTAGTTTCATATCCACTGTGAAGATAAATATCAATGTATCAAGGTACTACTGGAAGTTGTTTATTTTGCTGCTGATTTATGGTCTATTGGTCATTAAAATAAATCAATGACATAAAGTTAAACTTCCATCTAAGTAGTAAGTAATGAAAGAAAAATAATGAGGACAAGCAAGTCTAACCTTTGTCAGTCAAAGGGCCTAGGGAAAATGAATAGTTTAGCAAATACATGATGTTATGCACACACTTCTTTAAAAAAGAAAAAAAAAGTAGAAAAAGAGAAAGAGGAAAGGAAAAAAGGCTGTCTTATTTCCCTGAACTCTCAGCCACCTCTCCTTTCAGCTTTCTCTACATTATAAGTCTAACAGGCATCTCTGTCAAGCCAGCCTACTTGCTTGTTCCACAAGCTACTGTCCTCTGAGTTGGGACCTGAAACAAAACTGAGGGACCAATAAATCACGTCACAAAAGAAAATCTCAAAGACCACATAGTGGGCTCTTTTTTCCTTCATCTTTTAATTTCTTAGTGCTTTTTTTGTATGCTTCTGTGATGCTCTTGCAGAGTCATTTTGCAGATCAAAAAAGCTCATAGACAAGGACAATTAATTCTCAACATCCTTAGTGTGACTTGTCCTAGCCAATTAAATATAAAATAACTTTAAGAAATGGGCTTGGATCAAACCCTGAGATTAGAAAGTGAATGAATTTCAGGAAGTTCACACATGGTGAATTTTCCTGATACTAAGTTTCAGGCTATGACCTCAGATATCTGTTGATGGAATCTTCTAATTAGAATCATTAAGGTTGGAAAAGACCTCTAAGATCATCTAGTCTGACCATCAATCCATCACCACCATGCCCTCTAAACCTTGTCCCTAAGTGCCACATCTATCCTCTTCTTGATCACCTCCAGGGATGGTGACTCCACCACCTGAAGCCTCTCATCCTCTCATCCTATCGCTGTTACCTGGGAGAAGAGGCCGACCCCCACCACACCACAACCTCCTTTCAGGCAGTTGTCGAGAGTGATAAGGTCTCCCTTGAGCCTCCTCTTCTCTACTCTAAACAATCCCAGCTCCCTCAGCCACTCCTCATAAGACTTGTGCTCCAGCCCCCTCACAGCTTCATTGCCCTCCTCTGGACAGGCTCCAGGGCCTCAATGTCTTTCTTGTAGTGAGGGGCCCAAAACTGAGCACAGTACTCGAGGTGTGGCCTCACCAGTGCCGAGGACAGGAGGATGATCACTTCCCCGCTCCTGCTGGTTGTGCTATTTCTGATACAAACCAGGATGCTGTTGGCCTTCTTGGCCACCTGAGCACACTGCTGGTTCATGTTCAACCAACTGTCGACCAGCACCCTTAGATCCTTTTCCAGTGTGCAGCTTTTCAGCCACTCTACCCCAAGCTTGCAGTGATGCATGGAGCTGTTGTGACCAAAGTGCAGGACCTTGGTCTTGTTGAACCTCATACAATTGGCCCCAGCCCACCGATCCAGCCTATCCAGATCTCTCTGTAGGGTCTTCCTACCCTCAGGTAGAACGACACTTCCTCCCCACTTGGTATCATCTGCAAACTTAATGAGGTTGCCCTCAATCCCCTCATCCAGATCATCAATAAAGATATTAAACAGGACCGGCCCCAGTACTTACCCCCGGGGAACACCACTGGTGACCAGTCGCCAGCTGGACTGAAGTCCACTCACCACTACTCTCTAGGCCTGGCCATCCAGCCAGTTTTTTATTCAGAGAAGAGTACACGTCTCTTAGCCATAAGCTGCCAGCTCTTCTAGGAGGATGTTGTGGGAGACAGTATCAAAGGCTTTACTAAAGTCTAAGTAGACTTTAGTATTCCATGCATTGATTGAATCTTCCAGTTACTGTGGGAGTCAGGGCTTTTACATAGGCTTGATTCTGATACTATTTGCATTGAATTTGTGCAACTTCTTTATGTCTGTGTAGTTAATGAATTAACAGAGCTAAAACAGGCCAGTCACTCACCATGCCTGCCTATCCCAAGACCAATTTGATAATAAGCTGTGCTCTTAGCAGTGGGATGAGTGTTTCCAGGAGGATATGGAACTGGTGGTCAACATATTACAGGGGAAAAAAGTGACAAGTGGCTGCAGCATAGTCAATGGCGTAAGAAGGACTGGTCCTTGTAGAAGATTTTAATAAAGCTTTAGCTATACACACAACATATAAGGTATAGAAACTCCAGTCAGCTTTCAGCTCCATGCAGCATTTCTCCACAAAATTGTAAGGAAGAAGTTAATACCTTGTGAAAATAAAAACATGTTGGTACATCTGACCAATGTTTCACTTCTTTTCTTAACAGATAACGATCAATGGTAAAAATATCTCAGAAAACAGGCACTCTTGACACTCAAAGGTTTCTCACTCACCTCTATAGAAAATCTTTCTGTAGAGTTTGATGACAATCACATCTATACAGGAATTTAATCTCCAACGTTTTCAAGGCAATGATCTTAACTGAGACCAAATTTCTTACTGCCATGGCAATGGCAAACACATGAATTTACTTCTGGGCACATATTCTATGCTTTTTGGTGCAACTTTCATTCTGTCTGTCAAATGAGCTGTTTCCGGTGGCTGGTCAGTGCTGACTACACTCCTTGTTCCCAGTCCCACACTGTCAAATTTTGGATGCAATTACTATAGTCTGCACACTGGAAGTTCGAGGAAGCTCAGACAGAAAATCTCAGTCAAAACTAACTTAGAAGTGGGTGGTATTTGCAGAAAAAAAACAATAATTTGTCAGACACATGCAGTTCTGAGGTAATTTCACACACTGCTATTGAGGATCCCAGGGTCTCTGTACCATGTACTGTGCAATTGCAGCTGAATGCCTTTTGTTCAGTTTGAACAACCCAATTTAGTTCAAATGAGTTAGTTTGCCTCCTCTGTCAGTACCTGCCAACACTGTCACATAAACAGAAATGAAGATATTAGTGCTTTTTCTTCAGATGGTGTCTGGTTGGCTATTGTTAAAATACGAGGGCAGTTGTTCACATCCATTTTGTATTTAGTCTAAATTAGCTTTTTAGATTTAAAAATACCCTAGATTTCTCTTGCCTATCATTTTCTCCTTTGATACTATTCCCGAGCTGGTGGAAGTTTCAATCAGAATGCTGTTAACCTCCAACAAATTAAATACTGGGAGAGTATATTAAGCAGAGCACAAAAACTAAATAGATTTTAGGAGATGTAAAAGGCAAGAAGCAAACTGGAATAAAAGACAGCTGGAAGAAGAAACAAGATTGATATGTAAGATTCAAACCTGGTATAAGTCTAGCACTTATTGGAAAAGCACGTAGGATCTTTATCTTGCAATGCAACAAAAAAAAAGGTAATGCTTAACATTAAAGTAACAGTTTCCTAACAGTTTCCATTCCAACTTGAATGGGTATAAGTAAATTCAAAAACTGTTATGCCTTCCTAGTAGTAAATTCGTTCATTTGGCCTACACAACCCCTCTGTGAAAAAAGAAAAAAAAAACAACCACCACCAACAAAAAAAGACAAAGTGATCCAGAACACAATTTCCTCTTTCCAGTACAGAGCCATCACTGAGCTGGCCGTAATGCTTTTAGGCTTTTGATTCAGCTATGTTTAGGTCCCAGAATTAAATCACACCATATCTTTTTGATTTTCTTATACTCAACTTTAAAAAGGGTGCACTGTTTCATACTGTCGCAGATAAAAAAAATTCAGAGATTATATTCTCTCAAATCATTGCCCTGAGCTGAGGCAGGGCTACAAAACAGGGCTGAGCCAGAAGATAATTATTGATAATCTCAGAATTTCCTGCTTCCAGCTGCGATAGAAGAACAGCAATGACAACCTTTTCCATTGCACTTCATTACCTACCTTTCCATATGCAGCCTAACACTGTATGTAAAATACATGATCCAAAGATAATGGAAAATCCATACTGAAAGACAGATCATTGGTAATCTGGTGTCTTTTGGCGAAAATATTTCAGAATATTTCAAAGACCTCTCCCATGAGAGTGAGTCTGAGTGTCTGGCCAGTATTTTCACTGTCAAAATACTTCTATGAAAAAAAAAATAAAAAAAGAAGGAACACTAATTCAAGCTGGAAAGTCCTACTCAAGATTTGTACCACATGACTTAAAATTCCATGGAAATTTTGATAATTCAGCCCCAAATCTGTAAAATGAATTCATTTATGATGAGGATGGGCTACTAATCTGTACCAGATGGAAAGAAAGGTCAGATGATGGTAACAAGAAAGGTAATGGGCTTCCACCTTACCAATAAAAATCCCACAGAGAGTGGGTTTATTTAGGCTAGGAAATAGAAAAAGGCTGTGAGTGAGAAGCGTGGCAACCAACTCATACATTTTTAAGTAGGATGGGATTAGAGACCTCAACAGGGCTAAAACATTCAATGTGAATCTTGTATTTTTTTACATCCTGACTGCCTGCTTCAGGTAGACTGTATTTAAATATAAGTTCCCAGAGAGACATAAATTCCTGTTCCTCATATAAAATTTTAATGCATTTCCATTATTAATCCAAATTTTATTCCAAGGAGATTTGCCTCTGAAATTAATCAAGAAATTTTTGTTGTACTGCAGATGAAGCAAGCACAGAGCTCCAGGATCCTAGCACAGAAACCAGACTTATAAATGCAGCCCAAGGACGGCGCTAAGTTTGCTCTAAGCCAAGTGGGCAGGTCACATAACACATCTCTCCCAGCTGATCAGCATCACTCAGGTGTGGTTTGAAAGGCAGCCCAAGAGGAAAAGCAAATGGATTTCTCCAGTACAGAGCCCAGAAACATGCACTGCTATGACAAGAGATAGCAGAAAGGCCATGAAAAATAGCGACAGCTCCATATATATTAAACCAGATTTTGAGGTAGTTGTTTTTTTCTTGCCTGTTTATCGCCCTGCATCCAAGTACTAAAAATAAAACTTGTTAGTTATATATATGTGGGAGTCGGATCTCCATCCAAAACAAAAATGCACCCAGTAACATCTGTCTTGATCTTTCCAATTTGGGTAAATTAATTTCTGCCAACAGCACGGATATTTTGCATGAGCTGGTACAACAGGCAGTAGAGCTGGGATCATAAAACCTAATGGCCCATACCCAAGATCTCTCTTCTGTGCAATGCTCAGTAGAAGACCATGGAAGGGGCTCTCCAAGTTTGGGAGGTAGTTTCTAGGCAGGAACACTCAGTGCAGTGGCACATGGATGCTTTGGCATGAGTTGATGTGCAGATAAATGATTTAGGGGAGGTAATAGAATAATGGAATCACAGAATAACAGAATCATAGAATCACAGAATAATAGAATGGTTTGGGTTGGAGGGGACCTCAAAGCCTATTCAGTTCCAAACCCTGTGGGCAGGGTTACTACCCACCAGATCAGGCTGCCCAGGGCCCCATCCAGCTTGGCCTTGAGCACCTCCAGGGATGGGGCATCCACAGCTTTGGGCAACCTGTGCTAGGGCCTCATCCTCTGAGTAATAATGCGACACAAAGTGTTTGTAGATACAAGAGTGGTCATGTATTTGTGCATTCTGTGTGTTTGTGGGGTTACACAGACACATTGCTCACAGTCATGAGTCTCATGCTATGGATTTTCTTGACAACAGGTCTAAAGATGCCATACCAATCCTCTTTAGCATTGGCTCTTTTGGTATGTGACAAATAGTGTTGATATATCTGAATAAAGAGCAATACCTTCAGTGAGATCATCTCTTTCCCTGAGATGGAAAAAGGAATTCAGTCCAAAAATCAATCTTATTGTTAATTATTTGTACTAACAGAAATGCTGACACATGAAACAATTTCATTGGCTTTCTATATATTACCCTCAGGTGACAGCCTTCAGCACAGTGCCCAGCAGAACACTTCAAACTTTCCTAAGAAGGGTCAGAGGCTGCTTTTGGGTGCCTGTCCCCAAGGCAGCAGGGATGTGGCAAATCCAGATGCCTGGCGTTCAACCCCTGGGCTTCTTTCACTTGCATCCATTTCCTTCAACCACGCAGTCAAAAAGGGCAGAGTCGTCTTTGAATATTGTATTTCAGAAATTGAGTGAAAGAAAAAAACATACATGACTTTCACACTGAAGATTTGTTCCACAAATATTCTTCTCTGAGATGCTTGCTGACCAAGAGTAAAGGGAGGGAGAGCAAAAACACTCAGAGCAGTTTCTTTGATTTTACACCAAGAGCATAACACTCTCTGTCTGACTCCATTTTGGCGAGACGAGGCAAGCTTTCCTCAATGTACGAGACAGCATGGGAGTTAGACCACGTGCCTGGTTCGGTTCCAGCTTTAATCCAAAGTTGCTCTTGACACAAAACCAGAGAAAACTTGGCAGTGTCATTTCCCGAGCTTGGGTTCAGTCCCAAACAAACTTCCAAATGAAACACAAGGTCCTGAATCTGCATGGAGCGAACCAAAGAAAACGCTGGCACCGATGCCAGCAGAGCATGCGGCCAAGTTTTACTGATACCCACATGGTGCTTCTCTTTCAGCTGCCCACAAAGAGCTAATACTGCCCTGTGCAGGCTTTGTGCCCTTTAACTGGAACCTAAACAAGAGGGTTTGTAAAGGAAAGGAAAATGGATGTCAACGCTGATGGCTGATGTGTCCATGGGCCACCACCCCCAGGCCACCGCACAGGGCACTGCTGATAATCCCAATAATGAGAAATAAAAGTGAAATTTCAAGCCTAAGTAATCTGTTTATCAAAGGAAATAGCTGACTTTCAGCTTGTGGGGAGGGGAGAAATCACTTCTGCTATCGTCTCTCCTTATGACACAGGATCGGGGGCTAATCTTTCCCAAGGATTTCCTGTGTGATTAGGTGCAAATCACTAGAACAAACACATCTTTGCTCACATCAAGTACTAAGCTTATGCACAGAAAGACTATGCAGAAGTTGAAGCAATGTACTGAATGAGTAAGGATGCCAGAATTGCCTCTTGACGCTTTCTGTGATTCAGCCCTCACTCCTCCCCAAGATGTAAGGCAGGACTGGAACCTACCGGGTCAAGCCAGCACCCTGCAGCCTGCTAAGTGCCACGAAACCCATGCACGGGTAATGCCGTACAACTGCAGAATAAGCATATGACAAGTTTTTGCCTCAAATACACATGCATTTTCATTAGCCTAAACAAAACAGTGGCCAGTCAGACCTCGGCAAACAGGCACTTAGAGGAGGATGCTGTCAGCACACTGGCTTACAGATTGGGAGGAAATTTTTCATTCCCTTGAATTGGGCAGAGAATCAATAGCTCATTTTTCATGTTATGGTTATTACGCCCAGTGCTCCAGGGGTACTGTGTTATATACAGCCTCTATAGCAACGGCTTAGATTCCTCGCTCCTGTTTGCTCTGACAGTGGCAATAATTGCAAAAATCCCCAGGACTGCAGAGTATTTAGCTCCGATTGGGAAATACAATAGTGGACCAAGTAGAAGTAAAATAACAGCCAAAGAGAGCAGCATATCAATATGAAAACAACAGCAGCACGACCCCTCTCCAGTCCCATTAGGGAGATTACCCCAGTAGAAACCCAGCTCCTCAAAAGAGCATGCAGAAAAAAAATGGTTTTTGTTTTTTATTAAAAGTGCCTTTTACCATCTACAAAAAAGTACTACTGAGCATCACAGAAACATCACAACACTGCATATGCCGTGGTTTTGAACACATTCCTGCCTTAAATACATTCCTGTCTACCTAAAATAAGCAGCAGACTTACACTCTGCTCTGTGACAGCGTATGGATGCGCACCCTCGTGTGTGCAAGAGTAAAACTTGGGTCTGATTGTGCGGTGAAGACATGGAAGTTGCAAGGTGAAGTAAAGTACTGGGAACCTAGACCACCTGATGAGCACAGCATCAGCACCAATAGTAAAAACAATAACAGTAATGGGGAACCTGATATAGAGCTTTAGTGAAAAGCAATCTCTGAAGGCTCGTGGCTGTGAGAACAAATATAATCCAGCAATATAGAGCAAACTATGGATCACCCAGACCACAGCACATAACAGAAAATTCTTTTTTTTTTTAAGTTTGTAAAAAGCCAAAGCCTCAGAACTGACAGTTAAAGAAGCATACAGCAACATCAGAGCAGGAAGCAGGCAGACAATAAAATGCCCCATGCACCTTCAGACAAGGGAACGGGGTGCTGCGTGTAAAATGGTTCTTGGGTGGCAAAGTCTTCAAGCCAGGTGGAAGACAAACAAAGTGAAATGTTCCTTTCATACAACTGACTGCCAGCCTCTGTTTAGGGATGACTTTCAGTATACACGAGGGGATATGAAGAGGAGAAACCTTCCATAAGAGATGCCCTCCAGAGACAATGACAGGACATAGTTAGTGGGGATAACTCTTTATCTCCCATTTCTAGCACCGCTACAAGTTCTTTGAGAGCCCGTTCAGCAAATATATTTGCTACACCTTAAATAAGTGCAAAATTCCTAAGATTCATATCTCTCTGCATATATCCATATGTTTATACATGAAAATACATCCATATGCATAAAGAAAAGAAATCTATTTTATTTTCACTCAGAGAAACAGTTGCATGCTTGGAGCTAGACCTAACAAACCTTTGCAGCCTAAACACAATTTGCCTGCTCATGTTTGCAGGAACGTAGAAAAATATTTAATCAGATTCTTTTATAGAGAAGAAATGAAAAACCACTGATAATGGAACAGCAGAACAAGAATGAGAAAGCTGGTTGGACTCTGATGTTCCTGTTCTTGTGACTATGCAAGCAAAAGGTCTATTGATAAAACTAAAAGATATAAACTGGTAGAATAGAGCAGCACACACGGACCCTACTCAGTTAGTTTTAGAGTTTAAAATTAGGGCAGATTTTCACAAGAATTAATACAGTTTTCACGCTATCACAACAACATTTAAAATGACAGAGTAGCCTATTGCATCACACAGTAAACTGACTTTGATCTTTGATCAAACAAATGGAACAATGTTGTATCACCATTGAACTCTAGTTGCATTGTGCATGTCTTTGTCTGCTACTAACACTTGGCTTTGGCCATCACTAGACCAATATACCAATTTGGTCTTGAGAAGATGTTACAATATTTGCACTTTATGTTGTGACTTAAAAAGGGGTATGCATATAGATAAAGGACATTAGAGCAAAGCTCAGGAGCTGAGTGTCCAGATTTACCACCAGCTTGTGCTGAAGAGGTTACACATATGCTCGACCAGGTTGTGCTGCTGCACTGTACATGGCAGGCAGTGAAGGTGGCTGAAATGCCAAATTTCATTAAGATGCTTCAGCAGCTGCTATAAAAAGAATTAGCATGAGAAGCAGAGCACAAAGAACGCCACACAAGTGAATAGAAATTGAAGAAAAATGAGCTCCTTGTGAAATATTGCAATCACTTCTTTAAGCAATAAAGAGATGGTTTGTTAAATAATAGACTAGAACAACTCCAATAAAATAAAAACTGTCAAAGTACGCTTTTTAAAGTTGCTACACAATCTTCCAGTTTTGCTTTCATTACTAAACAGTAACAGATTATCAGATTTTATCATCATCTTGTCTGGACAATATCTTAGCAGCATTTGAATACGTTAAAAAATGAAAGAATATCAGAAGAAGAAAATTTAATATAATTACCACTTTCTGAAAATAGTTTGTGCGTAACATTCACTTAATATAGCTCAAATAAAGTGAGAAAGAAATCAAGGATGGAGAAACTGTTTCCTATTTAAGACCAGATACAAACAGCTTGTCCTAACCATCTCTTTGGCGCTTACTTCCACTCCCTGCATGTGGAAGCAAATGAGAAAAAATAATTGTGCCAAAAGAAACCTCACATTAGTGCCAGACCAGGGGCCTTGGCCTTAGTGAGCCCAAAGATGATCTGGCTTCATCAGCTACAAACCTTGTGCTAATCAAATCCTTTGCTGCAAACACATTTACCTTCAGAGACTCAAAGTACAGAAACAACAAAACAAAATTTTGAAAAAAAATTTAAATCGTGTCCTATGGCCACATAGGCTGAATGGCTTAAATCTTCCCCACACAGCCAACAAACCCATCACTACCTCTTCAAAACCACAGCACAGGGCCAGGGAATTCACCCTTTTTGCCCCTCTGAAGCGACTCTGATGTGATGTGTAACAGCAGCCTTTCCTTTGCTTGATACTCTCCCATGCATCCAGTGAAGAAATTCTTCACTGTGAGGGCGGTGAGACACTGGAACAGGTTGCCCAGAGAAGTTGTGGATGCCCCCTCCCTGGAAATATTCAAAGCCAGGCTGGATGGGGCTTTGGGCAACCTGGTCTGGTGGGAGGTGTCCTTGCCCAAGGCAGAGGGGTTGGAACAAGATGATCTCTAAGGTCCCTTCCAACCTGAACCATTCTATGATTCTATGATTCTATGTGTACACAGAAAGTAGGTTTTCCTGTAAGCAACAGGAAAAAAAAACAGTCAATTTCCTGCAAAATCTGTGCTCACTGCCCCATGTCCCACACCATCACTCCCACAAATCACCCCAGATCCCGCTCTGTCTCTTGCAACCGTCTGAAGGGACAAGAAGCCATCTCCAGCCTGCTGGGGTCCTCACCTGAGCTGACTTGTAGACTGAACTTATTTTTCAGCTGTCTTATTTCCAGTAGCGTTGAAATTGCCCACCATCTTGTACAATTACTGGGGACAGGCAGATGGGCAGAAGCATAGCAGAATCCCAATTCTCTTAAAATCAAAAAATAGTTTCCTGCCCAAATCACCAGACAAAAGTCCCCTTCCCTATAACCACACATCTCTTGAGCACAAGTATTTTACCTTCAGCTCTCCAGCTCTACAGACAGCAATCCTAATTTATGCCCAAGCTAAAGAAACAGTCAAAGGCTCAGTTGTATCAATCCTTACCATAACAGGGGCTGACAGCATAAGTGTGCAACATCCACTTATCTGTTTGCCATTAGGATTGTAAATATCCTTTGGCCTTTTTTAAATTCTCAATCAGCACAGAAAGAAGTCACATTTTTGATGCAAGGTTCACCACATCGGTGCAGAGAAACTACTTTATCAAAACCTTTTACCACTGAAAACCTAAGAAGTTTGAGTCCTTTTCTCCGCTGATCTTGAGTGTTAAACACAAACTGAAAAGCAGAATGGGGAAAAAAAAAAAGCACCACCACCAGGGTCACCAGCTCTGCTCAGAGAACCAATACTGGAGGCTACTTTAATCTATTTGATATTGGATGGTGCTCCACTCTAGCAAAAGCAGAATGACATCCAGTGGTAGAGGTTAAACCTAAAGAAATTAGAATGGGAAATAAAAAAAATGAATCATAGTGCTGGTTGATTTTTAAAGCGTGTGGAAAATTTACGGCAAAATCTTGCATCTTTCTGAAAATCCTCCAATTATTCAACTGGAATTTACTGGGATCAACGCAGAAATTACAAAGCAAAGTTCTAGCACCTGAAATATTTATGGAAAGGATGACCACAGCAATTCTTCTTCAGGCCTTTCAATCATAAGGTCTGTGAAAAGAAGGGAGGGAAATGGAACAGGATGCCCTAATCTGCTGAAAGACTGGCACTAGGACATGCAAAGAGCTTTCACATAGAATCATAGAATGGCCCGGGTCAGAAAGGATCCCAGGGATCATCAGGTTCCAACCTCCCTGACAAAGGGGGGTTGCACATGCAGCCTGTATTTCTCTCATTTCCTTGATGCATGTTCAAAACAGCAGACGACCGGCTGCAGAATTCCCTGTCCCTCAGCATGCAAAAGTGATGCTATTTAGCAGGATTCAGAAAACCTGCATTTGATTTAGGGATGTGCCATGGGCATGCTGGGAAAACTGGTAGCTCTTTGCGTTAGTTTCTCCATCCATGAAGTGCAAAGGATGACTCTGACATCTTATGTTTAGTATTTCAAGATCTACCACTGAAAAATGTTCCGCTAAAGTGGTTATTATTAACCCAGAAAACTTTTCCATCAGTTAATTCAATATAAAAGATAACATTGTCATTTTTCTAAAATAATAGGCTCACAGTATAGCAGGTGTCTGCTTTAAAAATGAAATACCTTACTCAAGTGAAGGCAAAACCCTTTGAAATCAGAACAAAAAGCTCACTTTTCTGACTGCCAAATTCTTTCAATGCTTTTCTTTTACTCCTCTGATGAAACCCAGAATTCAAAAAAATTCAAAATTATGTACCTCCAGTTTTATCAATGGGAGCTTTGGATTTTTGTTTGAAAGGTTAGTTATTTGCCACCCCCTTCTCTAAAGTGAACATAAAAGACTTCTGCAGCATTGATGATCTACATGTCAATTGTTAGGAATAAATTTCAGGGAAGGTTAGATGACACATAACTTACTGGGAACCACTCTGCAGGATTGCAGGCAAGGTTAGAGAGATGTCCTTTCAACAGGACAAATAATATATCCATTCACTATGAGCCAATGTGTCATGTTACCTCATTTTAATCAGCCCTTTTATGATATAATATTCATGTGGAAATCAGGCTAAAAATACCCCCTGCCAAGGTGACTGAAGACATAAAATTGAAAACTTTATTTTGCATATTTTAAGATCAGGTATTATCCTGAAATAATGTAGCATATTAATTGACTTTCGTATTGGAAAGAGAGAGAATGAAAGCAAGGGAAGGAAGGAGGAGATGGGCCAGGAGCTATTGCCTCTCCGTCAATGATTAACCAGCCTAAGCTAAAGCCAACATGATCTTTCTACACTCCTCAGAGGCACAGCACTGTTATTTAGCACCTTCATTTGCATAAAAAAAATACAAAAGCTTGGGCTTAGATGCCGGAGTACAACCGCTCGTCAGCATCCACAGAGACACAGGCAGCCAAGGCTCTCCTTGACTTGGCTCCCATAGGGGGAGCTGGACAGGAACACACGCTTACCCCAGAGAAAATGGTATCAATGCTGGGGATGGGCAAGGGGAGGAGGACTTCCTCTAGCTGTAACCTTCACCAGACAGCAGTGCTCCCAGCACAAGTCAGCTGTTTGGGGCAGTGTTGTTAGAGAGGAGAAAAAAGTCATGTTGGGTCTATTTCAAAAAGATATTTACAAAGACAAGGGAGAAGCACTGACTTTGTACATCAAAACCATGCCTGGCCGTGGCATTTCACGGTTTCAGAGCTACTCCTCCAACGTGTCTCATGTTTGGCTTGCTCAGTTTACAAATCAAGACAAGGCATTTCATGTAGTAGCACTGAGGAGGCCAGGAACACAACTGAGCTGGCAGCTGCCTGGCTGATATGGGAAGCAGAGCAGGCACACAGCTTCATCTTTCACTCTGATATTGGCTATGCTGAGCTGACAGCAATGAAAAGTTGTACCTGACAGTTTATTATACTGATGTAAGCGAGAAGAATCACAGGGGACTGAAGCTGTGATGATGAGAGGGCAGTTCACCAGACCGTAACCACATGCTGAAGGGGTCCCCCTTATTTTTCCCCCAAACCTTCAACTCAGCGCAGGTAACCTTTCAGCAGTCAAACTTGTCAGCACATTCATCTGATACATCAATATTATGCAGAACAGGACCAGTACTGGCAGTTCCATACCACTGGTTATGTAAAGTCGTAAGTTGGTTTTCAAAAGGGCATTTTGGCTAGAGTATCTGCAGTAGTACTTTCGACGTTTAGCAGCTGAACTGAGACAGATGAGGGGCAATAGTAAGCCTATTAGGACAAAATTGAATGTTACACTGCATATAAAAATAATACAAAAACGATCATTTCCTGATATTTTTAATGTACTAATTCTCTTCTATTACATTGCTACAGAAAGCAGTGAAAAATGGTCTTGTTCTCTCATTCAAAGAAAAAACTGACATTAAGAAATGAACTTCATTTCAAGGGAAAAAGAGCTCCTGCTTTTTATAGCCAATTTCTTTTTCCATAGGTAAAAAAAAAATGATTTTACCATAGCCAAAGAGTATTGGTAGTGAGCTTGAACATTTCACAAGTGGTTACAGGGGATGCTTCTCAGGGGTCAATACTGCAGCTGATACTATTTCCCATCCTGACCTGGCTCATGGGATTCAATGTGCTCTCAGCAGACTTCCAGATGACCTCAGGTTGGGGAGGGAGAGCTGTAAAGACGCTTTTTTGCATGTCAGGATGCTGTTTTACTGTTCATACGGGCATGCAGAAGCTAGAGGAATGGGCTGCCAAAAAATGCACAAGCAAAGTCCTGCACTTGGTAAGAAGCAACCTCCACAGAGATGCCTGGGCAGCAGTGACAGATAAATGTGCACTGGATTGGTTTCCTGAGATTGCAGTCTGCAAGGCTGAAAGTGATTATCCCCCTCTACACATAGGGTACTGTGTCCCGTTTGGGGTCAGTATCAATACTCCCACATAAAAGGACCTTAGAGAGAAGACATGGCCAGATTTTTTTGCCAGATTTTGCTCTCTGGTGACAGCAACAGGGCCCGAGGGAATGGCATGAAGCTGTGTCAGGGGAGGGTCAGGCTGGGTGTTAAGGAAAAGGTTCTTCCTGATAGGGTGGTGGGCATGGAACAGGCTCCCCAGGTCAGCAGTCATGGCCCCACGCTGCTGGAGACCAAGGAGTGTTTGGACAGCGCTCTCAGACACAGGGTTTGGATTTTGGGTGGTGCTGAGTGGAGCCAAGAGTTGGACTCAGTGATCCTTGTGGGTCCCTTCCAACTCACGATAGTCTCTGATTCTATGATTCTAACTTTGAGGTTAGCTCTCTCTTGAGCAAGGGGTGGGACTAGATGACTCCCAGAAATCAACTTCCAACCAGACATTTTTTGTGATTCTCACTATCTAGGTCTTTTTGTGTGTGCAATGGCTATCACAAAAGACAGACAAAGGACTCATAATTAATTTTCAAGGGGGAGACTGAGGTACATCTAACATTGGGCACATGCCATGCCTATAAGAACTCCACAACCAGAGGCTTGGGAGGAAACCCAAAACCTATTGCTCATTAGAGGAGAGATGAGGCAGACTCCCTGTTTCTTCAGGATTTAAAAGACAGTGTGCCTTCAGCTTCCATGCAGGGGATCTCAGTATGACCAAAACCAGCTGATTTGTAGTTTAGTTCTCTGCATTCCCTTTAAGGGAAGTGAGAAAGAAAATAGAGGGCAATATTCTTGAGCAAGTATGCAGGGATTTACAGACCTACTGTAATTCCTAACAGCAGCTGTGCCTCTATTTCACTGCGTCATGCTTAGATCAGTTGAAAACTAGCACCCCTGCTATGCATCCTGCTGCACAGTGTAAGCTCATTGTGCAGCAATATCAGTTCAGTAGCCAAACAATTTGAGAAAATGACTCCCACTTCTCAAGTTGAAAAAATAGAGACCATTTTTCATTTTTTATTTTTTCATAAAGAACATTTTTCTAGGTAATGGTGACAGATTCCAGGACCCACAGCTAACAACAGAAGGCTTTATAAAGAACATAGACACAAACCTGGTTACAAACACAAAGCAGTATGGTAGTTTTGTTCAGCTATTCCAGATTAGCAATTTCACTACAGACTAGGCTTAACTACACTACAGGTGAGACAAGATTTCCTACACTGTACTTCTAAATTTAATTAATTAGGCACCTGTATGAATACAAGCTTTGCTGAGTCAGTAACCCATAGATAAAGATTTGTTCTAATAGCATTAGAGCATGAAAAGGAAAAAAGTGCTTCTGTTAATACACTTTTAGTATTCTGTCTCAGTAATACCCAAGTCTTAGCGACCTCAATAAAGTCTCAACAGAGAATTTACACATGGAAATATGATAAACTGTCCCTGAATTTAGACTATCTGGAATTAGATTATTTCCCTTAAATAAACAACAAGAACAAAAACCAACCCATGAGAACAGCAAAACTCTTAGGGAAACAGTCACTGAGTAGTGGGAAGTATTGCACTCTGATGATCAGGAAAAGGGAGTAATAAAGGAAACACAGCCCTGTAAGTATTTGTGCCCCTTCTCCTAACACTAATAATTGGGACAGTAATTTTGGGTGGCAAAAATAAAATAACCTCTCCTTTTTTTTTTTTCATCACACAGTCACTGACATACAGCTGGAACAGCCTGTCTCATTTTATTTTGGGCTTTTAAGACGTTCCTGAGGCATTAAGGTGATGTGTGAAATACCAATTCAGAAAAAGAAAATAAAATTTAAAAAAGCACCAGTTTTAGTACCTTGCAGCATCCATCCTCAAAACTCCATGTGAAGAAAGAAGCAGCTGAATTAAGAGCTGGCCATTTCTTGGTAACACCTTTCACACTGGGATCATAGAAAATGTCTCATTTTTATGAAAGATAGGCCATTAGCAAAGATGTAGGCCAAAATGTGTTTATTTTTGGATTCATATTTAGCAGTTGGAACCTTTAATGAATTTTGGCTATAAAGCATCATATACACACGTCTTCCATGTAGGAATCTCTAGTAAAAAAAAACTCCTGAAGAGGCAGTCCAAAAACAGAAATAAGAGCACAAATATAACTTCTTCATAATAAAAGAACACCTGAATACAACCAGAAGGAATGCTATTTCTATATAGATGATACAAAATGGCAAGTTCCTTTCTTTTATTAAATTAAAAGTTCCTTTTCTTTTATTGTGTGCAAACAATCTATCATAACTTCTTTAATAATTTTAATTGGTGAATCAGAGAAGTGTCATTGTTTGATTGACTAATTTGCTTGGATCGTCAAAAATCCTTTATTTCCATTACTCACTTTTTTTGGTAAATGATGAATTAGCTACTGTACTGCATTTCTCCTCCACACCTTTCCCCTCTTATTTAAGGAATACAGGGATGAAAAACTTTCATTTAGACCAGAATAATTATTTAATTTTTCATCTGTGGAAAGACATTTCCAGTAACTCATCTCCCTAATAGAGCACAGTAATACCAAAGGGAGCGGGAAATTTGGGAAGAAAGATAACATGAGCATTTTCAATGATCTTTTCTAAAACTTCTAGACTAACATTAGACATGTAGCTGTGAACCACTGATGCCGTAACACCAATAATGTACTTAAATTGCTTTTTTGAATCGAATCAATTAAAAAAGGGCAAAGGCACAGATGTGATTCCTTCTCCTGTGCACAGTTTTCTTTCCCGTACTAATACACAAAGAAGTGGGATGGATTTCCTTTAAACCAAAGGATTAACACCACCATGGAACAAGAGTTCATTACAAACAAGAAAGGATTTGTGAAGGCAAACTAGCCACCATCAATTCTAAAACTCCAGCCCATGCCAGTTACACATGCAGTCCTTGTCACTCGTTTGCTTCTGAGTCAGAAGGACTCATCATTTTGCTAACACAATCAGACAGGACAGTTTACTTCAAAGCTATAAAAAGTAATGACATTTTCAGAAAACAGAGGCCTAATAATTTTTCCATGAGCTAAAACAGGCCTTTGAAGCACAACCTCAAATTATAAGCAGCAGGCACAACTTTAATCCATACTGCGCCTACAGAGTATCCACAATATTAAGAAAAGTATCGGAAAATCTTAAAACCAGAGCAGCTGCTAAGCTATGCAGGAGAAAACCTGGCAGTGCTAGGTTCAAAAAAAAAAAAAAGAAAAAAAAAATCAGAGTAAAAGAAGAAAATCTCTTAATCCTGAAAAATTTTAGAAAGTCATTTCTTCTCTTTTGTATTTCCAGCAGAATTAGATCTTCAGTGGCTATACTCCTGCTCTTTGGGTGACCTTTCAGCTGTTTCATTTCACTGCCTGTCCTCAAGGATATCTTTTTAAGGTCTTGCTAAATGGGAAGAGAAATGTGCAGTGAGCAAAACACTCCAAAATGGAGGCACTTCTGGTTCGGTACATACTTGGAGGATATATAAACTGCAGAAAAGGGTCTCTTATTTCCAAAGGCCAAATACATTTACAGAGTCCTTTCTACAAGTGCTTCGGGAAACTGGTTCTTACACAGTAAAAGAAAATTAAAGGAGCATGGATTTCACTGACTACCTCACTTTGTCCAAGAGAAAATCATTATTGATATAACCTCCTATTTAATTAGGAATTCCAGAATTCAGTGGGAGAAGCTCCATGACTGAGGACAAAATTCAGTGATTGGTTGGGAACATTTTTTACTATCGCTATTAAAGAATACACTGCTCCCATCCACCTCTAACGAAAAGAAAAACAACTTCTTCAAAAAAAGAGGGTACTATTTTCTTTCTTATTGTCACTTTTCCTGAACTGAGAAGTCAGACATGCTTTTTCTCATCTAACAATGGTTTCCACAGTTCCTCCTCTTCTGCAGCAAATTTGAAAGTCCCACTCATCTACAAATTTTGTGCTGTATTTGTTGCAAAAGACATCAAATTAACTGTATTCACTTAGGCTACATTTCTCATTTATTTTTACTTTTGAAGAAGACCCTGGCAAAGATGAACAGGCAAGCAGAACACTGCTTACTATTTTTAAAGCATTTTGAAGGGAAAAAAATCAGGCTTTGACATTGGAACACTGCTTTAGCCAGAAACTCTATATGAAAAATAAATCATCTGATCATCTGAAAATACAATAATGTGAAACCCCAAGGTCTTTATCATACAAGATTTCTAACTCTCCCCTTTCATTTTTTCTGATCTGTTGGGTAGTAGCAAGTGCCTTGTGTGGTCCCTTCTGCTCAAGTGTGCTTGACAGGAAGACTGGCAAGTTAAAAACGATTTTTTTTTAAAGATAACTTAAAAAATAATTAATTCCCACAAATCACTGGGACAGCCAGGAAAGAGAAGCAGGAAAGGGTGGTAAATTCTCTCTGTTTCCTATGTGCTCATAAAACGGATCCGTAGAAACAGCAGGATAGTAAACTTCTCCAATTTCTTTGCTTGTGTTGCTCTGCAGTGCAGGAGCACTGGGCTTGGGAAGAAAACAAGAGTTAGGAACACTGAGGCCCCGCAGTTCCCTGCAGCATAGCTTCACTGGCAGTGTAAGACACATGGCAGTGTAAAACATTGCGCAGTGCAACTGGCACTGCCCAGTTGGTCTGCTGATAGTCTCTACGAACCCATATTCCTCATCAAATTGCCAAAGAGATGGTCAAGATGAGGCAATAGTCATAGAAAATGCTCATCTTCCTCCCCTCATGCTCTTACACGGTGTCAGTGCCCATGACAGCTCACCATGTAATTGAGCATAGATGTAGTGGTAATCTCAGTCTCAGAAAAAATCACTTAGTAACTTATTCAATTCACATTATTTCCACTGAATCACAGAGTGGCTGAGGTTAGGAGGGACCTCCATGTCCATCTGGCCGAAATGCTGCTCAGGCAGGGACACCCAGAGCAGGGTGCCCAGGACCACATCCAGGTGGCTTTTGAAGATCTCCAAGGAGGGGACACAACTTCCCTGGGCAAACTGTGCCAGTGCTCAATCACCTGCACAGCACAGAAATGCTTCCTGAAGGTCAGAGGGAGCCTCTTGTGTTCCAGTTTGTGCCCAGTGCCCCCTGTCCTGGCACTGGGCACCACTAACAAGAGCTTGGCTCTATCCTCCCTGCATCCTCCCTTCAGGTATTCACGGATATTGAAGAAATCTCCCCGAGCCTCCCCTACTCCAGGCTGAACAGCCCCAGCTCTCTCAACTTTCCCTCACAGGAGATGCTCCGGAATCTTGCTCATCTGGTGGCCCTATTTCGGACTCCCTCCAGCAAATCCAGGTCTCTCTGGACTGTACTGAAGGGCCCAGAACTGGGCACAGCACTCCAAGTGAGGCCTCACCAGTGCTTAGTAGAGGGGAAGGATCACCTCTCTCAACTTGCTGACAATGTTTTGCCTAATGCGGCCAAGAATACTGTTAGCCTTCTTTGTGGCAAGGGCACCTTTCTGAATCACACTCAACTTGTCACGCCCAGCATGTCCTAGTGCCTGGGGTTGCTCTTCTCCACGTGCAGGACTCTGCTCTTCTCCTTGCTGAACATCAGAAGGTTCCTGTCAGCTCACCTCTCCAGCCTGTCCAGGTCCCTCTGGATGGCTGTAAGGCCCTCTGGTGAGTCAGCCACTTCCCCCAGTCTTGTGTCATCCGCAAATTTACTGAAGACACACTCTAACCCATCATCCAGATTCTTAATGGAGACATTAAACAAGGCTGGGCCCAGTACTGACCCCTGGGGCACTCCGTTCATTCTTGGTCTCCAATCAGACTTCGCACTGCTGACCACCACTCTCTGGGCCCAGCCATTCAGCCACTTTTCGATCCACCTCACTGTCTGCTCATCCAGCCCATACTGTTCAGGGGACAGTGTCAAAGGCCTTATTCAAGTCCAGGAAGACAGTACCACTGGTCTCCCTCTGCTCATCCATCAGGCTTTTAATTTTCTTTACTATCTACTATTCAACTCTGCGAACGTAGCTGAGAACAGTTTATTGAAAGACATTAAAATCAATAAGATAAATGATTCCCATGAGCAGCATGCTCACCCTACACAAGAGTTATGCTAGGATTTGCACCACCCAGAACAAATGAATGACTTAGGTCACTCTGTTGTGAAGTCTACACGTCATATGCTTAACTGATTGGTTAAGCATATTGCAGCAAAATAAGGCAAAATATTGCTATTCTTATCAAAATTCTACAGCATTAGCCATGATGCAATTTTGACATGAATGCATAAGCATGGGTTTGAAATATAGAAGAACCCAAACCCAGATGAAATAAAACTAAACGATTCATGGCAACTGCTAGTGGGGAAAAGTGCTCTTATCCCCACAAAATGAAGTCATCTTTCAGCTAGATAAAAAGTGGAGTTCTTAATGCTATCTCTGTTTATAGGGACACATGCTAGTGTCATGCAGATGATTTAATTTTATTAACTAAAAAAAGCAACCCCCAACTTGGAAATTTTCAATCCTTTTAAATGTTGGACAAATGTTTGGGGCAAGGAACTTGAAATAAGGGTCCTTCAGATATTTTATGAAAGATACAGCTCTGGGTAAAGAGTGTGCATGAGACTATGTTTGCTGTATGTATTAGATTACATTATGATAATGAAAGAGAAAAAAGGAAAGTGAGAGCAAAAGTGTAATTGCTTGAATCATGATGCTAAGTAGTATTTAAGTATTTTCTCATTCTTTATGAGAAGTCTCCAATAATAGAGATGACAACAGTGCCTCTGCTGACCAGTGCAATCTTTCCAAGGACAAAAATGACAGTGCTGATGTGAGGGTGTTTCTTGAATGTCACATAAGATTCAGTACCACCAAGATTCAGCCAAAAAAAACAAAAAAAAAAAAACAAAAAACTGAGTCCCTGCGTATTATTTCTGTTGTATCTATATGTTAACGGTGTCACAGAACCAAATTCCTTTTGACAATAAAACCACCCTCAGTCTTTAAGTTTTAGCTCTCTGCATTTATGTGATTTTGTAAACAACTGTCAAAAGTTTGAAATTAGACTACAAATTTTAGGGTTTTTGATCTATGACCTGACATGAAACTAATAAAATCTAACAAAATCTACATTTTTCCTATTATCTTTGTTTCAAACACATACTGAGCTTAAACCATTGCATGATGTACTGCAAAGCAAAAGCATAATTTTTAGCACTTAGGAGAATATACTACTAATACAAAGAGACATTTGCTTAAATTAAGAAATGATCTAATGTAAATTAAACAGTTTAGTTTTCTAGCAAAACATAAGGCTCAGGTTTGCTCTCTGTAATCAAAGTGCTGTTCCACTAGATTTTGCTTCTGTATTACATTTTGATGGGAATATCACCCTGAATGCACAATGTCAGTAAAACGGCCAATGGGCCTAGCTTTCAGATGTGCATCTTGATTGTGGTCTGACTTCTAATTAGTCAGGAAACATTTTAAAAGGTGAAATTTTAAGCCCTCATTTAATGCATAAATGTACATACAGAGATTGTCGGAGAGGAGTCGGGAATCTGGAAGCTTAGTAATGATAACGTGCAGACTTTGATCTTCAAATGACCAACTTATCACTGTCAGGCAACTCTAGGACCCAGTGTGAAAATGCATTTCTATGTGAACCACCATAGAAACTCCTCACATATATCCCTTCAGTATTACCTCAGCAGAAGTGAAGGTTAAACAACCCACAACAAGGGTGGTAACGATTCCTTGGCCATTTAGATCAGGTCCTATCTATGGTCTAAATCTGTTCTGTCAAATTTTCTTTACCTGCACCGTTTCCACAGTCCTGGATTTGCTTAAAATGAAAGCAACAATGATGGTGTTAAAAAAGGAGTCTGCATATTTTTCTTCTGAGGTAAAAAGTAAGCACAAAGAACATGTACTTCCCCTGCAGTGCTGCAGGACTATCAGAAACTATTCACTGCGTGTTTAGGTTGTACATCTTCACAGTTCATATCTTTAAAGCCCCATCTGGACAGTTTATTTTATCTTCATTTTTAGTGCAGGATAAAACACAGTAAAAAGCAATCCCCAGAATGGGGACCCCAAAGAAGCAAAACGAACCGCCACTGGATAACAAGACTTATTGTTTAGACTACAGAGAAAGACAGAAATGGAAAACCATAAAAGTGATCCATGAGATTAAGTCTCCAAAAAACCAATGCATTCCTACAGAAAACCAGGCTTTCTTCACATACAATATATTTTAATGTGTAATGCCATTCTGAAAAAAAATTGTCTATGCTCTTGAGCAACACCAAGTGATTACTTTGTGTCCAGTTGCATGTAATGTCTGTTCATCACATAGATGTCAAAAACGCAAGCAAAGTCTGCACAATTTTCCAAAATGTCAGTTTTGCTCTGGCATTTCTCCCCATCAAACAAACACGACTGCTACACAAACACACCTCACCAGGTGATGAGGCCTGAAAAGTGAAGCCAGAATTTTAAAGGAGCTCTTACCAACACACTAATGACCTCTCTTCTCCCAAAACAATCAATACTCTACCAGAAAAAGAGAAGCTCAAAATTACAGTATTCCTTAGGGAAGAAAAGTTCTTAATTGTTTTAATTATTTGTGATCTTCAGCTTAACTTTTAATGTGTGAAGGGAAATGCAACACACCAGAGAATCACAGACTCACAGAATCATCAAGGTTGGAAAAGACCTCCAAGATCATCTAGTCCAACCATCCACCTACCATCAAGATTGTCCGTTAAACCACTAAACCATGTCCCTTGTACCACATCTCCACGTTTCTTGAACACCTCCAGGGACAGTGATTCCACCACCTCCCTGGGCAGCCTGTTCCAGTGCCTGACCACTTTTTCATTGAAGAAGTTTTTCCTAATACCCAGCCTGGTTAGTTAGAGGAACTAATTGAATGTGCAAAACAAGATCACATGATTTACTGTAGAAACTTTTGCCTTCTCTACCCCAAAACAATATCAACTATTGAAAAAATAATAATAATAAAAGACGAAGAAACCCTAGAATTTAATAAAGAAAAAATAATATATCATTCTTTCTACATGGATATGCTTCTATGCTTCTTCAACACTCAATTAAATGAATGGAGTTATGTGCAGAAAGCTGGAATACAAAGGAGTTTGCAGAACTCCAGATGTGAGTATGGAAGATTGCTTCGATTCTCATTCATATGCTGATGTTCAGTTAGGGTCTTTCTCTTTTGGTAGTCATAGGCAAGGCATTTTTTTTATTAGTCTGACAACTAAATTTTGTTGCTATCAGTTTTCTACTGTTTTCCTCTTGGGCATGCTCTTAAAGCCAACCAATACACACCATACTAAGTCACATTCTGGCAAAACCAGAGCAACATTAAAGAAGCTTACATTTATCCCATATAGTTCACAGAATCCAAACGTATCCTCCCAGTGATAGCATCAGATCATTGCACAGAGAGGAAGGAGTTTGCTGAGAGACAAGGATGTCACAGGAGGATTTTAATTAGCCCACTGGGAAATCCATTCCCAAGTGGTTATAGAAAAGTGGAAAGATAATAGATATGAGACACTGGAGCAGATTATGTCAGCTTTTTATGCAATTCATTCATATTTCAGTTCCTGTTTGAATTAAAACTAAACAGTCTTGCAAACCTTTACTGCGACAGCTGTTCCCATTCACAGCAGTAGTCTCAGAGATTTCTCACCCAAATGCCCATGCCAGGCCACGAGCACATGGCAGAAAGAGCAGATTATGCTCATCTTTGTCATCTCCCCTCTCCTCTTTATTTTAACCAACTGGAGTCTCTTTTCAGTACTTAGATGACAGGCTTGCTGCATCTTCTCCGTTACACATGTAAGCAGTGCCTACTGCAATGAGGCTGGGAGCTCTACAATAATAATAACACTAGATAAACTTGTTCAAATTAGTGCTAGCACAGGAGTCTGAGTATACAAAACTGACTGGCACTGGGTTGCCATAGTCCTCTACAAGTAGCAAATGTTTACTAGTTAGATACTCTTCCACTACGTGTTTCGACAAAGTTGTATCACATGAATAGGAGAATATTCCAAAAGAGAAAGAACTATTCATGTAACTGATTCCATTTAGGAAGGAAACATACTCACTGAGGTGGGCATTAGTTCCTTCATCACCTGGATGAATAGACAGATGACTTCAGTTTCCTGACTTGTGTATGTAACTGCTTTTATTTGCTACTATACAAGTTTTATTAAGATTCAATTCAAATTTCTATTAAAATTCAAGCAATCATGTCATTGAACACAACTGTCTGAATTCACACATGCCCACAGGAGATAAAGGCTAAAAAGGCTTATCTCCTCCAGTATTAGCCGCATNCAAATGGAGGTGGGGAACCTCTTTTCGGTGGTCAGTGGGGACAGGACAAGGGGCAACGGCCTTAAGCTGGAGCACAGGAAGTTCCGCACCAACATGCGGAAGAACTTCTTCACAGTGAGGGTGACAGAGCACTGGAACAGGCTGCCCAGGGAGGTTGTGGAGTCTCCTTCCCTGGAGATATTCAAGACCCGCCTGGACGCCTACCTGTGCAACCTGCAGTAGGGAACCTGCTCTGGCAGGGGGGTTGGACTCGATGATCTCTTGAGGTCCCTTCCAACCCCTGCAATTCTGTGATTCTGTGATTCTGTGATTCTGTGATTAGACAACAACAGTCTGTCAGAGTCAGTTCACAAGTTTATCTCACAAGAAGTTCATCCTTTTGAAAAGGGCAGTTCAGCACGCGATGGGAGCAGAGGAAAAGATACAACTCAATGTAAGAGGCCAAAATAATAGGGAATATCTAAAGAGGAAAGAAAATAGGATTCTTCTTGTTCCCTCTGCTGAATAAGCAATGGTTTACAGAAATACCATCAGAATTCATTAGAAAGGGATTTACAGTAAGAGGAATCTTTCCAGGTTACATGTTATCCCTGAGGAAGTGCAAAACAAGCACTGAAGTCTACCTTGGTTCATCACATCACTCACCATATCTCTTCCTCCAAAACTTGACCTCTTACACAACAATGAAACAAGAAAACTGTAGGTGTACTGGAAAGTAAAAAGATTCATTTCTCCTCCCAGGAGAATTTATATAGTTCCCCCATGATATTTCTCTGTTATACAGTTTCCACTACCCACCCACACACCACCATCCCAAAATCTAGCTGCTCATTAGAAAATACGCTCATGGCTACCATTTCTTGAAGAAGGTTCTGATGAAGACAGAAGTTAAACAGAAGGCACTGCAGAGCAAATGTAGTGATACTAGGGAAGAAAAGTCTGCCTCCATTCTCAGCCTCTCATAATATTGTTATATTAAAGACATAAATGCAGGAAGGGCAATGGCTTTAGCTTTACAGAGAAATTATTACACATTTGAAAAATGAAACAAAATAGGGAAAGGAAGACCGAGCTAAAAATGCTGCCTGAATGCCAAGTACTCAAGGGTGGTAATGAAGAAGAACAGGTCTCTGAGCATGCTGAGATGAAGATCAGCTTGCACAAAGTTCATCATTTGGAAATGTGCACCCACCAAACCTCCAGCACTGTGGAGCTGTGTATCATTTCTCTCACAGTTGCCTTTGAAAGGCATCTTCCCATAAACAGAAAAGAGCTGTTGCATTAGGAGAAATATCATCAGCTCTCTGTGACTTACAGACTTGCAGTACAAAATGATTGATCTGGGACTTCCAGCTACATCTCAGCACCTTTCATTTTAGAAGCTTGTGGACAGTTGCCCAGGCCATATCTACAAGACAGCAACCAGCAGCCTCCTGGAGAACTCGGGAAGACAAAACTATTATACAAATCAGTGAGTAAGCCAGGATCGTATGTCTGGAAGCTGGAACCCAATCATGGAATTAAAGGATCAGAAGGAACCTGCTACTGGAAGGGTTCACCACAACAGACAACGAGCTAGGAGCTATGACCTCATGCCTAAACTGAAAGGATACTCTGAAGCTGATGCATACCCAGGAGAATCCCCAGTGCTGAAGCTCCCTGAGAAACATGCCAGCTAAGATACATTGACAATATCTTACCCCTTTGAGGTATGAAAGCCTGCCATCAAGATCTCCAAGTGCCTTTTTATCATGCTTGTACATAGAATCATAGAATCCTTAGAGTTGGAAGGGACCTTTAAAGGTCATCTAGTCCAACTCCCCTGCAATGTACAGGGACATACATCCTTCAAGGCGCAGGCTATCTAGATAACAATAGGAGGAGAGAGGCAGATCCTGGATTGGTAGACTTGTTATGCAAAGCCAGATTCTGATACTCAGTGTTCTGTCAGGAGCCTCACAGTGAGGAGAGAATGAGTCTTTTACCCTGGACATCTTCCAGTCAGCCCAAGGAGATTACACAGCCAGGTCTACATACCTGCACAGCCCACTCCTATCACCACACAGATCTGGGGCTTTTTCTCGCAACTAGTTGATGTGAGAAGCCCAAATTGCTTGCCCAGACCTGAAAGCAAACAATGGGCAGGCTAAAATGCAGAGGCCATTTGCCCATGGAGAGCGTGCAGCCTGGCAGAGAGTAAACCTGGAGAACCACTGCCTCGTCCTGCTGCCTTGGAAGCAACAGCACAGGAAACCCTTTGGCTGAGACTATAAAAGTAAATAAGAACTGAAAGGTCATTGCCTACCTGTTGTTTCCTCAGCTGGACACCTTTCCACCACAGGCACAGAGTATCTGAAGATTATTTTGTCTTACTACTAAAAGCCTCTACCTCTTCCACAGCCTGTACCCAAACTGGCAAGCAGACCACGACCAAGCTGCAGGTGCAGGCTCCTGACGTGATGGATTATTAGGTTTCCTTCTGTTTGTTTTCCATCTCAGCACTTTGTAATGCTACCAATTAAGGGCTAAATTTATAACGGATGCATTTTTTCCGAAAAGAAATTTACTCAACACTTCTCACTTGTAATGTGATTATTTTTTCTTTTGGTGTCCTAAAGTGTTTTACAAAATTAAAAATTACAGCTAGCTCCAAGACAGCAACAAAATATTGAAACCTATTCCAAGCAGTGTGGCATGAACCACCAATTACCATAAAAAACAATTTATTTAATATGTCAAAGCTAATTGTGGTAGCCCACCCAACACTTCCAAATAAATAATTAACAGCTGAATTTAGGAGCGTGAGGTAATCAAATTCTCTGCTGCTTATGAAATGCATATGGAATATTTTAAAACTATACTGGTTATTATTTCAAAAGCCAGGAGTCTTTGCATAAAGAGTATGCTATTTCTGAAAGTATGAATGTATATGCATGTGAAAGGAGAGGAAAAGACAGAGAAAGAATAATTCATCATTTATTTTCAGCCCTAATTTATTGAAATTTAGACAGCTTAGACAACAAGCATTCTATTTCTTCCCTTCTCCTGGTAAAAACAGAAGTTTGGGACCAAAGAGAAAGGTGGGAGAATAAGTCTGAGCCCCTGTTACTACACTGATACACATCTAGTTGCACCAAGGATCTTGAAGTATTCCTTCTGTGGTTCTCTGCAGAAAGCATTTTATAGTGTGAATAGCTAACTATGAATTTAATTCTCACATCTTCTATTTTTGCTGTGGAGTATCACTCACACAAGTCTATTCTCATTCTCAATTTGGCTTATGATTTTGGATCAACAGACCAATTGTTTTTTCCAATGATTCAAATCATTTTAAAAAGGTGTTATTCTGTTGTGCAGAGAAGCAAAATCATCTTCTCAAAATCACAGAAACAGTCACTACTTGAAGTAGTAATGGTATTGAGCCCCACGATCCATCTGAACCTCCTATCTTCCTTACAGTGTCACATTACCAGAAAAGACCAAAGGCAGAGCAGATACATAAGATTATGCTGATGTAGCTCATGGTTAAATGATGTTTCATAAAGTACGCAGTCTTTAGATATATGGCTCCACAAGGTTTGTAAGTAAACACAGATATGAGCATGACTGCTGAAATAGCAAACTCTCTACAAGTCAAGGATACGTTTTACCATCTCTACTAATATTGCTAGATCTTTTTCTTCCCCAAATATCAGCCACATATATCTGAGAGACATCCTTCTGAGAGTGAGCTACGGTCAGGTTCTAGACACCTTCTAAGCATATTACAGGGATTGTTCCAAGTTTTCACATATGCTTCTTCCAGTATTTTGTATAGGTTCTCATTAGAGGCACGTAATCCTATTTGTATCAAGATCATAACAAGAGGCCAACACAGCACAGATTCTGCATTATGCATTGGTAATATCCCTGCTCTACTACTCACATGTATGGAAGTCATGGTCTAAGTGCATCTCCACTGCTTCTGGATAATGTAAATCCTGAAGCTGTCCCAGGAGCAACAAGAGACCTTCTGAATGGGCTAGCTGGTTGAGAAGAGATATAGGTCTTACACGGTTCCTTAATGCACTGTTTTAAAATTTTAAATCCCTAAAAACACAAATAAGGTCATAATTTTGAGAATAAAATCCATTATAAACATTTGGGAAAAGGTGGCTGCCATGAGGTGTGGCTAACTTCTGTGAGTATCTGAAAAGATACCTGAACTATTTGTAATGATTTTTTATTATTATTATTTTTACACAGAAATTGCTGTCATTACCAGGTCAAAACACTGCCTCTTCAAGATGGCAAAAACCTTCTTCTCTTCAAATCTTTTCTCTAATGTCCCCATCTAATTTCTTGGGAAGCTGCATTCAATGTTACATTCTGAACATTTTTAAAAAAAAAAAGAAAAACAGTACGGAGCAGTTACTCATTATTTCCTAATATCAGATATCAGATTTTTTTTTGTTGTAGTAGAACATAGAACTGATGCAACCTGATTTTCACTGTAAGACTCTTTTTAGGGCTATGAAAAAAAATGGTTTGCTTTCTTTCAAATTATCATCAGCATAATGTTGAGGGGAAAAAAACAAAAAACAAAAACCCAACCCTTTATGCAATGCTGTTGGCTTAGAAGAGAAAGCATATGGAACAGGCTTCTCATTCAGGAGGTTGTTTTTGTGCCAGTGTCTGATGTAGGCAAGAAGACACAAGATTTGCTTTTCCCTTTTTTTTTCCTACAATAAGTTGGTATCTGATCCTCTCTGTACAAGTCAGTATTTGCAAAGATTCATGCTGCTGACTAGCTGCTCTTACTATGTCAAAGTGAATCCTTGATATTCCATATGGACAAGAACGTATTTTAAGAATGCAAAAGAAAAATACACAGCAACAGCATTATCAGTGTGTTTAGTTCACCCAAAGCCAGAGTTGCATTAAAGGCTTCCTAATTAGCCAACCACAACAGAGAATTAATAGTTTTAAAATAAGTATTAGGTATAACAAACCTTTATAGTAAGAGATCTGTAAGTAAACTCATTGCAAAAAGATCATAAATAGATCAAAGTTGTTTGGCTAATTCTGTGTAAGTATGTAACACTGCAAGCTGGGATTAATGAGGTGACATTACTTTTAATGAGCTGTGGTTACTGTTAACCTGGCTGGGAGAAATAATATTAAAAAGACCAAATGTCAGAGATTTAAAGAGAGGCTCACAAAGAGAATATTGCACCTCTTTTACACCTTAGCAAATGCACAACCATAAATAACAAGGAGCAGGGAATGGATAAGGACAATAGAGACCACTCAGAGAGTTGGGTTCTATCAAAAAGCACTTATTTGGATACCAACACATACAAATGAATGCATTTGTAAAAGTGGAAGTCCTGCTATGGAAATCTGTAGCTTTGAAACTGATGTAGGAGGGCTAAGATCAAGCTCTATACATTCAGGAGTGACATGGGGTAGGTGAACAGGGAATGACTGTTCACCTTCTATCAGATGCTGCAGAGGAAGTCAAACAAAAGTAGCAGATGGCACACTGAAAATAAAGGATATGCCTTGCCACGCATCCACAGTTAAGCCAAGATAAGTTATCAACGCAAAAGGTTTCCTTGAGTTCAAAAAAGTGATTGGACAAAAGGATTGGAAGAGAGATTCAGCAAGATCTATTAAATACAGCACTGCTACTTCTTGGCTGAGCCATCAACTGCTCTGAAATTGCTGTGAAATGGTGTGCTCACTTTATTCCGATACTGTTCCCCAGGATCCAGCACTGAGTGTTCTCAGAGACAGGACCCTGGACCACATTAACCTTTAGTCTAACCCTGAAAGGGCCTTTATGTGTTCCTGCATGGTAAGAGTTACAAGAAACAAGTAACTTTTAATTCTAACACCATTTGCATTAAAAAAATTTGCTACCACATAAGCAGGAAAAGAGAAGAAATAAAAAGTTTACTTTTGTATGTGCTGTTGCTAAGAGTAACCCTATAACCAGCATGCAGCTCTGGTGTTCATTGCTAAGTAATGCAGAACAATAGGGATGTAGAAAAAAAGGAAAATAAATAAACGAAGGCTGGAGGAAATATTTTTCAGTGACAGACTTAAAAAGTTTAATCTGTTTAGCTTATCAAAAGATTGGAAAATTACTTGATTAGTGGATAAGTATCTCTATGGAGAGAAAATGAAGAGTCATAGAGGACTCCTTAATTTAGTGGAGAAACACATTACTAAAAGTAATGACTGGAGGTTGGAGCGGGAAAAGTTCAAATTAGAAAGGAAGCCAGGAGGGAGGATCAAGTACTGCCACAGGGCAGGCAGGGAGGAGGGGGATTACTCTTCTTCATGTAACGACTGGTGCCTTGCTGTAACTGAAAACAAGTTGTTGGGCACAATGTATTAGCAAGGAGCGACAGATAAGTTTCCAGAGCATGTGGGAAATCAGACTGAATGGCATCTCTTCACATAAATCCTATGCACTCAAAGATACTACTTGCAGTGATTATTGGGAGAGAAGGGAAAGACAGCAGTGAGCTCTTGCTTAGCACGGGATAAAAGAAAAGTCTGTTGTCACTATCAGGGAGTGTGACAAAACGAGCACCCAGCAGATGTGAAGGGTGAAGCTGGAAAGCCTGGGAGGATGAGGAGTGAAGGATGTGAAGGCTGAATGTGTAATTCCAACTAAAGCTGTCAATGACAAGGGTGGATTCCATGGCAAGAGTGGATGAAGAGGTAAACAGCTTTCAGTACTTCCCTTCTCCTCAGTCACCACCTGAAGATAAACAGCAGGGGAGGACAGGAATCTGGGTAACATGTACTCATAAAGATGTCCATGGAAGACAGAGAAGACAAAGACAAAACAGTAAGTATAAAACAAGAACAAATTGCAGCTTTTCTAGATATCATAGATATAAAATAGATGACAACTTGAGCTGTTTTGGAAAAGCAAGAAGTCTCTGGCAGGGATCTGGTTTTATTGGGTCAAAACAGCCATTAACACAGAGTTGTCTACAGAAAAGGAGATCATTTCCCTAAGATTTTGCTTAAACGTATGGCTTTATAAGGAGACACAAATATATATATTTGGTTGCATTTAATACAAAAGGGAGGAGAGATCCAACCAGTTGTCTGTAAGCACTAAGAGTTTTTCCATTTTCTCAGACTCAGAGGTTTTCATAAAACTGATTCACTGCTCACTATCTCACATATTTACTCATTTGGCAGACTAGTTTCCCCAAAAGGCTATTTCAATTCAACAATGCCTGTACAGCAGAGACAAAAGCTGGTAAACAGGGAACGATGGATGTGTGCTAATATAAGACAATATGAAAAAGGAATGGCAAACACCTCATCTAGACTTCTTCAAAACAAATAGGAGAACATAAAAACATTCATTACCAACAAGGAAAGAAGGCAACACCGAAAACCAAATGGGAGTTAAAGAAAGCCAAGGAGGACAGTCTGAAGACAGAGCTGATGTGCAAGCAGGGATGGATATGTCTACTCTGAACTTGTGCCACAGAACAGAGACGCCTTCTCTCAGAAGGAAAAAGCAGTATGTTCACCCCTCATTCACACAGATGTGTGGAAATGTTTGTTCCTCTTATGAACAAGCATGGGCATGAAGGCATTGCTGCTGCCACTGCTGAGTGAAACCTAAATTACATCCTCTTATGTCATTACTATGCTGTGCTTCCTATACTGTTTTTCATCATTTTAAATAACTACATTCAGTGGATCTCCCAGCAGGCTGGTCCGCGAACTAAGAGATTTCCCTAACAGCTATTTCCTTCATTTTCCTTTTTTCAGTGTAATCATACTGCATGGAGTTACACTCCCCCATTATACCCTGAAGAATTCCTATAAACAGCTCAGCAGCGGGCAGGGGCGAACTGCATGGCATACACGTCCTTTCCCAAGTTTCTTCCAATACACAAGAACAGGGCCAGTGAAAGTAATGGACCATTAATTTCCTGAAACTTTGTTGCGTCAACTAGAGGTTGTTAGATTCTGGGTTCAGAGAACTACTGAGGTTGGCAGGGACTGCTGGACCAAGCTGTGTGGGACCATGCTGAGCATTTCCAGCTTATCACAATCCCTCTGAATGATGCCAGCCATTCCTCCCAGTTTTGAATGATCCCAAACCTTGCCGGAGGTGCATTTGTCCCATCGTCCAGGTCATTAGTGAAGAGGTAAACCAACCACAGGTTCAAAAGTGACAGGCCTCCAGCTGGACTTTGTGCCACTGATCACAATCTTAGCCTGGCATTTCTGCAAGACTCCAGTCCACCTCACTTTCCATTTCTCCAAGCCATACTTCATCAGTTTGTCTACGAGAACGTAATGGGAAATTGTTTCAAAAACTATTCTCATAAAATTCAGGGTAATTATCCTATTATTTTTTCTCACCTCCTCAGGATCCTGAACTCCATCATCCCACAGTCTCTGCAGTCAATGCTGCCCCCAACCTCAACACTCCTGACCAGTACTTCCTTGCTTAAAGGGTCAGATCCAAGGAGATTATGCCCTCTCATCACCTGTGTCTGGAAGCTGTCATTAATCCCTACAGAAGCCTCCTGAACTTCTTTTGTCTTGCTCTGTTGTCCCTCCAGCATGTACTGGGGTGGTTAAAGGACCCCATAAGGACCAGCACCTGCAAATGTGAAGCTTACATTTTTCTGAAGATGGTCTTGTCTGCTTCTTCCTAAACAAGAGGTATGGAGGGGAAAACCCACCACGACATGGCCTGTGCCGATCTGCCCTCTGACCATCATCTCCCATCTGGCTCATTGTCAGTTTATGTTTACATCCTTCTGTCTAAACCTTTTGCACTGCTTATGTGTTTGGTTTATGATTGCTATCAAAATAAGAGAGTGACAACGTGTTCTGGTTTATCTTCTCTATTTACTCTGCTGCTTCCTAACCGCCCTTGCAGGCACCGTGCTTAACTGACATAAGCTTCAAATGGAAAACAAAAATAAAAGTAGATAAGACTGCATTAAAAAATACCCAGTAAGGAGTCACGGCTGGAAATGTTTGTCGGCCACTGAAGTCCCTGACTTTCTCCCACTGTGAAATCAGCACATTTTAGATTTGCATCTCTCAAGCTAAAAGCATGGTCGAGAATTTCTTTATTTTCCATTGGTTTGGGAAATTCTGCAAATATAGTGTTGTTTTAACAGTTTGCATGAAAACATAACAGTGACTAAGATCTATTACACTCCATTTCCAGCCCAGACACCTAGAGAATTAGCTAAATGTGCACAATTTGCCTCCTACATAAATGAAGATTGTGGTTAACTCTGTTGAAGTCAATGTATTTAAGGCAGTGGTACAATAAACTGGAGTGAAGTCTAAAGCACTCATTTAAAATGCTGGTAACGTGTAAAATGAAATTAAACAGACCACATGCTGGAGAGCACTAACAATCACCCAGATGATGAGAAGTGGAGTAAGTGTGTGCAAATTATTATTAGTAATAACTAGAATCTGGTCTAAAATAAATGCTTTTTATATGCAAAAATTTCAATATTAAAATATACCTTGGAAATTTATGTCGTTTTTATTATATCATTGCAAATTAAGGTTATACAGCTTCCATTTCTCTTGTGGGTAAATCTGCTTGCAGGACACAGAAGTTGAATATTAAACACCATAAGGTTGGCTTTAAGGCTGTAGTTTCAATATCTTGTCCTAGAAGCTGTAAAAAGATCAAAGATTTATCCGAAACAAGAGACTGCTGGACCATGCTTGTCTTTTTTACGGTATTTTCACCTAAACAAAATAAACTGATGCCAATTACGAGACAAACTGAAAAATAATCTGTTATTCATTTAGGAAGGCTGAGCTAGGAACGAAACTATGTCTGTGATTAATAGAAAACACCGTAAATCTTATTAAGCAGGAAGTCTAAAGAGGCTTTTCTCTCATTTCGTACCTAAGAGTCTGAAAATCATTGTGTTATTAGATTAGGTTACAGAAAGATAGTCATTCAATATCTCAACCTTGTCCATGGGGAAAAAGAAATTGTTGAAGAAGATGATTTATAAAAGCCACCAAAGCCAAGGCCTATAATTGGAGAAAAAGGATAGTTCAGCCTAGTGCTGGGGTAACAGATGTTAGCCCAGGGACCTGAGACATTGAGTTCAATGGGGATTATAAAGCTTAGGAAAAAGCAGTACCAGCCAGCCATAGCTCAGTTCCTTCCAGCACAGAAAGAAGATGTGGTTTCAAGTGCTGGCTGCAATTGTTCACTCACCATTGACTTCCAGTTTGCCCGTAATCATTCCAAGCAGAGGAGTAAATGCTCATACCTAAAATCAGTTCTCACTCCTTGGTCCAGGTGGGAGTGAGCAGCTTTGTGAAAGGAGATGTTTCACAGAGGCAGCTCACAGTTTCATGATTTAATGACTTTGCTTTAGTCAAGGACTTGGGAGAGCAAGGCTTCGTTCTTTGCTCTGCCACGGCACTCTTGCACACCTTGAGGCACGCCATGAATCCTCTCCCCTTGCTTCTCAGCTGCACAGCAGAGATAAAAGTTCCTCCTTAATTTACGAGAGCACTGTCAGCCAAAAATTCTGGGGTGTTCAGACGTGACCACGCTCTAAAAAGTCAAATCTTAAAATTATAAATTCAAGAAAGCACTTGTTTTTAAAACAACGCTTAAATGCATTCTAAATGTAGACACTGATTTAAATCACTGGGGACTAATAAGAATTTAGGGGCAATTTGATTTCAGTGCATTCTCATTAACTGCCCTAAACACAGATAAACTTCTTGAATACAGCCAGAGAGTGTTCATTAATACTTGCAGATGTACAATTAGCAAAGGAAAAATGCCCAGGACTTATGAGTTGAACTTCCAAACTAGTCCATTTTAGTTAGCACAAATAAACAAGAACTTAAGAGAGGGTAAAAATAGCTGTGATGACTTCACAGAATACTGGTACCAAAATTCATATCGCTCTCTAAACTATAAATCAATTTACCACATCAGTGTATCACAAGCCATCTCAGCATTTCATAACTAAAGCAAACCAAGTGTAATCTCCTCTCTACTGTGACTCACTTGGACGAAACAGGGAAAAAGATCACAGACAAATTACATTCTCTAAACTATCAATACATCAATACACCATAACCAATCTGGCTATTTTGAGTTGTTGAAGGACAGCCCCAGCAACCAGAGATCAAAACAGGGACAGTTAAATTTTTTTTATATCTGCTCTTTTCTGCTGAAATTTAATCTCATACACTACATGCCAGCCGTGAAGGTATTAGAGAGCTTCGTGTCCATCACTTTTTAATCACATGCCTGTTGGACTTCTAACCTTTTGTAGTCAAAAACAAGCATTGCATTTATCTTAGCAACGTTTTCAGTGGTTTTTTCTTTTTTTTTTTTTTATGTTATTCATTTTTGGCTAATTCCTTTACAGCAGCAAACATTCACTGCCAGGGTGTTTGCCTTGGTATCTTAACAGTTGTTTCATTTTTTTTCCAATGCTGTGCTTTGCTTTTGGTTGGCAGTGTTGGTTCCTAAAGCTCTCTGCAGCATCACCCATACACAAAATGGGGAAAAGCACAAGTACTTTCACTAATGATAAACTAGCAAAGAAACCTTAACCACACTGTCAGGCTGCTGGAGGCTGTGAGAAGGGCTCACAGATTTTTAACCCATTATCACTATATAAGCATTGCCCAATATCCTACACACAGGCACTGTCAACTAGCAGAGCCACATAACATTTCACATTGCTTTTATGATGCAACAGTTCAAATGCAGGACATCCTGTTCTTGATCAGTCTCAATGGGACTTTCTGGTGAAAGCATTGGAACAGCCACTGTTAAAATCAGAGGGGCCCCTCGTGTCTCATCTGAGATGCTACATGAATGGCACTTGCTCAACGAGCTCCTGTAGTGTCAGACTACGGAACAATGTTGTGTTTTTTGGTATTTGAACATAAAACATCCTTCTTCAGCTGCATAAAAACAGAAAACAAGGCCAATCTGTAGCTCCCTTCTGGTAATACCAGCCTTCCTAAACAAAAATCATTCTTAGTTGAGAAGTAGTAATGAGTTTTTGGTGTCTTCAATTTCTCTTCAAGTTCCTCTTATTTTTCATTACCCAGTCTTTGACAATATTATACTTACTGTGATTGATACAACTTAATAGGTTTCCTGCCAGCTCTGGTGAATTACAGACATGCATGAAAAAATTCTCTGTACCATTAATGTCACAGACACTTGATTACAATTATTGTTATATTTTAAAGGCGGTGTGATAAGCTGTTGGATGAAGAGTACATACATTGCATAAAATCATGTTGATTGCTTTCTATAAGTTCTACAAGGCTGATTTTCCTCTACTGATTTTCCTCATCATTTAAGGCAACAGATTCTCCCGTTATTAACAAAATGTCTGAATCATCTCATGGAATAGTCTTGAAGAGTCAGCATCCTGGCAAGAGATTTTGTGATGATCCATCCAGCTTCTATTCCTAAACCACAAATGCTATTTTTCTAAGAACTTATCCCAGAGATAGTAATGACAATTATGAAGCAAGTTTTAATGTACTATCTTGGGATAAGTGGGAACCTTCTTGTACACTCTGAAAATAAATATATCTCTGAATCAAGAATGGTAATGTCCTGGTAATGGCAGCTACAGAACATTTTCCCACATGAATCTACAAAATTACTAGCCTTCCTTCAGCTGACATTCGTATCTTTGCAGTTTCTATGTTGCTTTTCTTTATCGTATTTATCTTGTAGACATAGATGGAGACTGTAACTACTCAAGGTACCAGGTGAGAAGTTATTTTCCTCTAAGATCAATCACAAAGCAGAAGAAAACCAGGAGGGAAAAAAAAAGAAAAAAAGTGCTATGTACATACACTGAGCAAAACCAAAATAATAATAATAATAATAATAATAATAATAATAATAATAATAATAATAATAATAATAAATAATAATAAACAGAATGTCATGACCTGCTCATCCATACACATGGTTTTTTTAGAGCGCTGCTAAGGCACCTCTCACCATGGCATCTAAGGGTGAAGACAAATAACACCAAAGCACACTGTCTGCATAAGAACAGGTGTACCCCACAAATAGCAATAAATAGTTTTGCTTCACTGATCAATACTTCAAAAGATCATGCAGAAAAACACTCTCCTGTACAAATGTAACGGTCACTTAAAACTTTTGTTCCCTTTTTGGCCCTGGAAGGTCTTGGTTTTGCATGTTCTTCCTTCAATACAAACATCTAACCCTGAACTGGTCAGAGATGGAAACCAGCATGCTCCCTTGGAATTCACTAAGAGCTATAAAATTCTCCAAAGCTGAAGAAAAATGTCACAGAACTGATTGTGAGTAGCTCTGTAGTGTGGCCAATCGGCCCATTATTGCATCCCAAGCAGAACTGTGTCACGTCAACAAGACCTCTCTCTCCTACAGTTTTACTTCTATGACAACTAAGCCTGCCTTTAACCCTTCCAGTCATCTGCTCAAAATGATTATTTAGCACTCATTTCCACTTCCTTAATAATAAGTCAGCCGCATGCTGCAGATAAATTGATTTGCTCAGCTCCACAGCTGATTAATTCCAACTGGAAGGACATCGCTGTTGCCATGCAAGTGAGCAGGAACCTTGATTTTGCTCTCCTCTCTTTTTCACAACCTCAAGCAGACGGGAAATTTGCTGTTCTTTGTCAGAACAACTTTTGCAAGGATAAAAACAATTAGCAGAGCTACAGCGTTGTCACCACACGAACAAATAGCACAATCTCTGCACGGGGAACTAAAAAGATTTAAAGTAAAAAGATTTAACATCCAAGCCTCTCTGATGGACCAAATCTGTGGTGTGTCCATTCCAGAAGGGAAAGGGATGCTTGGAGACAAAGTTTCAGCAATGTCAGAGGAGTAATTGGGGCCTGTGAAAAGCTTGAACGTCCATCTAGATTCAAAGTACAGAAGGAGCCTGAAGTTTACATTTCCCATTTCCTTAAGGATTTGACTCTGCAATTCAATTTTAACTTTCCTGACTTAAGATTCTCTGTGTCATTTTCAGAATTGAGAGTCACACACTGAATCTTTCAGTAAACCGGCTTCTGGGAGTCCCATCGCCAACACGCTTTAACAACACATTAAAGAAAAGGTGACCAAGAAATTGCTGAGATTTACAGCTAAACAGATCTGGCATCACCTTGACAGAGTCTGAAATATAAGAAACTAAAACTTTCCTTCTATCTGCAGGAATGGATGTTGTCATATTATAGCTGAAGACCTTGTGTCCATTGCACAGAATAAAGACATTGGTGTTTTGTGACAGCCACTCTCAAAGTTCTGACAGTTCTAAGATAGGAGTCCATACTTTTTAATACTTCATTCACCTCTCAGATTTAAATCTTTCTTAACTGCTTTCTAATTAAATTAGAATTTATTTTTCCTACATTTGCTCGGTTTTAAATATTTGGTTAAATACTTCTTAATTAAGCCAGGATATTATTCATATGAGAAGTCTGATACTTCATTTATCATGCAGAGCAGAAAGCTGCTTTTCTTTCCTACGAAGCAGTCTCAGAACATAAGATTTTAAAATTTGTAACTTTAAATCTGTGAGTCTGAGGTTTCTTCTCTCCCTGTTGACCTTAATGAATAAAAACCTGAGTATTCATTTTAAAATTTGGTGTCTGGGGTGCAGTCATCCTTTTTCTTTGGAATATTAGCTCTACAGATTACTTTTTCGTGGAAAAGTTGTAAGAATTTCTAAAACATCTGTGTATTAATTTTTCAGCAATCAAGCTGTACTGAAAATAGCAATGAAAATTGACATTTGACAACAGTATCAACATAACATTATTTAGTGCTGACATTAAACAAGTAATATCTTCTGCTGCCACTGCACAGCCTTATATTACATCTATCAAGAACTTTTCAGGTTCCCTATGCAGTCCAAATGCTAATCAAGTTAAGCAGTTACTGGGCACATCCTGATTTAATGTTTGCTTTGACTTCAATGCCTACAAACTCTACATTGGGTTATTAGAACTGAAGTTCAAAGTACGACGTGGTGTCAGAGGAGAGGAGAAGAGAGGCCACAAGAGCCCAGTATCATGAAAATGAAGGATCAGCTAGCAAGGGTCTAGAAATGAGCTCATTTGGACCCAAGTTAAACATAAAGCACAGAAGCAGAGACCATTTACCATTTACAAGATTAAATAAAAAGGTAATGAAATAACTTCTTCCCTGTACAAACAAAGTCAGTTTCTCTGATCCTGTTCTACTCTCTGAATACCACTATTATGCTACATTAATATGCAATGCAGTATTTTTTCACCATTTTGAGGACTCTGCGGGAGTCTGGTAGTAAATATTTTATTTTACAGAAGGCAACGCTGAGAAAGGGATGGCAAGGAAAGCGCTCTAGACATCACAATAAGACAGAAGCATCTATTAAGATAATTGCTTCATCTTCAGGATGCTACAGTATGTTAATGTTTTCCAATGAAAATTTGAAGTCTCAGCCCAAACACAGCATGAAAATACAATGCACAGCCCCAGCTGCTAGACAAACAGCACAAACAGGACTCTGCTTAGGTATTGGCAGAAACACTGTGCTTTGAGTTGGAACTGTTTGCTTTATGATCTCAAAACGCTCTCAGAATGTGGGTGTAAGAGAAACCCTGAGCACAACTCATCCTGTATCAGAGGAGTTGTTGAGGAAGATGACCTTGCACTTGCTCTGAGAACCGTTTTGTTGCCTTTAACCAGTGTTCAAAACAGTTATACATTGAAGACAAAGGTGTGTAACTATTTCAGGTTATCTGATGTACAACGTATTACCAGTGTTTCTACGCTAGGCTTCAAATAAAAAAGGCAGCCTGAAACCAGATACATGCTAATTAAAGTACTCAATGAAGACTGAAGAAGGGAAAATGCTATCACCAGCCTCACTGCCGGTTGGAAGACCACTGCCCAGCCACAGCACAGAAACGAAATCTCAGTACTGCCCAGCGGAAGCAGCTAAGGCTGGCTGAGGATTGGGATAAAGGATGAGTTGTAGTTTGGGGGAAAGCTGGAGAATGCAGACAAAAATCAGTCCTGAAATGAAAAAAAGGAATCCATCTTAAAACCTAAGAGAAATATGGAAAATTGGTGTTACTTTCTTTGAAAAGCTCCAACCTTCTTCAGAGGAGAGTCCTACAACATCCTGTAACAGTGGATAAATCCGAATGCCTACATTTGTTAAGATGAGAAATTCAAGTCCAACTCATTATACGAATTTGCCTCAGACCAGACAGAAGTTTTACAACATTTGGAAGTCCATCCAGAGACCTCTGCATGGGAGACAGCTCTGTTGGGTCTCAGGCTTTGTCTCCACTTGGAAGATCAACCGACATAGGAACAAGGAAATTTTCTTCTCCTCTTCCAGATCACACGTAACCAGCAGGACAACTCTGCATTTGAAAGGACTGATGTCTATGTCTGTGGTGTCTTGACTTATGGTTTTTATAGCTACTCTGCACTCCATGGATTATCTTACTCCCTTTTCTTTAAGAAAAAGGCAGCAGTGAAAGGACAGTGCAAGGAGTTTAAACTTCTGATGCCACTGATTTTTTTATCACTTTCAGTTAGATCAAGACTTCATTCAGGATGCAATTTCCAAACGTTATAGTCTGAACAATCTTCCACTGGAATACGTGAGGTCAAACTTGGTCCCCATAATAACTGGAATGAAGCACATCAAATACAAAACAAAGCACAGAAAAAGTTCTCTTTCTAATCAGATTCATTCTCACCTTTCAGAGACACAGATGCAATGGGGAAGGACATTTTCTCCAAAAAGCAGCAAAGAAAAAGGGATTTATTTTGCAGAGAACTCAAAAAAACACATCAGTGGCTCATTTCTGAACTGCGCCTTCATGACATTCTTTCCTTTCCTGATATTTTCAGAATGCATTAGTTCAGCAGTATCTGTAGTTTACAGTAGCAATTAGCATCCCGGGGAGTCAGCCGCAAATAACAAATTCATAAACAAAGTAGAATTAATCAAGTGTAAAATTAAAAATAAGGAGGAGCTTGCATAATCTTAGAATGTCAGAGCAGCTAAGAGAAGCCCTTGCTCCAGGCAAGGATTAGTCTGTCAAAATAATGGTCAAATATTTAGCCGTGCTTCTTTTTCCTTAATGGTTTCAAAAATTAATGAAAGTTAATTATATAATTAAATAATAACAATATTATGGCCTGTCTAGCAATTAAATTGGAACCATAATCACCTCACTGAACTTCAAGACGTCCTTGCAAGTTTTTCATTTCAGTAAAAGAAAGTACAGGAGAGACATTTAACCAGAAATGTGTGATGGGCAGACGAAATAGTAGACAACAGCATATGCTTTTTGTGAATAAGATACCAAACTCAAGATATGGTAGGAAGGTATTCTGCCATTACTAAATCCACAGAAAATAAAAACCAGCCAATCTATTATTTTTAACACCCAAGGTGGAAAAGGGCAATACGTGAGGATATGGAACAGAGCTGGTCTTACTTCCTGCTTGCTGAAACATGCCCTTCATTAACTAAAGAATGAGAATATCATTATTTTAACTAAGATTTTCTCAGATAGTGCCTCTGTGTCACATCTCCTTGCCACGTGCTGGCTATCAGGCTTCTGCAATCTAAGTTCCATGAGGATTTTTTGAACTGCAATGAGGAAAGAGGATGGACAGAGAGAAGAAGTCAGGGAGGTAGAACCCTCCTTCGGGACGAAATTTACAACAGAGATCAGCACAAAGCACAGAAGAGCTGAAGCTACAGAATTCCTGACCAGCTGCTTGGGCTCTCCAGGAAAACCAGACTGAGAGATGTTTACCTATAAGGAAGAAAACCTGTAATATTTGGGTTTGGTTTGTTGTTTTTTTTTTCTTAAGAAGTATCCCCATACTCTAGTACTCTAATGAGCTTATATATAAGGATAAATCCATTCAGAATAAGTAGTCTATTGGGTCCAGGAAGTCTCCTGGGAGACTAGTAAGTCTAACTTACATAGGAAGTGCTGAACTATTGTCAAAGACAAACATAAATAAATTAATTTTTTTAAACAAAGAAAGAAAGAAACCAAAACACACTAAATGCAGATCAGACAGAATCATCTCAGCTTGTCAGAAAGGTAGATAGCATTTTCTGTCTTGGAAACACTTCTACTCAAGAAGCCCTTCCAAACTTACAGGGAAATGCACAAACGTTGAGTTTCTCGTATCCTTAAACAGCGGCAAGGTTATACAGTCATTGAAGCACTGTGATTTCCTTTGCATTTCTATTTAAAATAGTTTCCCTTTAGAACATTCTACTGAAAGGAAGCAGAGGGTTCTGAAGAATTATTTTCCTTACATCTGTGAAAAAAAACCCTTGTACCTAAGGCTGGTCAGGAATCATGGTATTTCAAAATGGTAAAGCCATGTTGGGTTACCAGTCTCATACCTGAAACTGAGAATAATTCCACCACAGCAAATTTAATAGATACAGTCTTAAAGGAGAAAAATTGAAGCAGAGTTCATGTATCATTTTTTCCCCAAGACCACTACTAAAACATCCACTAATTAGACATCATAACACTCCTCCTGGATAGGTAACAATTATCACTGGTATTTCACAGGTTGCTAATTAGAAAGATTCGCTCACTTCTTAGAAGTGAAAGGATCTCTACCAGGTCACACACAACCAAAGGGACACATGCCACTAGAGCCTGAAGTGCCTCAATCCATTGGGTGGAGAGAAGGTGCCATTAGTTATGCATTTATGCTGATCAAAGACAGAATTTTCTAACTGCCCTGCTATGGGTCGATGGGCCACCATCTTTTCTCTCTGTAACAAAGCAAAATTGCAGTGGAAAGAAACAATTTACTACAAAGGCAATCCTAAACAGCACAGAAGCTATTTTTTGCAGCTAATCCTCAGTGTTTTGTGCAGCCTTTTTATTCTTAAGGCAAAGGGTACATATTTCATCAACTGCAAGCTGAGAAGTGGTTCTGTGTATAAAATGAAGAGATCTCATGCCTTAACATACAGGATTGCAGATGAGCTATTTTAAATTATATTCAGTGGTAACAGTAACCCTGCAGCGAAGTCCTGAAAACAGACGAGGTATTTCCAGAGGGCTTTCATAAATTTTCATAAGGGGCATTTCTACCACTTAAACTAATACATAGCAAGGGATCAATATTACAAGAGCTTCTGTATTTGACAAGGGAGATTTTAAAACTTTTTACTTGCTTCTGCATTTCTGCTCAACATATTTATATCCCCTCTGTTGCCACTGTCCAATAACATATAGCAATTAAATGAAGAATGTCTAATTTATCTCTGCATTTGCCCTATTTTATTATTTCCCAATTTTGTGCAAAGTAGCTATCTTCGTAAGGGTTTTTAAAAGCTGTTTATAAGCTAAAATAGAACTGATGGAGAGCTATAAATCCATGTCAGTCAGGAGTAGGTATTTTAATTTCCCAGAGACTTGGACTGACCAGGCCTGGCTTGCCAGGAAAACTCAGTACTGAGAAGGTGCTTTGATTCTTGGCCACAAAAATACCTCATCTTTCTCCTTACATTTCTTTCAGCCTTCACTCTCAATCTGCAAAGTCTACAGAAAGCAAACGTGGGTTGATGGTCAGACTGGAAACCTCAAAGATTCTGGAATATCTCACTGGAAAAAGGATAAAACCTCCTGTATATTGTTAAAACAACAACCTTGTTAAAAGCACAGACCGCTCCACTCAGCCATTCGGGACGTGACCCAAGAAGCCAGCTGGAGCTTCTCAGCCCCAGCAGAGAGCTCACTGGTGTGAGGCACAGGCCCATGCTTCCAGTTTGAGTGTCCCTGCTTCAGGCTGTCATCTTCTGGCCAAGACTGTGATAAACAAGGAGACAGATTATAAGCTAACTTGATATATTGTAGTGATGGAAATGACATACATGGCAACGCATTTGTTCTCCTTTGGCTACGTCTCCTAATTTCTCTACCTTCCCCCTATCATATGTTTTTTTCTATTTATTCTCCTCCATATGTTTCTATATAATAGAGTTAAGTACATATAAAATAAGAAGTACAAAAGAGAAAAGAGACATCTCTCTATAATTCCAAATTTTGTTGTGTGACGCTTTCATTCAGATAAGCATTTGGGGAAACAGATTTTATGAACAGGTTCCATTAACAATAATGGGACAAGTTTCAAAAGTAATACAAGCTGGTGTACTTCAGAAGTGCAAAGGCTTCAATTACAGGCTTCAGGCGTTTTTTCTTTGCTCTGCAATAACTAAGCCCACTAATCTGAAGAGTGAAATCCACAGCCTCCCAGCCTGCTTCTCAGTGTAATACAACGGCCTTTGCCCAATTCCAAAGTGACACTGTAAATCTCTGCCCAGGCACACTGATGATGAGTGTTGCAGGAAAAAATTACACCATACTGCTTCCCAAACAGTCTGAATTCTTTTGTCTCTGACACTGCTGGTTGATTACCTCTGTGCTGTGTTCATTGAAGTGTTCTTAGTAGACAAAACCACCTGGAAGAAGTTAATTAACATCAAAAAGCAAATTTTATTTGATATATGAAATGCAACAGAGGTATGCCAACTATCAACACACACCAAGTTAGTTATTTCTGTGGTATGAAACCAGACATTGCCAATCGTGAGTTTTAGCTTGATTCTTGTTAGGGAATCATTGTGGACCTCATGAATGCCTCATGAAGGAGCAGGCACATATCTACAAGCACAGGGGTTCCTCAAGCCAGTGGAAAAGATAATCACAGAGGTGCTCACAAATCTTGGACCCCTGGGGATGCTGCTCCGTGTATCCTTAGAAAAAACGTACAATAGCAACCCCAAATTATAATGTCATGCACTTTCTTTTAAACTTAAAGTCTGTACGAGTTCCCTTCAACACACAATCCATGAGTAGAAATGTATTGATGCAGTTTTTAGATAACAGGATTAAAGAAGCCATTCTAATCCCAATTTGAAGTCCAAAGGTATTAACACATGTTTTGATCTAGACCAAGCATCTGATCTCCATTGATGGATTTACCCCAGCAGGGAGCTGAAGGCTGCTCCCAGATGAACCCTCACCATCCCTGGGACTTCAAAGCCACCCGTTGTAAGAGATTCTCATCAAATTGACATCAATATCGTGAACTTTCCCATAATTTGGAGAGGAGAGAAAGATTCTCATTATCTAATACCCATTTGCATGAAAGAAGTGAAGAGAAAACAAAAAGCCAACTTCTGCTGGGTGAAAAGAAGTATTGCAAGCAAAGCACGTACTTCATACCCTGCTCTGTGTACCACAGCCATGCCAGCTTCAGCACGTTACTTTTACTTCAGACTCGTTCAGGAATCTGCAGTTAGATTTGTCTTTCCATGCCTGCTGCACACTTCACAATACAGAAAAGCAAGCACTGATTAAAGGCATCTTTATTCCACTCAGCTGCACGCTTTAGACGTTCCTCCTGTGACTGGTTTGCTCTCATCAGGAGTTACTGATGCATTTCTAAAGACAACTTCCCATTTTCTGGGCACAACAAAGTGCAGAGTGCTACGGAGTGTCAACACTTGTTTTCTGTGATCTCCTCAGTGTCATAACCACAACCCAATCCTGCCCTCTAAGCCCATCATGCACAGCTCCCTTCTCCCTTCCAACGCTATGGTAGTATCCCTGCTAGCATAAATACACAGGGTGCTACCAAACACTTACTTTTTGCGACTCAGCTGGAGATGTATTTCTTCACAACTATTCAGAGCATGAAAATTTACTGAATTCTGCAATAGCTGGTATGCCCTACCTCTGCTTCACAAACACACATCTCCAACGCTTTTTTTCCCTTTATACGTCTAAGATTTTCATACATGACATTAGAAGGTGCTGATTTGCTTTGATTGTTAGAACTTACTCAAGAACTTCAAACGCATTCTTATTACATCAAATGAGACAAGTAGAAGTAGAGACAAGTAGAAGTATCTCAGCAACAAGCAACACTGCTGTAGCTCTCTCTTAGTAGGCATGGAGAAGGTTTTGACCATATACTAAGGATGAAATAGATACTGCTTTTGAAATGCAAAGGCTTGGCAGAAGTCTGCTCAGTAAATTTCAGAAAGATAATCATTAAAAATTAAAAATAACTTTCAGTTGCTTGGGCTGCATACTGTGTTTTAGGAGTTTTTAAATGCACTGGTCTGTTTTACATAAAATTTCTGTATTTTTGCTTAAGGATGTTCCAGTATGATTGCCAAGTCTTCCTTTAAACTCATCTCTCCTTCCCCTTCCATCCTTGTATTTATCATTACTATTCTTAACTTTTAAAGGTTGCCTTTCTTCATAAGAGCAAAATAAGAAAAATCTGAAAAGCTGAACCACGGCAGATAATGTACATTTGGCAAACAATTTCCTTCTCCACCCAGATCTGCCAAAACTCAAAATACATCCCCTTCATGACTGCACACGCTACTGCTGATTTAGAAGAAGTGAAGTAAGAACTTGTTCGCTTGCATTTTAACAAACAAGAGGAATGGGACATTGGCATGGATGCTTCTTTTTAGTAGCAATCACCAGTCATCTTGGCTGGCCAAAGACGCGTTTTCCTCTCTATGAGGAGACAAAGAGAAATCTCCTTGCTGGCCCCTTTTCTACAGAGCGAAGCACTACAAATCCAGATGACTCCTGTTACTTCCAAGCATTTTGTCAATTGTGAGCACCCTGCCAGTCATCAAAACCAAATGGTTTCCTACTAGAAATCTCAGCTGCTGCACTAAGTGCCCACCCCAGTTCTTTTCTGCAAAGACACAGTACGTTTATAGTTTTGACATTTAACAAAGCAAAATCCTAAAACAAGCTCCTCTCTGTGTTCCCCTAAGGTGGCACTTTAATACAGGTAAAACAGACTGACTAGTCTCAGCTCAGCAGTTCATATCAAAAAGCTTTCCTTGCCTGATTTTGCAAAGAATTCAACACGAAAGGAAAGCTCTTTTGTCAAAGAAAGCTTAAGTTTGAACGGCAAAGCAGAAAAAACTGCTGGCATTAGCCATGGGGAAGCATTCCTTTCTCTTGGTGTCCTCTAACGCGCTGATACCCATCATGCAGGAACATCATACAGATTAATAATTTCTCATAGGCAAGTGTTTTCACAGAAGAAATTTTATATCACAAATCATTTTCTTTCAGAGCACTTGCACTCTGTAGCTCCTCAAGGATGTCTGAGAGAGCACAGAGACAGGTCAGGAGAGATGGATGTGCCTCTGCTGTGGCAGGAAGAGCAGGTTGGGTTGCCTCCTACAACTTATTATGTTGTGGGCTATAGGTCTAACAGTGACATTATTTTATGTTAAGTCATCACTGAACCGCTGAAAGTTCACCTCCAAAGCCTTTTTCTTTCAAATACAGTCCCATTTTAAATAATATCCAGTTAAATATGCTATCTCTTTTGCCATCTGCAAACTTTCTTTAGGGGAACTACAAAAGCTGAAACAAGAAGGAACCTTGTACTACTGCAGGCAAATCATGCAGAGTTGAATTATCCCTTAAAGACTCTCAATGTATTCAAGCTATAGGTGTTGGTGCACTATATAACCAAGGATATAACCTGAGCTGCAAGATTCATTTGCTTTTGATGAATAATAAGAAAAACACTTCTGTCTACCATTCTGATCAAGAGTAGATGTACAACTTTTACTCAAAGTTCAAAAAACATATATTAGTCTTCAGGAAGAAATGAGGATGGGGAAAAAATTCTCCTTGGAGGAAAGATACAGAAAAGTTTGATACCGCAGACAAGGAGTTACGATGGAAACATTCATGCAAGCTTAAATGTGAAGATTTTTGTAACACTTTTTATAATCCATGTGGATGTATTTAGGTAAAATCTAATTTTCCAAGGAAATCATAAATGCCTTATTTTCAAAAGAAGCCTGAGGGAAACTGTATGTACCAGAGATAACCAAGATTGTATCAGGCAGAGAAGGCAATATCATTGGATATAAATAACACGAGGAAGTACAGATGCAATTTCATCACACACCACCTCTGTAAACTACAGACAAGACTCACCTTATGAGACGCACTGAGCATTTCTCTGGTACATGTGGAAGGCACTCGTTACTGCAGGACTCAAAGCTGACTGACGTGTTTTAAAACATGGTTCTCACCTGCAAGGTGGTAAAGTGCTTTCTCTGGCCAGGCTTGAACAGTGCCATAAACTGCTTTGCAAAACAGTACCTTGTGCCAGTAGGATATAAAGCGCTTTACAGCACAGCTTTGTAACCACACTTTATAGCTCGGTCCATCTCTGTAGCTACGAGGCTGAATGCTTCAGCGCTTGGCTGGGAAGAACCATGAGTACACACAGCTTTTCCTAATGTGGTTTTATATCTCTCAAGGGAAGACCGAAAAAAACATTCACAGTAACTGAAGGGCCATTGTTGAATGCTGTTCAGTCCAAAGGTTACAAAAATTACAAGAGAAATCCAAATATTTTCATGTTTTATGACTTCTAAAGCGAACAGTCATTAATTAGATGCAAATATGGTTGCTCTTCATTATTTCAAATAAAATATTGATACTTACAATTCCCTCACTCTGTCTTTTCATAGGTCAGCTTTCTAGGCCAGCTGCTTTAAAAAAGAATTCTTTTTGCTTTTTCAGAACCTCCACGATTACCACTGAAACTTTTAGCTGTAACTTAAAGACATGGAAGAATAGGAAAGTTATGAGCACTTTTTCAGATCACAGCAAACATTTTGTGAAAATTGAGCATCCTCCAAACTACCAGCTGACGAAGTAGTAGAAAACCAGTTGCTGGATCTCAGGAGTAGATTAAAATCAAACACTAGGAAAGAAGTCAGCTTTCCTATAGCCCCCCTTTAGATACTGAAAGGCAGCTATCAGGTCACCTCAGAGCCTTCTCTTCTCCAGGCTGAACAGCCCCAGCTCTCTCAGCCTGTCCTCGTAGGGGAGGTGTTCCACCCCTTGGATGATTATTGTGGCCTCCTCTGGATGTGCTCCAACAGGTCCATGTCTCTCCTGTGCTGAGGACTCCACATCTGGACGCAGTGCTCCAGGTGAGATCTCACCAGCACAGAGCAGAGGGGCAGGATCACCTCCCTCACCCTGTTGGCCATGCTGCTTTGGATGCAGCCCAGGGTATGTTCGGTTTTCTGGGCTGCCGGGGCACACCGCTGGTTCATATCCAGCTTGCCATCCACCAGTACCCCCAAGTCCTTTTTGGCAGGGCTGTGCTCTATTCCTTCATCCCCCAGCTTGTACTGATAGCGGGGGTCGTCGCGACCCAGGTGCAAGACCTTGCCCTTGGATCTGTTGAACCTCATGAGGTTCTCCTGGTTGCACTGCTTGAGCCTGTCTAGGTCTTGTGTATGATTTGAAAACAGATTTTAAAATCCCAAATGCAAATTTTATGCACATGGAAACACTTGCTATTGACAGCTAACTAGAATTTTAGATGGAGTAAAATCAAAAGACAATTTCGTATAAATACGTTAAAGTCATTTCTCCAGGGCATGAGTGAGGCCAGTGGCTCAGCATGGTTTTATAAAAGATTCCCTTCCCCATCAAAGCAATGGACTTTCACTGAATAAAGAAGACATGACAGAGATGTACATTTTCATCATTGGGGGACAGGCTGGAAAGTCATGAAGGTGTTTTGTTTCTCAGCGTTTCCTGAAATGCCTGCTCTCATGTGTATTCATCTCTGCACAAAATACCTGGGACAGTGGGTGGCAAGGACTGTGAGCCTGAGCTGGTAAGACAGATTTCATTTTCCTGTTTTATTAGCCATCTACTGTCAAGCAGATCTGCTAATGAGAAGACAGAACAAACTAGAGGAGACAACAACCAAATTTTATACAGGTTTATTGCCTCAATATTACTTCTGAGTTTTGTACTAACAGACAATACAATAATGGGGTGTGTTTATTTATGGAGGGGAGACTGCACTCAGTTCAGCTCTTCAATAAACTGAGAGACATTGAAGTGACAAATAAGGAAGGCTTGGTAGAAACTAAAATTAAAAGTAAGCCTCACTAAATCTTAAAAATGGGATGGCTACATAAACAACTTGATGTATAGTTTCTATTGTTGTTTACAGATAATAGAGTTATCTATTTTCTCTAGCTATGAAGTGCTTTCTGCATTAAAGTACTACTGCCATCATAAAACACTTGTGAAAATTAACAGCCAAATTCTCTTCTGCACTGAATATTAATTTCTACATGAACACTTCTTGCCACACAGCTTTCAAAGCATCCTCTCCCCCAGGATATTTGATTTCATGCAGAAAGCAATTTTTGATCAACCTACAAGAGTCAGTGAATGGAGTGCACTCACTGATGCACTTCACATGCACAGCATTCGACCAACCGTCCAAACTCCAGGAAAGCTCTCCCCATGGTGGGTTACTTTGAATGAAACATTGATTCAATTTTTTATTTCTAAATAAAAATTGTCAAAGGACAGATAAGAAGTGGTAATGGTGAGTGGCAGTGGGTTGTTTAATAGAAAAGTGGGCTGTCAGATAAATGCTGGACCTGGCTTTTGTTAGAATGAGATAGTCTCATATATGTCATTACAGTGCATACTGCCAACATAGTCACAGAATCATAGAATCCTTAGAGTTGGAAGGGACCTCTAAAGGCCATCTACAACTCCCCTGCAATGAACAGGGACATCTACAGCTGGATCAGGGTGCTCAGAGCCCTGTCCAGCCTGACCTCGAATATCTCCAGCAATGGGGCTTCCACCACCTCTCCATTCCAGAGCTTCAGTCAAAATGAGAAAGGCCATGATACAGGTATGAATATAGAGGGATCAGACTTAGGGATGCAGCAAGTATTACATGTGAGGGGCAATACTACCAAAGAGATATTTGAGAGGAGAGAGCCCCCGAAGAAGCTGAGCCATGGGCTTGCAGCTGGCCATGACACCAAGGTCGTTCAGTTGCTTACAGTACATGTACATAGCCTTGTGCAGACACGAGTTAGTCATTCCTGCACAGCACAGTGCAGTTCACATCAAAACCAGTCCATACACTTCAACTCCGCTCAGTGCTGGAAAGGTTCGATGAGATTTCTGAGCACAGTCAACATTAATCATTCAAAAGCCAGAGTGCCGAAATTAGTATGAAAGACACTGCAGTAAGCGCAGCTTGGCCAAATAGTAATTAAATGACTACTGGAAAAAAGAGGAAAGATGAGGCAAAAAGACTGCACTGAAAACTGCTTTGTTCGAGGGAGGCTCTGGCAGGTGTGCTGCTCGATGCTGGCTCCCCTCTTCTGCTGCACATTTCTGTATTGGCAACGGGAAGAACTAAAAACTCCACTGGTTCTTTTTTCCTTTTAGCTCCTAGCCCTAGAAACGTTCATAAACAGCACCAAATCTCCATTTATATATATCCCAGTTAACGTTTCTGTAAAAAATGCTTCCAGGATCCTGACTCTGATCTCTCCATCTCTGCTGAAAATATAGAAGAGATTTATAAGGCTGCTCATAAAACACAATAGGAGAGCACGTACCTTATTTCCCTAGCAAAAGCAGTTGAAATGATGTTTTATGCCTTAAAATAATTTAGTTATTTGTTCCTTTCACTTGAGTCAAATATTTAAACCTCTGTTGTATTATTCTCATTTCCTTTCCACTTTGAACTGACATCAGATGGTCCAGAAAAGAAAATTTTTGCACCAAATTGCATTTGGTCAAAATCTTTCAGAAACAAAAAGGAGAAAGATACTGGCTTTATAATGTATTTTTTTTCTATAAAACCTCTTTCTTGTTCTTGATATTACACTTATAAATAATTAAAATATATGAAAAGCGATAATAGCAAAATAATTTCCTTATTAGGCTTGAACTCAACTTTCTAAATACATTACCACCACGATGAGCCTCTATTTATCTTGCCTGTGGTAGTACTTTATAATGATTACATAAAGGGGTCTATTTTAGGAAGGTTATATCTTTGATCTCTTTTTATATACATAGAAATCATTTGCAACTGACAGATCTATTACACTTGCACATTATATTCTTCATCTGCAGATAAAATACTCTATATAAACAACTTAAAGAATCATTTTGTTCCCTTTAGAAAAGTGCATTCCTGCTTCCCTCAGCACATATAAATTGAATCCATACTGTGAGAATCAAGGAGGATATTGATTCCTTAGGCAAGCATGTAGAATTCATCACACAGTAAGTCTGTTATTTGGAATTTTTTTTTAATCAACTGCCACAGAATCACATCTATTTATAAATACTGCCTGCAAACAATGAGCCATTTCTAAGGCAGGTACTTTGTGTGAAAGTTTCCAGAAAGCACAGACGGTGAAGAAGATGAAGGGGGCTATTTTGGCTGCACTTGCAGACCGAGCACGCAGCCAAGCATGTGAAGCTCAGGGCTTACTCCCAGTGCCATTGAACCTGCCGTGCTTCCAGCCCACCCTGCCCACCACGCTCCTTCATCTCTTTCTGTAGCCGTGTCTTCCCTACAGTCATTTTACTTTCCAGGTATTATCAGTCCTGAGAAAGCTCAGGCAACGCCGTGAGAGAACAAATTTCTATGTGTTCTTTATGTATTTGGTAAATAACTTTAACAGCTTGTGTTCCACCAGCTTCATTGTATGCTTCACCTGATCATGCTTACAAGCATTGTTACTAGACCACCCAGAAGACTGATGGGGACAAAGCTAAGACCTGCACTTCCATCAAAATTGACCAATATATCTCCAAAGGAAGAAAATGGATGAGAGCACTGGGGACAGGAGTGTTTCACAAAGCTGCCACGACCAATTTACCAAAGCAGCAGCATCTCAGTGCCTGGTCAACAAACTTCCATCACTTCTTATGTGCCAAAAAGGAAATATAAGCAGAGGAAGAAGAAAGCAGAGGAGAAAAAAGTATTTCAAAGCAAGGAAATGTATTTTTGTGAAGGAATTAGAATGGATATTTCTATTTCATGATTACCAAAGATAAACTGTACTGTGGCTCTTAAAACATCGTAACAGAGCCTGTATTTTCCTTTGGTAATGGATTGCCATGAGCTTTGGTTCACAGCTGAGATGGCTATTGGTTTCTCAGAGATTCAAACAGAAGTTGTGGAAGAGCTGTGCTGTTTTATTTTTATTCATATCTTTCCAAGATATCTCCTGATGTAAGTCAGATTTCATTGCTGCATAAAATGCGGAGAATTACTGTGTTAGGACAGCACAGACTCATGCACATCAGTCCTCGTTTGATTCCAATCATCTGCAAGTAGTTTGCTATGATTTGATGGACCATACTGATGAGAAAGAAGCAATGCTGTGAAGGACTTACTTATCTGCAAATAAATATGTATCTGCCACCAAGAACACGCAACTTTGGCCAATATAATCTCTCAACTCTAGAGATGGGGAAAATATGGTTCTACTCCCCACTGAGGTACACTCTCTGCTGGTGTGTGACTAAATCTACTCTACTGGCAGACTGAATTTAATAATGTTCTTCTCCTTCCTGAGAATGTTATAAAACTGCATTAAAATCCTCAGGCAAAAGTCTCCAAACAAATGAAAAGGAATATTGTTTCTATTTCAGGGATGTGATAAAACCCCGTAGCCAGCCACCCACAATTTCCAATCATCCGGGTTGCTGGAAAACCAACATTTAAATCACCTCTATGTTTAGAATAAAGTAGTATGAAAAGTATGAAAACACTTGAGCAAATTCAGGACTGCAATTACCTTAGTTACAGTACAGTCCTGTTTTATCATCTGATTCTTACTAGAAATCTTTCTGTCATCTTCCCTGAACAAGTACGCATGAGCACACAGAAGGTTCAAGGAGTACAGCAAATAATATGGATTGTAAGGATTTTGGAAAAGACATCCTTTCATACATCAAGCCCTCAACACCTCACTGAAAGAAAATCCATGACCAGCAGCACGGAACCAAAGCACTGAAAAGAAATTTTAAAAAATCACTTCAGCACACACTGTGCAAGCACAAAGAGTCAAATGAGCAAACCCAAACTGCACTTCCCCAAATCCTTTTCATTCATCTCTCTGGTTTGGATCTCTTTGTCCAACTACCAGAAATACAGACTGTTGAGTTTGTTCACGGAAACTACAGACAAAGCTCTGGTTTTATTTATAACATGGAACATGAAATACCAGCTCAATGCTGATGCCTAAATAGTGCAAATGTGAGCAAACTGAAAAGGGACTAGGCAGACAGGTATCAATAATAGCAATGGTTGGCCACATTACTGGCACTTCTTGTACCAGTTTCTGGCTTACAGCTCACCAAAATGCAGACTGGTAGAAGTTGGCAGGGACCTCTGGGTCCATCTGGCCCAACCCCTGCTCAAGCAGGGACACACAGAGCAGGGTGCCCAGGTCCATGTCCAGGCAGCCTTTGAAGATCTCCAAGGAGGAGATCCCACAACCTCTCTGGGCAACATATGCCAGTGCCCAGTCACCCACACAGCACAGAAAGTGCTTGCTGATTGTATTAATATGCTCAAGTCCTTACCTACTTCACCCTTCATGTTCAAAACATACATGTAAAACCCTACCAAATGTATTGTAAAAACCCTGTAGTTCCTAGTCACCCCATTAAAACACTAGCAAGGTTGAAGTAAAATTTACTGGAGGGGCTGCTCCACAATGTTGTGTATTACCATACACAACATGTATGATGGAAGGCCACCTTATCTAGAACGGGAAAGTTCATTGAGATGATCTCTTCGTATGTCTTCTGACTACCAGCTCAACAAATTTGTATTTCAAATAAATACAGAAATTGTAAATTCTTTCATTATTTCTTCATCTAGACCAAGAAAATTTTGTCTGTAAAAAGAGGATGTAATACTGGGCAGATATTCACCAAAAATCTTTCCAAAATCTTTCCAAATGCTTCAATGTCATAGTGACAGCACAAACTAGCCATAAAACCACTTAAACTGCCAGTACCCAAAATGGCACATAAAATTCAGAGAAAAATTAGAGTGGTACTTACATAAAAGAATTAATAGCTACGCTAATTCCCAACAACATTAGAAAGTTTCCTCACTGTAACCAAGTAGGAAACTTCATATGCAAGGGCCAGTGCCTAGGTGACATTTTACAAGCAAGAATAATGCAGTTGAGTAACACCTTCATAAATGGCTCTTAACTTACTAGAGAAGAGATCCATTTCTAAGATTCTTCACAACTGGTAAATAATCCATTAAAAGGATGTGTCTGAACTAAGTCCATTTTTGGAGTTGTTTACCGCTATGATCTTCAATGAGCCACTGTAGACTACATGCTTGGCAAATACCTGCGTATAAACAGGGGCAGGGCATTGCCAGCATGCTGAGAGATACTCCTTGCAGCAAAGAAAGGTGGCAAAAGGGGGGAAAGCAATCACAAAAAGTCAGAGTTGTTCTAAAGCTGCAGCTGTGAAGCAACTGTGTCTGCTTCCCACTCTCCTGCCTCCTCCATCCAAGACCCAGACTCACTGCTTCCTGGCTTGACCCTGGAACTGTCCTCACAGCTGGGCAATCCTGGAACTCCTGGTTCCACACAGGACCACCCAAAATTCAAACTCTATGTCTGAGAGCATTCTCCAAATGCTCCTTGAACTCCAGCAGCGTGAGACCATGACCACTGCCCTGGGGAACCTGTTCCATGCCCACCCCCCTCTGGGGAAGAACCTTTTCCTAACACTCAGCCTGCCCCTCCCCTGACACAGCTCTATGCCATTCCCTCAGGTCCTGTCACTGTCCCCAGAGAGCAGAGCTCAGCACTGCCCCTCCGCACCCTGTGAGGAGCTGTAGGCTGCCATGAGGTCTCCCCTCAGCCTCCTCTGCTCTGGGCTGAACAAACCAAGGGACCTCAGCTGCTCCTCATCCATCTTGCCTTCAAGATTCCTCCCCATCTTCATAGTCCTCCTTTGGACGCTCTTCTAATAGATTTATGTCCTTCTTATATTGTGGCACCCAAACCTGCACACGGCGCTTGAGGTGAGGCCACGCAGTGCAGAGCAGAGTGGGACAATCCCTCCCCTCACTCAGCAGTGCTGGGCCTGATGCACCCCAGGGTATGGTTATGGTTGGCCCTTTTGGCTGCCAGGGCACACTGCTGACTCAGGTTCAACACACTCACTCATCCCCCAGCTGTACATATATCCAGGGTTGCACCATCCCAGGTGCAGAATCTGACGCGTTAAACTTCATGTAATTGGTGACTACCAGCCTGCACCCTGGCTCAGCATCCCTGCTGCCGCCCACCCCTGGAGGAGCTGCTGGCCACTGCTGCACCCTGACCTGCGGACTGTGTCTGCTCTCGCACTTCATCAAGAAGCCCTTATAATGCTCACAAGTCTTATTGAGAAAATGCTACTGAAAACAAAGCTAACCCGAGGAACGCATATCAGGCTTGTGCTGTGACACAGCAGCTAGTGCCTTCTTACATGAAGAAGGGCTGACAGATGTGTAGTCTCTTCCTTCAAAGTGATCTCATTTGAATGAGACTATAAGCCTCCGGAGGTAACATTAAACACTGCCCGGGCATAGAACAAAGAAAATTTTCTTGAATTTCTATTCTTAAGAGCAGCACGATTGCTGATAGAAGAATGAAAAGGTGCATATTCCTGGTGGTCTTCTGATTTGTGCAAGAGGTACATAGCACCATTTCCCAAAACAGAGACGCCTGCAGTCACAAATCTCTGACATGGTGTAACTTCAAAAGATTCTTCCTGTTGTAACAGACTATATCACTTTGCTGTTTTAATTCTTCAGACATATTTAGAAATTTAGAAGTGATCTATTAAGATTTTTTTTTTTGTCTTTTTGGCATTGTCATCCAGCCAGGCTGAGCTTTCCAGGAAAGAAAGCAATGTACAATGGGGATATGGGGGAAACATAAAACCAGAAACTTTTTAAGGGTCAGCAACAACGTAGACATATATGATCAACCTATCAGTGTGTCAGTAACAAGATTAATTTAGAAAGTGCAAGAGCTTTTTCTTTAACATGAGGTGCATGATGAGAAAGATGTAGATGCTGTTGTAAATATGCCTTCCAAATTTTTTGAGTTGCAAAGTGCACCTGGGCAACGAGACAAGTTGATGATAAGTGTGATTCCACGTCCTTGGGTCTATTTTTCTTTCTAGCATAAATGTTAAATGTTTTGCTGTGATTCCAGTGGCAGCAGATAGCCCTTGCCCAGACAAACATTAGTCTAGATACAGAATGTGGAAAATTCAAACATGTCTCTGAGATAACTGTAAATCCATAAATTTGTTTGAAAAATAGATTCCTTATTCAAAGGATAATTCATAAATGCCTTAAAGAATAATGATTCAATGCCATGCACATGGAATTAACAGCACAGCTCTATTCTTGCTCATTTGTGGCACTTTCATGGTGAACAGAGTAGAAATGTCTTGCTAAGCTAATGAGAGGATTTCTCTAAGATTAAAAGTAATACGTAGTTAAGTGGGTTAATATTTATGTCAGACAAACACAGCCACTCTAGGTGTGCTAAGAAATATAACTCAAGCTTTAGAGAAAACTGTAATTAAAAACTGAATTAAAATCAAATTAATCTTTGCCCTGTCCCAGCATAATTCTTAAATCGCAATTACAAAATCTGTAACACAAAAAAAAAAGCTTAAATAAAGAATAAATTACACATAAAGCTAAGCACAGGGACTGAAAGCTGAAGGAGAAACGCAGCAACTCAACAATAAAAGTGCTTTGCTTGAGGTCAAAGCTTATTATTTGCAGTAGAGTAATTTGGGCATCTCTGGATAGCTGAAGATGACAATTTTACAGCAAACTCACAAAGTTCTCAATGGAGATTTGGAAAAGGATATTTTCATAAACAAATACTGACATGTGACAGATGGACGTAAGTGCTATTTGAGGACAACTGCATGTATTCATGTTATTCATGCTATATATTTCTTTACAGGCTTCCTAGCAACAGTATTCGTATCTAAATCCAGAAGAAGCCACAGGTGGGACTCACTGCCTTCCCCCCATAAAAAGTGTTTCTGGGGGAATTCAAGAAAATCCTTTAAGAAAAGTATTAAACCAATGAAACAAATGGTTCTCTTGACTAACAGAGTAAGCAAAAATGCGATCTGGTCAGTCGAAAATAAAATAATATAAAATAATCTATATATAGACAGGGAACAGAGTTTGCTCCAACTGTGTAGCACTTCATTGAAGCTTAGCCCTGAAAACATTGCCAGTGCAGTGAGAAGACAAAACAACACACGCTGAAGATGGGATTCCTCAAAGGAATTACAAAGAAAATTCAAGACCTTCAGGCATGGGGCAGGTAACCACCCTTCATCAACCCCAGACAGTAATACTGAAAGCTGTGAGTAACATCAAGTGCAGCACTCCCTGTTGGCCACAGTTTCAGCATATAAATGTTCTGTGTCTGCCAGCAGTGCTGCAGATGTTGCCTGTGACCAGCAGCTTAGACATGATGAGGGTCAAGACCTGAGAGCTATGTGGAGCAGAAGTGGCATTGACTTTGGAGCAATGACAATAAATTTAAATAATAAAATCATGCAGGGTTTTCAAGACAACAAACTCATTCCCATATACGCTCCTTTGTGACTTACACAGAAAAGTGCTGGATAAAAATTGCTGGGGGTGCTGACAACTACCTTTATTTGCCAAAGTAAAAGTAAAAAACAGAAAACCAAGGCATTTTGCTACAATCTGGTATTCCTGGGATTTTTTTTCACAATGAAGGAATTGCACTGCAGAGAGTAAGCCTTCACTGTAATTCCTTCTCACATCTTTAACAGACTGCAGCAGATACACCCCTTGAAGCCATTAATTCATCACAGAAGGGAGATCTGAGGGTATCCAGGATAATGAAAAGAAGACAGGAAAAAAGAGGATTATTGCAAAACACATTTTTGCAGCAGGGAACAAGCTGAGTTGTTGCCCCGGGGGTTATTTATTTGCTTATTTCTTTACTTCTTCTTTATTATTTTTATTTTTTCCTTAATGCCAATTAGGTTCTTGTGACTCATCAACATACACAGCTCGAGTAAGACTCTGCGTACAAACACACCTAAGTTAAAATCATGGTCTGCCACCGACTTAACAACAGAGACAGGCAGTTTCTCAAAGATCAAAGCAGGCATTTTTAAGCCACAGAGTGAATTTCTCAGCAATTACTCTTCATTCACAGACACGTCGCAAGGATGCCTTAATGGCTTAACAATGCCTTGGATATATAAAACCTTGTAAGTGCCATACTACTCTTCTTTAAAAACCACACCCACTAGACAGAGATGTTCCTCATAATCTCCCCACGTTTCAGTCATCAGACTTTGCAAGACAGATACATGTAGAGTCTTCCAGTACCACTGTTCAGACTGAGTAATTCTTGCATTTCCTGAACCTCTGTTACAGCAACAAATTTTACAAGGCTCAAATGCCTTAATTTTGACTGTCTAGTGTACATTCAAAACTTGCTTCAAAAAATATTTGCCAAATAGCAATTTGCCTGGAGTCCAAACCATTTAAATAACTTATTCATACTGCACTTGTTCTCATTTCCACTCTGGACACCCTTTCTACAGAGTTGGGACATCCCAACTTCATCACAGTGCTTCCTCTCAATTCTAAATGTATGTTCCTGTTACATTAACATCTATAGTAGGAAACCACAGGCTATTAGTTTACCAATATGGGGATCAGACTGTCCTTCATTTCATTTCATTTTTAATTGTAATCAAAACTCTTAGGACATAGTATGGGAAAATTTATATTGCATTTCTGTAGTCTAAGAAAACCAGAAATAAATATCTTCATTTATTTCTGGGCAACAGAATATTTGATGGAGTAACTATAGTCAAGCCCCTCTTACTGCATTAGAGCTCTGCAGTAACACCAGAGGCAGCCAACAGTAGTCCAAAAGTCTCCCAAATACACCAAGTTTCAGCTTTTGAAGAACATTCAACATCTCTTTCTGCTAGGGAGACTGTAGTCTTTTTAAGTGCCGTCAGCAAAAAGTCAAAATACAACTCACTGGCAGCAGCGTGAATACAGATGGATGTGGTGGAGCAGCACAGCTTTATCCTGAAGCATTCATTTACTTAAGTTCTTCCTATTACCTCAAACACCCAATTTACTTTCATTAGTGCCAGTTCAGTTTTTATGCTCTAGTTCCGATAATTCACGTACTGTTTTGGATATATTCATGGGCATGTTTTCAGGTTTTTTGCCATGGACTTGGACATCTTCCTCTGCTGCTATGTTTTTTTATGCCATATATTCATTATGATACGGATCGTAATTTTTAAGTAGGGAATCTATTACTCTGTAGTTTGCTGAGATATTTCTTAACCCCCACTACCATAGGTTTCCTTATTTAAAAGATGCAAAAATCCTTACAGACTTCTGGAGTAACTTATTGGATTTATGCCACTTTATGCTTTTTAATCACAATGTCAGCAACAGATGCATTCATCTGCTGAATGCTGACTGAGCTCATGACACAGCAGTACTTCATCTTAGACATCTAACGTCATAACAGTTACAAAGTTAAATCTATCCATCTCCAGTCACTCACCTACTACACACCCGTAGCTATGTCCAGTATCTCTCCAGTAATGCTTCACTTTTCCTTGACTCTTACTGTTTAAAAGCAACTTTTAGTGAATTTGTCTTTGGCTACTTCACCAGTGGGAATGGAAAGCAATAAGGAATGGTGTATTCTTGACTGCTGCATGCCTTCAGGGATCAGGTTAATAAGAACAACGAATTAAATGGAACAAAGAAATGAAAATCCAGCTGCTGTTGGGAAAATCAAGCCTCACAGCCCCAAATCCCCCAAAGAAACTCTAAAAAATTGTTTTCAGAATAAACATCAGAGGTTATAGGAAAAAGACAAATACCAAAACAAACACGTACATATCACTGTCTTTACCACAGTGGTTACCTGGTAAGTTTTATGGGAGAAAGAGTTTTGATTTCTTTTGCAGAATACGAGGAGACATAAGAGGCTCAAAACACTGATGTGTCCCCAAGAAGAATTTCAAGGGCATTAAATCAAACTGTACATTGCTTTAGCTTTGACTGCTTAAAGGAAAATGTATGAAATAAAAACGATTTAATACACTGCTCGTATCAACTGCAATTATCTGGATGATTAGATCCAGCTTACTAACAGGCATGTTTGGAAAACTATTCAAATTTATTCACCTACGTTCATCCTAATATCCTGAATCAAAATGTCAATCCCTGATTCCATTTTGCTGATCAAGAAATCAAGGTACAGCTCAATGGCTTGTTAAATGCCACAAAAGATACCAGTGACAAGCTCTGATTTGCATCCCCTATCACTGGACAACGCAGTTCTATAGCACAGAGCCCAGTAAAGGGCTTCCACCTTAGATTTTTTAAAACTCTTTCTCTTATTTGAAGTACCAGAAATCGATTTTTTTCCCTTTTTTTGAGCTTTGGACCAGTAGCTTTGTTTTTCCTCACTCTGAGACAAAAATTCTTATTATAGTATTTATATTTCCTGACATCATGCATAAAACCGCATCCTCTTACTGCATTCCTTTATTAGCTTCCTTTAAGCTGAACTCACAGTCTACAGCTTTGCTGCGCAAAATTTAGCTGGAATAATTTCCTCCTAAGGTAACAATTAGAAGAGAAAAAAGAATTAGAAAGGAACCACGTGGACTTTTAATTGACTATCATGCCAATTATATTATCTCTGGGATATTTATTTTATTTGTATCTCTGGGATATTTTATTTTATTTATTGTCCCTGCAATAAGACATTAAAACAAGTATGCAATCCACAACTTGAGTATCCTTATCAGATGTTCTCAGTGCATCTACAGTCATTCATTAATTAATCTGTAAGAACCCCCAGTGTCACCAAGCAATTACTGCTTATCCCAAATTGAGGACATGGACAGATAACATTTATATTTAAAAGGAAGATTTAAAGTCTGTCCTTACCAACTGTGTTAGTTTTATAAACAAATTACATTTCCTAAGCAGGCATTTGAGGTACTTCAGAGTCGCACGTGAAATGGACAGAGACACGAAGCAGGAGCTGGCTCACAAAAACAATTCACTCACAAAAATCAAGGTACTTGGAGCCAAAAGCACTCTGGAGAAGTGAACCAAAGGAATCCTGAGACAAAGTTTAATCCTCCCAATAGCATAAAATGCACCAGCTTCAGATTCATTTTGCAAGGAAAGTTGCAATAATGTGATTTGTAAGTAAAATCATTTAGGTAATGGGCTACATTTTTAAAGTGTATTTTCTGGCTAGCATGAGTAATGCTTTCCTTATGTAGTCTGTCATGATTATCATCACACCCACCTCTCTGGTAGGATTGGAATGGACCTTACGACACCAATGGCACAAAGTCCTGCCTCCTTCAAGCAAGCGAAGAACACGAGTACACCTTCCATCTGTTACTACTCAACTTCATGGAGCTGAGATGCAGTTTGTTTGCAGGACTCTACAGAGAATAAGCATGGCTACTAGAATTAAAGATGCGGAATTTCCTATCCATTTGATGTTGAATCCAGGAATTCTGAAGCTTCCTATGGTTTAAATGAGGGCATACTTATTATTTCATTTAACTTCAGTTAGAACTTTGCCACAATTCAGAAGTGAAAAAGAGGCAGAGGAGACTGTATTCTTCTGCAAAGTTGATGTTTTAAACTTATCCTGAATGAGCAGAAGTATTTCTTTGGGGCAGATAAGTACTATAAATGCATTATAGAGCAGTTCCTGGACACAACGGGTTGTATATAATGGAATAGCCTTTTCAATTCTGGAAGCTGAGATTCATATCTACATAGGACAGAAGTGAAATAAATTTGATGGCCTTGGTATAGACCTAATAGACCTAATTAACATTCCAAATCTCTTTTAGAAACAGTACTTGAGTAATTTCTTAAATGAGAACCAAAATGAAATAACATTGTAAAGCCCGAGGTGACAAAGCTCAAAGGGAACAATCATTTTGGTGAATGATTATGTTTCGTATAGTAGAGGGAACAGGAATCCATATTAATGAGAACGAAGGGTTTGTGGAGAGGAGCAACAGAGAAGATGACCTCTTCTTACAAACTTATGGTCATTTATGTCCTCAGTTTATCAGGGTACAACAAAGTTACAATGAAATTTTTTTCTACATGAGAAGCTGCAGTCAGATAGGGAGATTTTTTTTTTTTAATCAAATGTGGCTATGGAATTTACAAGTCAGCAATCACAGTCATCCTTGAAAATTTGTAATATGTTACTGAAGTCCTCTTTTGCAAACAATCTTATGCAGTTGACAGTTCTTCATGCAGCTACCTATGAGCAGAAACTCAAGTAAAGTTGAAAGAAGCTGGGCCATTCATTACATACTGCTGCTGTATTGTTTGCTTCAAGTTTTCACTTTCCATTTCCAGAAAATAATGAAGCTAGAGAAACTCAACTTTTATCTTAGTGTTTTGAAAGATACTGTGGATGAATACATTTCCTCAACAGTAAGTAATGTATGTTTGGAAACCAAGCTGAAGTCTCATCAGCATCACCCAACAGCAGGCTCCAGACCAGAACTGAAGTTATGGTACTACGATACCTCAGTTTCCAGTGCAATAAGGAAATCAGTGGCAAGGTGCTACAGAAACCTGCAGTGCTGCCAGGGGTCCTGCTGGACATCCATGTCCCCTGGTGACATTTCTTTCCATGTTTCTCAGAAAAACAGCTTTTCCTCTCAAGATCTGGTTGTCTTGTCTTCACCTTCAATGCCCGAGCATCGAAGCTGAACTTCGAGACACTTTAGCAGCTCATCTCACCTGTCTGCTATACAGTTCAGTGTAGTGTGGTTTTTCTAGCAAGATGTGGTTTTCTGTTACAGTCATAGGTGAAAAAAGAGCTCAAAGTTAAGTACCTACATACTTCCCTTACCAGACTCAGCAACAGAATCTTGCATGTCTGCAAAGCAAGACTATCCCAGCATACAGCTAAATCACCAATGACAGAGCTGAAGCATGAAAACAATCTGATTCAACAGTTGACTTATTTACAGACACAAGCATTATATTGTCACAGAGGGCATTGGACTGGTCCATTGAGTGAAGTCTTAGCAAAGGCGCTTCCTTCTCTCTGTTTCAATTTCTTTTCTATAATATGGTGCTAGTACCACCTTCCTCATTATGGAGCCCTTGGAGTGGTACAGATAAAGAAGAAACTATAAAAGCAACATATTACTACACTCAGTATGAGTTACACAATTTTAATCAAAGGAAAATATTCAATTGGGGAGATCATTTCCCTTGCTTTAAGCTAAGGGAAAACATGGTCAGAGTGCAAGGGAGAAAGATTTAATGAAAATGAAGTTTCTTAGAAAAACAAATAAACAAACAACAAATCTAAACAAATCCCATAGTAATTTTCATTCTCATAATTTTAAAAAAGGACGTCTCAGAAATTTCATTTGTAACTTATGCCAAGCAATCAACTACACAATAAACAAATCAAAAGTGATAACTTAGCCTGAGTGAAGCAGCAGGGTGATCTTGTCTTCTGCTTAAGCCTTGGGTAACCACTTGGCACATGCACAAGATGAGCCCTCTGCTCCCTTTTTTCATACAGATTACATTTGCCACATAGCAACAGAAGCAGATTTCTCCATCCTTTAAAAACACTTGACTTCGTGCCTCTCCACTTTGTACAGCGATACAACCAACTTCAACAGATAGACAACAATCTTTGTTGTTGTAAAATAAGCAGCAGGGAGCTTCCTAGTTTTTCCACATTCAACAGCACAAATTTATTTTAGTCCAGCAGACAAAAAGCAAAGTGACTACAGTGCTGAAGTGACATTCACTCAGTGCAACACCAAAACCATTTTCAATGTTGTTGAATCCTATTTTGAGTTCCATTGCACTGATCTGCATTATTTGGGGAAGTGGTCTAAAAAAAGCATGATAACAAGCTGGTCTCTAGGGTATTGACAAGGGCCTTTTCATGGACCTCTCTGCTGAATAGTGCAGGAACACACGTGAAGGCAGCATGAGAATTCATTGTGTTACAGAGACTTGCTGTGATACAGACATCTGAGCTACTTGAAAGTCCCAGCAAGTCTCTGTCTGAGAAAACAAGTAAATAGCTCTTTTTATTTGGCCTTTATTGGAATAATTGATGTTGCTATAGAGAACACAGTCATAAATTTGATCATCATTCTCTCTGAAAAAAAGCAAAATATCTCTAAAGAACAGTCTGAAGGCAAGTATAATAATTTAGCAGATAAATTTAAAGCAATCATAACTGCAGAACAAATTTACCTTGTAAATTAAGAAAATGCATATCTAAATCCACATATTCAAAAGGGAACATGAATGTTACCTATGCTCAAAGGCAGTTCCAAATACAAAGTGAAAGCAGTTTTCTGATGTCAAAGACTTCAAACCCCGACTTTTGCCAGTTTGTACTTAAATAGAAGAAAACCATTCCCCAGAACTGAACTTCCAATTAGACCTCAAACTTTTGGATCTGAGAACTCGGCGGCCAAGCAACTCTTCTTTCAGCTACGGGCACAGGAACAGAAGGGACTCAGGGATAGGTTTTATTTCTCTCAAAATAGCCTTCAGCAGATTTTCACAAAGCTCTGTTGTTATTCATCCTTTTGAGCACATATGCCAGTGAATCCATGGAGAGGAGTGGGCAAGCACCCTAATGCACACTTCCAGGCCTTGTCTGCTTGAGCTCTGTTTTGGGAACTCCTTGGTGCTCTCTCAGAGGCAGACTAAGTTCACAGCTTAGATGAAGGCAGATTGCTCAAGGCAGCTTGCACTGGGGACACTAGTCACAAGGCTACTCTTTTTTTCCTCCCGAGAGGAATTTGATTCAAGAAAATTTAAAGGAGCCCTAGAGTGCAAGGTAGATTTGAACTTGTCACTATCCACACTTCAACCGGAGATTTCAGCTCGGTCTTTAAAATCTTTGCTGTCATGTCAAGACAGGAAAATCTAACATAATCTCCCCCTGACTCAGAAAGCCAAAACTCCACTTATTCCTACATCCTCTGTCCAAAGAAATCTATTTTTTCAGTACGTGAATACTGCTGCTTTGGTCAAAACTGTCTAGGACCCCCAAAATTGCATCTAAATTAATCACTGGGGGAAGCTAGAAGGCTCAAAATGTCAGACAGGTTTAGTAAGCAATGTTGATGTTATGGTACTCGTATGTATTCTCATCCTTTCTTGGATTCCTTACTGAGGCCTGCACAAATCAGTTGCTTACAGCTCAGACCCAGACCTGCTACATTTCAGTGTCATAAAGTGGGAAAAATCGTGACTGTTTCCTCCTCCTCTTTGCTGTGTCAGGAGCAGCCAATTGTCCTAAGTTTAAACAACACACGTTAAGGGCACTGTACTTTTTTAAAATATCAAAGATAGGATGCTTTGGCAGAACCTATTCATATAAAACAGTGATGCAATTTCACAGTAGTTTACCTCTGTGGAAATCACTGTGCTGAATTGCACAGTGTGCAGACCTGCTTAGTCCAATGATGTCTATGCACCAGATCTTTTAAGAAGGCAAGAACTTCACCTTCTGGTACTGGTAAAGGGGAAAGGAAAAAAAAGTAAGCAACAAACCTTTTAATTCTTCTGCCTTGGTGCCAGAAAACCTCATGCCTAACAAAACTTGAATTTTCCAATAGAGGGCTGGAAAATGGTATCATGACTTTTGAAAGTACCTCCACAAAACATCTTTGAAATACAAGACAAATAGAAATTTTCCACCTCTCCACTCGTTTTCTTAAAATTTCTCATTTTTCTGAAGAATGTCACTCAGCTTTCCATCAAATGTTTTAATGAATGTTCCACTCCTTCCCAATCACCCCACAGCTCTCCACTGGCACAGAGCTGGAATCTTAAGGGTCTGCAGACATTACATTTACAAGATCAGACAAGAAGCAATAATTTCTCTCTGGGTGAGCCAACAGGAATTGCATGTCAGCAGTTCACAAGGACTCAAACTCCCTTCATTTACTACCAATCATTTTATATCCTAGGGATTCCCATATGAAACAGTCAGTCATTGCTCCAGCAAGATCGCCACTTTTGCCCGAGGTAGGCTTAGAGTCAGGTTGTCAGCGCTGAGCTCTTGGGAGCTTGGTGACACACAAGCAGAATGAAAAGCTCTTTGCCACAGTGTCACTTGCTGATGAAGGGCAGATCCCCTTAACTTCACAACTTGAGCCCACGACTTCTGCCCTTTGGAACCAAAATACAAAGATAAGTATTAGGAAGAGTTTCTTTAATTGGCAGCTTTCTTTGAAGCGAAGCCCAATCATGTATAAACTGTGAGTAAAATATTCTTAGTAAAAACTCTCCAATCTCTTTACCCTTATAGGGTATAAAACTAAGTTGGCTGTCCTAGTCTGGTCTGCTTCCAAAATGGGAACATCTGCAAACTTTAAATCTTTTTTTACTATAAACTCAAAACATGCATTCTCAGGAAAATGTTTGCACTCATTCTGGAAACCTCACAGTACAAAAAAAAAAAAAAAAAAAAAAAAAAACCACAAAAAAAACGAAATTATTNAACAAAAACTCCGAAGTATTAATAATCCTCTTCACTGAGCCCAGAGTGCTTCATTAAAATGCGAACAACAATAAGAGTAATATCCAAGAAATTACAATTCTGTTTCACATATGGGATCGTGATTTGTAAACAAGGACCTGTGACCTTAACAGATGATTCAAAACCCAGGAAAAAAGAAAACAATAACTGTATTTCCTGAGGAACCCCCCCAGAGCTAAGACATTTATAACATGTGCACACTAATGAAACAAACAACACACATCTCATCTGTTTTTCAAGATGTGAGAAAGAACAAATGGAAAAAAAAAAGAAAAAAGGATGCCAGCTGCATTTAGCCTTCCCTATTCTTTCCACTAAACACATTGTATACGTTTGCATTTTGTGGCTAACTCTTGAAAGGAAACACTGTATGTCTTTATGGGTCTCAAAGCATCTTTAAACATAACAATCTGGTTACCTATCACCCCAACTGATAACTCACTTCCAGGTTTCCTCCACAAAACTGCATGCCAGGAGCCCATAAAACCAAAAACAGTCTCTTCTTTACCCTTTTTTTCCTGTCACTGTACTCAGTGCTGAAATGGACATTTTTCCCAATCTATTCTAGCAGGAAAAACTTGTCCTCAATCTTAATCATGTGGTGTGTACCTTGATACTGTGTTGAAAGACATTTAACGGACATTAATTATGGTCATTCCTTCTTAGAATGCTAAGTAATTTAACAGCAATGCAGGATCATCCCCCCGGTCTACGGACAGAGACCAACAGACATACAATTAAAGTGACTGCTCTAACTCAAAGTAAATGAAGTGCAGAGACCAAAACCAACTTAAGAGTATATATAAGAGAATGGTAGGTGCATTGCTTCCCAGAAAAGTCCAAAACAAAATATTAATTAAAAGGGCCTTTTATTCTTTTCTGTTGCCAGACTCAACGCGCTTCTAGGGGGAGGATGTCCCCTTCTTTTACAGACATAGAAGATAGATCTCAGCCAGTAGATTAGAGACAAACCTGGAAAACAAGGTCTCCTGACACTTAGTCTTGCACCCTATCCACTGGACTGCCCCCAATAATAAGGATTCTAAATATAATCAATTTGGTCAAAATTGAAACCTATGCTGTGTGTTATCAATTGACCTTGACCACTGAAGCCTGCAGAATCAAAGGATATGTGTGAATTTCCTTGAGATAAGGAGCTTACATCATGTTCTGATATTTATACCCTTTAAAGGTAAGATTGAAGAGTAATTGAGGATGAAGGCTCTAAGGAAGAACAGGCATCTACTCTTTCACACATCTATTAATGGCTAAATGCTTGGGAATGTGTGCAGAAAGTGTATATAAAGAATGTATAAGGCCTGACAAAGAGGATTATCTGGCACAGAAACACATTTCCAATATTAGCAACTATGAACTTATTTTAAAACTTGAGTAGGAAAAGGATTAAGAGAACCTTAAATATGTGGTGGAACGTATTCACAAGATCTGAATAATCATTTCCCAATGGCTTCCACCATAGAAAGGAGAGCAAGGTAACTGAAAATCAAGCATGCATACTTGCCTTTGGTTATAGTACTGTGGCATAAAGAAAGACATTATACTCCAACTCAGTTACTTTCTGTAAGTTACAATTACCACCAGTGCATTCATTAATTATTGCATTTTGCAGATGACCCATACAATAACCATTGAAAGAAGTCATTAAAGCTAATGAAAAATTCAGTTCCAAAGACTTCACCAGATTGGCTTCCAAATTCAGCTTTTAGAATCTTGGAATAAAACACTTTGACAGCTTACATCGTTAAATAATTGAATGTAATATAAATGTCTCCTTTTAGTCATCACTCATTTAATTATCTCCACTGTCGAAATAATGCAACAAACTCATGCTGACCAGTATGACTTAGCACAAAGAAGCACAAACCTAAGAATACAAAAACAGAGCATTCTTCCTCCAAAAAAAATCAATTTCAACTTCAGTGTATCTTCTAATGCACACAACTATCAGCTGCCACTGTTGGGTTTGCCATTCCACCTGGACCGTAAGGCAAATATATACATACACATCAGATACACAAGAGGATAATCACTGTGAACGTTAACTAGGATTTGAAAAAGAGAAAAAGCTGTTAAAAACCAGATTGAACTTCTCTTCCTGGCTCTCTACAAAGAGACGATTTTCCCTTCTCCAGTGAGCCTGGAAGCCAGTCACCACCTGCCAACCCTTCGTCTCTGGAGTGTAGTCGGGATCTCTTGTTTAACGTTCCATGATAGCAAGCTGATCACAGTTAACTCAGGTGTGGGGTTTGAAGGTAGAAATAATGCTATAATTTTCTTGAAGTGTACATTTTATTAAAGTCACTGTTGGACTTTCTAACCCAGCAGTACCTGAGAAATTCTTAGAACACAGAACACAATGTAAAGAAAATGCAGTATCTCACATACCAGTGACCAGTAAACATTAGTAAATACATATTTTACTGAGATTCACTGGTCAGTAGTTTTTTTCTTTTCACATTTAATATAATTTTAAATAGCATTAAATGCATACAGCAGAACACTTTAAACTACATTCACATACACAAATATGGATTTATTTACGTGTGCATCATTGCTACAGCTTCTTGTTTGCAAAGCAGAGATTCCAATATGTGAAACAGAAATCCTGTTTCATTCTGTTTCTCAAAGCAGTAACACCATTTTTATTCACATTAAAAACTACCATGTACACAGATGCCTACCTAGAAGAATCTCTAAGGTTTTTGTATCCAAAAGGAACATTTATCCTTCTGACTGGTTGTCCACTAGTAACAAAGAAAATGACTACTTAAATTCCCAGAATTTCCTTTTAAATAGCTAGTTAACATTCCAAATTGTTCATGCTGATTTCTGGATTCTTTCCAGTAAGCAATAAAAAATAAATGCACGGTAAAAACAAACTTTTAAGGAAAGCAGGTTAGCATGGAAACAATGCACTGTTAGCATGGAAACGATCAATAACCAATTGAGAGTCTGAATTTTCATAATGTTCTTCCAATATTCTACCAGCTCCACTGAGGCGTGAATGACAAAGTTTTAAAGGAATCCTACATCCTTCTCTTTGTTTACTGTGGACTCGTATAGAAGGAGATTTCAGGTCAGAAAGAAAAAAAAATTGAATTATGAAATGAAATCTGTATTTAGAGGGGACCTTGACATGCAGTAGACACAATTCTTCTCATCAGTAAGCCCTCACTTTTACAACCTCCTCTGGAAAACTCAGTGTATGGCATCAAGATTGCATTGCAAAAAATGCAAACTGCACCATCCTTCACCTACTTCATCCCTCTAACTGAACTTCATCTCCTTCTCATAGGCAGTCTCCCTATAAAGGGATTATAGGCATGAGGAGTATGAGCAAAACATTTGAGCTCACAGACAGCGATCCCAGCCCTGACACCAGGTCAACCAAAGCCTCCCTCCCCAGATCACGCTGCCACTTCTATGGGTTGCACCATCTCTCACATGTCTACCCATGTCAGACGTAATTCAGAAAAACAGACCTGACAGTGGGACCTACACAACACACACCCTGGACTGACACAATTCAGCTGTGTAAACCTCAGAACAGCTTCTACAAAAACACAGGCACTGAGCGATGGCACATCCAATGTCCTTCACATCAATACTTCTGTGCTGAGTGAATTATTCTCCCTGTTCCGAAAAGTTTCCCGATTCAAGTCTGATTGTATTTAGCTTCAGGCTCCAGCTTTCTTTATACCTTTATCTTTTCATCTCCATTTTTCTATTCCTCAAAAATGCATAGATTGTGATTAACATCTCATAGCCCTGTCTTAAAATTAAATACACTAAACTTCCAATCCTTTCAATATATTTCTGTAGTCATCTAAGCATTCCAAATTCTCATCCAATTCTTCAAAACCTTAACTATCTTCCTTTATAACAACAGAGATGTTGTAATCACAATGGTCTAAAGATCTAAGTACATCAAAGTCTGTTCATATGTTTGGAACCTGTTAACACAATCCTTTAAAATCTTCATAATAAAAATATTACTTTACAAAAAAGGAAAAGTAAAAATAACTTTGAAATGAATATGGGTAAGGAGTATATAAATTTGTACTACCATATTCAGATTTTATCAAGATTTCCATAATGCTTTTATCTAAGAACTGGAAAATGACTGAATTTAAGGCACTGTAGATGGTGCGCATTGCCTTTAAACAGCGAAATTTTGGTAGCTAACGTTTTCCCAAAGGTTTCTTTGTAATGAACCTGGGCCAAGTCAGAGAAAAGGAGATATGAAAGACCATGACAATTTTATTATTGCTGCCATCTAAACAATTAGGCAGAAGAACGAAAATAAAATCTATCTAATTGTAAAACGTAATTATCTTTGAGAGGAATAAACTGGCATTAATTCTTCTAAATGCTCAAATAAACATAAAGGGTTCTTCAGACATTCTCCAAGTAGACAGGAGAAAACTGCAATATTAAAATGAAAGAGGAGAGCATCACAAATCAGGCAAATGAAAAAGTAAAAACTTCTTCAGGGAAACATTAAGAATCTTCAACTCACAAACTGTATTAGTGTTGTTCTTCATTTTGTGATTAATGCCACCTTGGTATTACCAGCGCTAAGCTTTGCTTTTATATGAAATACATCAAGCTCAATTGATGCATTTTATCTCCCCTGATGTTACTGAAAATGGAGTCGGCAACTCATGGGTTCAAGAAGTACAAACTCCTGAAGTTCATTCAGAGCAATGGTGCATACAGGTACCGTGCACACCATGAAGTACAGGCACGGTCACACTCTGCCTGTGAAACTGAGCACAGACACAGTGAGGTAAACCTCTGGTCCAAATCACAAAGTCTTCCACAGCATGTAAACATTTAAGAAAGAAATATGAATGTCTACAGTCTACCATAATTAATTTAAATTATTTTAGGATGACATGGGATAGTTGATTAAAAGGCACACATCAAATGCACACAGTTGATGTACATGTGCCATGCCATTTGGGTATAGATAGCCTACAAAACCTACATCTTTCCATGAGGCAATTTTCTTTTAAATCTGAAACATTCCTGACATCAAAACCTTTGTCCTGTCTTAATGGTGATGGCAAGTGATGAACTATCCATGACATGGATACAACAGAAGAGTAGAAATCAGTTTGAATCTTCCAAAATTTGCTTTTGTGTAAACAATGTAAGTCAAGCAACCCTAGTTATCAGCATCATAAGCAGCTTGAAGTTCGTTGATACCAGAAAAATGCTTAAGACAATCAACAAGCCAAGCAAAAATATTTTTGTTTTATAGAGTTAGTAATGCAGTTGCTTCCAGATTTGAAAATGAGCATTTGGGTGCAGTGAAATGAAAGAGGCAATTGGAAACCAATTAGCTAAACTGAAAATGGAAATGGTTTCAGCCCCAGATCTGCAATCTGCACTGAGATTTGCATCAGCGTGCTTATTTTATCTTACACTCCGAAATGGGCGTCACATGATGGAGAACTGCAAACACTCCTTAGTTTGGTAGAATTTGAGTATTTCAATATTTATTAACAAGGGGTAATAAAACCACCACTGATGCGTTGACTTATTTGCATTGCTATGTTTATAGATGTTTAGGCAGATCGTTCTTTTGTCTATTTAGAGACATGAAATTGAGAACAGGAGTTTTAGTGCAGGCTTTGCTCCTCCACTGTTAAATCAGGTTCAGACTGAAGAGGTTAATTCACCAACGGAATCTAACCCCCCTGAATCCAACAGTAACTGCAATATTATAGAAAGGACTCTCTATCACTTTTGGGAAGGGAATATTTTGGGAAGGGAACATCACAGGCAGTATATATTCTGTTGGAGGCTAGGGCTGCCCTGTGCCAGACACAGCCGGTTCCAGCATCACTCTGGGGGGAGGAGTCAGGGGTGAAGTTGAGCTTAGGAAAGGGGGAGAAAGTGTTAGGATTTTGGTTTTGTTCTCACCATTCAAATTTGTTTTAATTGACAGTAAACTAGTTTTCCTGACGTTGAGTCTGTTTTGACCATGATGGTGGCTGGATGTGATTTTGACCCATGGAGTTTCTCATCCTAATTTCTCCTCATGTCCTGCTGAGGAAGGGCAGTGAGTGAGCAGCTGAGTGGGCCTCTGCCAGACAGCCATGGAGAAGCCATCCCGCTGCTCTCAGGAAATAACTGTCCCTGTATTCTTCTGAATAGTAGGAGTAGAACTCACTCGATATTAGTTGAGTACTAGACACATTTAATTCTATGCATATATCCTTTCTACACACATCTACTGTGTTAGAGACTATACACTGAATACACATGGTATCCTTAAGAGACAACCATGTGGCCATGGCCAAGACAGCAATATTCCATATGGTGTTGCTACTGTGCCTATAAAAAGTCTGTAATGAATTCTGACTTCATACCATCACATAAGAAGTGGAATCATAGCATAGAAATGCAGTGCCAGCCTCATCTTGTTGCTCACATCCTCCCCTGTATTTTCCTCTCTCTTTCTACACTGGATGGCTGAGCTCACCTCCAACAGGCATGTGGGAACATCCATCAGCCATCTGTTTGATTTTAAGTGAGGCTTTTTTTTCAAACCATTGCTTAGGCTGCCCATTGGCTCTTGGAAGAGTTGTGTGGCTTCCCTCTCTCTCTAAGACATTTCCTTGGTGTGACGCCTACAAAAGCTTCACAAGGGTGATGTTATTGACATGTTAGCAATCGCTGCCTATTGCGCTGAACCACAACATCTCTTCTCCTTTCCTCAAACCTTTCTCAGCTCATTCTGTTATTTTATTTCGTCTTTTGCATGGATGGTTATTTCTGGACGAGGTCTCTTGCTTTGTCCCATTGCTTGCAATCCATCAGTTAGTCAGCAGCATTAGCAGAATTTATAGGTTCTGTGCTATCATAAATAAAAAGATAATAATTAACTTATTAGGACTTTGGAAAAATAAGTAAGCCATTTTTCCATTTTTCATGGATCCTGTTTTCTAATTTACTTTCTCACACTAACACTTACTAACTCTTTCAAAAATCAGATACTATATTTTAGGCTTCTCTTCATTTCTCTACTTTCTTTTAAAGTAAAAATATGAAATTCTTAGTATTATAACTGAAATTGCTTCTATACACTAGAGGTAAGCCTTTATTCACAATGAACACTTTCTTTACAATTGATATATGTTGCAGAGGCTGTCGAGCAAATGAACCTTTAAAAGAGTAATTTTAAGCCCAGTAAAACACAGATACATGCTAACTCCTGAACAAAAATCTTAAGAACAAAGGAGAAAAACATTCTTATAGCACATCATCTGACTAGTGAAAGATCAAAGAACACCACAGTGAGCAACTGGAGACAAAAATAGGATTTTGTGTGAGAACGGGAGAGTTTTAGCTAAATGTTTCATTTGGGCAAGTAGGCTGAGAGGTTCAAGCATATGAAATAGAAAAGAGCTGGTCCAGATTTTCTTGCGTTTTTTCCCTAAGTAGTCACAAAGCAGGGATGGGACAACCACCGCTCCTGCTGGGAGAAGAGCTGCCACACGACAAACCTCATCCAAAAAGGTTTCCCAATAGGAGGCATTTTCCTTTTCCTTTTGCTCCTAATTACATTCCTTACTATCACCTAAAAACGTATGGCACACAATGCAGAAAAGCAAAGTAGCAACAAGGAAAAGTAGGTATTACAGACAAACTGAAAGCAGAAGTTTTCACTTACTGTATTTATAGAAATTCAATATCATACCTTACTGCTACTTTCGGCAACGCTCTGGAGCCCTACAGAGCTGTAAAAAGAGGCTTCAACTCAGGAGACCTCATCTGTTTTGGAAAGTACCTCTCTGTCTCTGAGTAGTGTCTAACTTCTAGGCTACAGTATAAAAAAAAAGAGAAAACTACTCAACTTCAATCCTGGAATATCATCAACACCTTGAAAAATCAAACCTCAAGGGGACAAAGTAATGCAAACAAAATTCAACAGTTTATCTGCCATTCTCATTTAATCTACACTTTAATTGAATAAATTAGTGTTTTAATATTCCCTTGACAGACTACAGCAGTTCTGTTGTCAGATTTCAAGGCACATGAATCTTTTTCTTCTCTCAATTTTGCATATTAAGCAACTCTTCTGGTTTGGGTTCGATCCAATAAAACTAACCTCCATCCTTCAACTATCCTTTTAAATGCAGTATCACAAAATCACAGAGGTTGGAAGGGACCTCTGGAGATCATTCACTCCAGCCTCCCTGCCAAAGCGGGTTCCCTAAAGCAGGTTGCACAGGAAAGCATCCAGGTGGGTTTTGAATATCTCCAGAGAAGGAAACTCCACAAATTGCCTGGGCAGCCTGTTCCAGTGCTTTGCCAACCTCAAAGTAAAGTTTTTCTTCCTGTTCAGATGGAACTTCCTGTGCTCCAGTTTGTACCTGTTGCCCTTTGTTCTGTCACTGGAAATCACTGGGACCACCTCATCAAATCCACTAACGGACACCCGCCCTTTAGATATTTACAGGCATTGATCAGATCCCCTCTCAGTCTTCTCCAGGCTGAACAGTCCCAGGTATCTCAGCCTTTCCTCATACGGGAGATGCTCCACATCTTGAGAAAGGCCATAATCATCCTTGTTGTCCTCTGCTGGACTGTCTCCAGCAGTTCCCTGTCTCTCTTGAACTGAGACCAGAACTGGACACAGTGCTCCAGATGTGGGCAGAGCAGAGGAGGAGGATCACCTCCCTCGACCTGCTGGCAATGCTCTTTTTAATGCACCCCAGGACACCATTGGCCTTCTTGGCCACGAGGGCACACTGCTGGCTCATGGCCAACCTGTTGTCCTCCAGGACACCCAGGTCCTTCTCCGCAATCTCCTCTTCAGCAGGTCAGCCCCTAACCTGTACTGATGCGTGTGGTTATTCCTCTCCAGATATAGGACTCTACACTTGCTGTTACTGAACCTCATCACGTTCCTCTTCACCCAACTCTCCAGCCTGTCCAGGTGTTGCTGAATGGCAGCATCAGCCTTCTGGCATGTCAGCCACTCCTCCCAGCTTTGTATCATCAGCAAACTTGCCAGAGTTTCAAACATAACTTCATAAAAATTGTAAGCATCCTGCCCTTCCTACTCACAAAATTGTGATTCAAGATCATGTTCATATTTCACTGCTTAGTAGTCTAACTGTGTGTTCCTTACATCCTGCTTTCAGAAGTACTATTACACAAAGTTCCAGATTCCCCTGTGAAATTCGGTCTGTGATAATAAACAACTCCCCAAAGAGTTTAATTTACAAAGCAACTATTTAAATATGTTTCTTCAAGTAATATTGCTTTTTGCTATTATAAATCTTATATCATTTATAGCTTATATGCACAGTTCCTCCATATTTCTTTTAACATTTAAGTGTTTGTACACTGGCATTGCTGAGGCATGGCTTACATGCCAAGGAGTGTTAGCAGCATGTAAAGCACTGTTTGGATTGGTAGTTAGTGCAAACCTTAACTGACTTCCTGGTAACTATAAAGATTTTATCATTACATCACACTAAAGCATGCTGTATGGTCGGAGCTGTTCCAAGGCTGTATTCTATAACTCACACAACCAGAACAAAACTTACTTCCTTAATATAGAAAATGACTAAGGCAGAATTCAGATGAGCAAATGTAGCTGGTTTTCACCTGTTTTACATCTCCTTATGCTCCCTTCTTCTTCAACAGAGAGAAACAAACATTCTTTGAACCTGAACAGACAACTATTCCCACCAAACAACCTCGAACCTTAAAGTGCCTATTCCTATCCTTTCAGTATAAAGGACACCTAATGTGGCAGGACCAGGCACAGACATCAAGTAACATGAATCTCTTCGTTTCTGTTTGAATACATCTTTCTTTCACGGAATATTACCTGACATAATTTTAAAAAACAAATCATTTTGCTTGGATGCTTATACACACAAATGAGATGTCTCTCAAATGACTGCAAGGTTATTATTTACTTTCTTCTTAACTACTGAAATCACAGACTTTATTTTCAATTGAATAAATTTGTTAATCTGCGCATTCTGCCTTGACCCTGTAGCAGTGATCATCCAATAATTCTCTTTTAGGACTCTGAAGAAGAATAGTGGATCAATTCAAAGGTTTTTTTTGTTTGTTTGTTTATTTGTTTGTTTGTATTCCTGGGTATAAGAGGGGCAGGAAAAGAGCAGCCTATTATCACATAACATCATCAAGTAGTACAATGTCATGTCAGCCCAACATGAAAGCTCTGGCCAGGTCTTTCTCCTTCCACAGCTTTTATGTAGCTATGTAAATCAGTGGGAAAATATCAGGCAGAAACATCTATCATTTTTGCAAATATAAGCGATATTTCAAGTTCCTACGCATCAAGTGGAGAGAAGGGACTTTGCTGCCGTTCATGATGCAAAGAGGCACCACCAATCTGTCAGTCTGGTTTAAAACAAACTCAGGGGACTAGTTCAGATTTATTAATGTGTCCTTTGGGAGTTGTCCCTGATTCATAGATATTACAACCAAGAGGGAACATTACATCTTCTTCTCTGACCTCTTGTATCTCCCATGATGTACAATTCCATTCATTTCTCCTACTGACACTCCAGACATTTGTGCTTGTTCATGAACCTCCCTGCAAGGGAATGAGGAGATAAGGTTACAGTCTCCCCTTCCCAAGGGGTTACGTATGAGTCTCTCCTGGAAGGTGTTGGAGATTGATTTGCTAAAGGAGCTCTGAAGGCCTCAAAGACTCAATTTTTTGCCTTTAATAAACTGACCAGTCAAGTAAAAGCCTCAACAAGTCTCACATGCACACGATTAAACTCTTAACCTCCCCAGAAGAGCACAGCTTCATCCATAGTGCAAGCAGTTTCTAGTCACATCACTCTCCAAGACTGACAATACATATGGTGTCCCACTGACTGCCAGCCACGTCTATAGGAACTGCGGGTAAAATCTTTACAGATACTGATGCTATCTTTCACATCGCCCTTCTCATTTTCAGCTGAAGAAAATTGAAGGGAAGGGCAGAAGGGAAGATTCCTCAGTAGGAGCCAGCTGCTCCAGTTCCCTTCTTTGCCTCTTTCATCAGCCAGAAAGCTAAAATTGTAACCCACTGTAACACAGGGGTAATGGACTCATAATGGACACAGAGACTGACGCCTTTGATTTTCTGGCTTTCCTTCCTGAAGCATCTGCTGATAAAAACACTTTTCTGAGAGAGCTCAGCAAAAAGACTCTCTTCTTTCAAAATAAGTGCAATTGCAGACGTAATTCAGAACTGGACAAACACACTATGCAGCCAAATGGTTATACAGAAATAATTATTTAGCGGTTTCAAACATAGTTAGGATTTTCCCACCAAAACTAGCAGCCAGGAGAACGTGAATTAATGGAGGCTGCAAAGACCCAGATGAGAACTGCAGAAGCAACATAACCTGCTCCACTATGGTCCCCAGAAATGTGAATTACATTTCTATGGACCTGTGGACCTGAGCAGAATGTAGAATACTAAGAATGAAGTTATTTGTTGTAGTTAATAGCATTAATAATATTTAACCTAGTACAAATTCAAGAAGGTGAGAAACTGCCAGACAAATGGTACAATGTCCCCACTTGGTTCACAGCAGTGTGAAGAAGGATTGTGTTGTGGTCACTTCTACAGGGAAATTTCTTGCATGGCAAAAAGAAGAAGCAGAGTTTGCATTGGGAATGTCTATTCTGGGACCCTGTGGGTGCAAAGTGAGGAGAGGAACAACAATCTTCACCTCGATATTAATTACGCCTTATTTTTCTTCCCCCTCAGTTCTAATGTGTTTTGTTTTACACAGCTATTTGCATTTATTAAATTAAAATTTATTTCAGGTAACTCAAAAGCAAAATAAAAATCAGAACACCTAGTACAAATGGAAGTGAAAAGCAGCATGACAACAAAATTGCTAATATGATAAAAACATGTACAGCTAACCAAGGCAGAACAGCAATCCTGCTGTTTCTGGCTCGCAATCAATCTTAAGAAGAGGCAGAATGAAGATTTTTGGCAACTTATTTGTAAGTAATACACTAGCACAGTCCAGTTAGAACAAAACATTTTTTTCCAGGGCCAAAAAAATATCACTAGCATCTCACATAGGAGAGTCCCAATGTTTTCAGACATTTTGCTTCCTTTGGGAATAAAGTGAAAGATTCTCTTCATGGCATAAGGCCTTCTAATGCCAGATAAATAAGGTGGGCCTTGCTCTGAAAGCATTTCTGCCACCACAAACGCTGTCCCAGACAGCTCTACCAGTGCCTTCCCACGTGCTTCCATTTGCCATTCCAACGTCAAAGCAGGATGCCAAGGCAAAAAATTCACTCCAAAAATATGTAGATACAGGAAAAATAAGCGGAGTAAATGGAATTTTTTCTCATCTATTTTCAGAAATAAAAGTAGTGATGAGCACGTATCTACCACATACGCAACCACTGACAACTGGGTGCCTCACCTTGGCGTCATCATAACTGCCAAATGGTCACGACCAGTTGACAAAAAAAGCAGAGAGAAGGGCAGGAATAACCTCTCACCTCCCCAGATACAAGTGGTCCTGCAATCAGCTCCATAATGTAACGTCACTTATTTGACTTGTTGATGTTCACAGCCATCTACCAGTGCAATGGCAGGCAAGAAATGAGTGCTGTTCTTCATTCTCAGAGGCAGCTAAGCAGTATGTACAGTACTTCCAGGGCGATTATGTTACATGATGCTCTAAAATAAATTCAATTATTAAGCAACACCATATGTCACTTCCCTCCAGCTAAAAAGGCAGCATACGGTTACTTTGTTACAAAATCAAAACCTGCTGGAGAAAGAATTACTAGATGTCACTAAAAAGCTTCTTTCTCTGCTGCAGCATGGGGTAATAATGTAATTATAAGTTTTGCTAAACATTAACCTCGTCTCCAAGCACCGGTTCAACATCCCTCCCATTGCTCTCTCCCACCCACAACACGTCTTTGTGCAAAGTTCTCACCTCCACGTGTCTTTCCTTGCCTACAGGCTTGCTCACTGACGGGCTACCAGCAACTGCTTTGCAGCTAACTTGCAAATTCAATGCAAACATCGCTGTGTTGCCTCCCAGAGCAGCCCCCGGGCACAGGAGGGCACATATTGCACATTTAGGGCATTATTTTCCCTCCCACATCTCTGCCTGGTGCTCCAGCAGCCCTGCAATACCACCACCTGCTCAGCTGCCTGCTCTGCCCTCTGTGGCAGCTGGATGCTCAGCAGGACACGTTGCTTCCCTGCCCTGGGACTTAGTGGCTATCAAATGCTCCTCCTCTCAGCCCAGCCAAATCATTCATCCTTACTCTGATCATCTCCTGCCTCAATTACTGCGCTCCTTCCTACCTGCTGGCCAGTTCCCACATGCTCCCTTCCTTACCAGCCTGTTCAAATCACAGCTGCTAAAATTATCCTCCTAGTCTGATGGTCTGGAAACATCCTTCCTTTCCTCCCAGGACAGACATAAGCTTTTACTGCACTGCGTCCTCCCCTCCCACCCAATACATCATGACTACCAACAGCATGTGCAAACTCTCAACTCCGCAGAAATCCTTCTCTTGCATCCTGAATTTCATTTCTTGTTGTGGCCCCTTGTTCCTTTAAGTCACCAAACCTTTATTTTCTCCTCACTTCTGTTTCCATCACTCCTCTGTCATCCCTTACCTCAAGGTTTTCGTTGAAGAACTTTTCACTACATGACAAGCTCAAGAGTTTCCAGGCAAGGTACTTTATATTAAAACAGTGGGAACACGTTATCATGTTATGAACTTAAAACCAATGCTTTAGAACAAGAACACATTTTGGCTTTTAAAAACTCTGCCTACTTTTCTCCTTTGCTGAATTCATGAACTGATCAATCCCTTAACATTTTCCCTGTTTGGTTGGTTTAGCTGTTTGTTTGTGTGTTTGTTTTCGGTTGGTTGGTTAGAGGTTTTTTGCATTTGGGATTGGTATTAAGGAGCACTGGTAGCATGGCCTGGCAATTTAGAAGCATGCTCAGGCACTATAAAATCTGCAATGCACACCCTCTCCACTATTCATCTTTTATACCTTCACAATAACAATAACTGTTGGTAGCATCCAATTAATTTTTAAATCTGTGAATTTCCTTTATGCTAAACTTGCAAAAATTATAAAAAGAAGCACTAAGAGACCAGGAACATACTGTGTTACCACTTAATGCCGGAGTTTAAAGGGAGAAAATTCAAAATCTTCCCAAAATACCAGTCCTCCTAGGCCTGTTAACTCCTCACTACTTCTCACTCCCCTGGTTATGAATCAGATACCCTATGGAAGGGAGCAACGAAGAATGCTATTTCCCAAAAGAAACTCCCAATGCAGTATCACAGCTCCAGATACCATGTGGAATTTGCTGAACAAAATACAGCTGCTCAAGTGGGAAAAGGAATATGTAGGATAGAAAAGAGGTGATATAGAACAACCCCTGCAAGGAGAGAGGTCCCCAATGAGCTGAGCACAGAAATCACATCCCCAAAACTGATACAGAGACAGGAGGAATTGGAAGTGCAATCTGTGAGCTAGCAAAAAATACATTTTAAAAGCTTCAATTTAAACAAAACAGAAAAATAAAGATCATTGTGAAAGAAAGGAAAAAAAAGAAAAAGGTGCCCTGAAGAGAACATGAAGGATAAGAAAAGCAGGAAAGAATAACACAGTTACACAGCTTCCAGAGGAGACCCTGTCAAACATTAAAGCAAGCCCCTCGTTCCATCTAGCTGGTAAGAAACAGCTGGACACTGGAGATACAAGATCACCCACTATTTTCAGGTGAATAGGCTGGAAATAAAAAGCAAGTAAATTCTTTGAGATTCAAAACACCTCTATTTGGCGCCCCTTAAAAAATATGAAAAGTTTTTCCATAACTAAGAGAAAAAGATAAAGAAGAAACACATAAAGCACACGATTGGATTCTAGCGTGGCTGTGATGAGAAGTGCTCTTAATTGATAAAGTCTTGTATCCTATAAACCATGGACTGAAAACTATCTGACAGTATCTCATTAGCCCTGGAATTAAAGCACAAACAGATCTAAGGCTTTTCAAAGAAAACATAGAAGAAAGAGAGAAACCACACCTCTTGAACAGCAAAAGACAATATAGAAAAATAACAGGATGCTAAGCTTAAAACGGACAATGAGGCCAGCCAATTTACTAGGAAAAGGAAGAAAAAGCTGAAAACTAGTTCAGAATAAACAGTAAAAGATTTAGGATGTATTTCATAAAGAATTAAGTGGAACAGATACACTTCCTTCACACAAGAGAATCAACCATGCTGTGGAGTGACACCAGCTTCAGTAAGAAGGGAGAGGTGGAGGCTGGATAATCCCACTCTACATGACTTTATAGCTGAATTTTACATGCTTTAGAGGAGTTTGAAAGCTTCATTAGTTATTTACTAAAATTTGGCAATGTTGAAGTATTTCTCTTACGTCTAGGAAAGCATAGCTGTAGTACTTAAAGACTGGAATAATGGCTTACTACATAAACTTGTTGATAAAAATGTTGATGCAAAGATATTTACCTAAATGTCAACAGATAAAAGGTATAATAATTGGATTTATGCATTCAGGAAAGAATTTATGGTAGATAAACAAGCCGTAGGTAATCACAGGAGGTCCTGTAAGAAACTATAAAACACGCATAAAAAAATCACTCACTGTGATACAGGCACTGAAAAGTACAAATGGTTTTGAAGACTAATTAGATAAATCCATCAAAGAAAGTTCAACGTGACCTAATAGACAGAAAGCTGTGGATAGAAAGTCTGGCTCAAAAAGTGCCTGGGATGCTGTTTTCAAAAACCAGAAGGGCATATTTGGGAAAGTGGTTTTTAGATTTGATGTTTTGTTCCCTAAAAAAGATCCCGCTATTGGCCACTGTCAGAAAGAGAATCCTGGGTTAGAAAAGGATCTCTAGTCTCCCCTACAATAACTCTTGGTATAGTTTACTCTTTTCCTGATCCCCCTCGCCAAAACCAGAAACTGAAGAGAAGGAAATCTCTTTTTCACTGTAACGTTTGGGCACCTATTTCTGATTTGTATGAAGGCCTTACAACTCCTGGATAGGAATATAGGAGGGTAAAGGTGAGACTTTCTGAGATTTGACATCCCACCAGCTCAAACACAGTGGAAAAGAGAATTCCAGCAGGAAAGCAGAGAAAATTCCTTGTTATTTATAGGTAGACACCAGACATGAGAATGGCAGAAGGACATCTCAGTTCTGAAAAACGCATATCACTCTGATTAGAAAATAAATTAAAACCCACTTACTGTTCAAGGTGCCTTCAGATCTCTGCTCAAATATGAGAAGTTGTGATCTTCTCATATCTCCCCACTAACCAATAGGTTTAAGGGAGGGATGACTCAACTCTTCTCAGCCAAACCTTTCCAAGGAAGAATATAAAAATATTACTAAGAAATACAATGATCTAAATGGGATTCAATTTTTCTTTTGAAGCGTCTTCCAAGGAAAACTGAAAACTAAAGATGGAACATTTCTCCACAGAACCTCTTTTGAGGGACTGAAATGTGCAGATGAAAAACTTTGCTGGGCTTTTTAAATTTTCTGGTAGACTGTGAACTTCTCAAATGCAAAAGGGTTCAGCTCCTTCCATCTCTGAAATCTTTCTTTGTGCCACATTCTAAGAAATCCTCAGAGCTAAAAGCATATCTCAACACCATCTGTCATAGTAGCCAGCTTTCTGGACTACGCATTGCAAAGACTGAAATGCAGCCTAGCCCTGATTTTTAAGGCACTACAAGAAAGATCCAAACGTGCTTGGGGTTTAAATGTGTTTGCTACCTATCACCCAAATAATATCTGCAGAAGAATGGTGTATAAAAGCAATTATTTGTCATCCCCTACAAACATTTGTCATGACCTTGCAATCTCTCCCAATCAGCTCAGAATTGTCTACACTGGAAAAACACGACTTTTCTGTTTCTTCTCTGAAATGCAGTACATTACATTAAACATATCTGGAAATGAAGAACTCCAGATTTTAACTTTTTTTTCTCCAACTTAACTTCCAGCATAGTGTGACAGATTCCCAACACAGCTGAGCCTCTCTTAATCTTGTAAATAACTTCTTGATCCGGGCACATTTTCTAGAAGACGCAATCACCTTTGTTAGACCGCATGCTGTAACTATCCGACACAGACATCTAAAGCTGCTCCTCGGATCCCTGAGACAAAGCAGACAAACGGCAGTAATGATCCCATGAGCAACAAGACTGGCCTCACTGAAAGACACTGAGGATGCCGTTTCCAGAGAGCACAGAATCTTGTTAGGGAAGCTTCTCATCATCTGCACTGGGAAGGTCTCCATGAGGCTATCAAGGTGATCCTTAACAGGTTGGCAGTTTATGTTTTCTTCAACTGGTGCCTTGCCATGATTTGAGGCTAGGATCTATGTTTTTCAAGAAAACAATGGAAACTTTTTTGGCAAAAAATGAAACTACACCCATCAGATTTTTCACTGTGGCCAAAGGACCCATTGCAGAGCCATTACCACTAAGCCAATTTCCAAATCATTGCTGGCAAACACCTAAGAAACCTAGACATCTGTGGTGGCCCAGACACAAGACACCAAGGGACCATTACATGATGTGCACCAGAAAGAAGTGGGCAAAACAACACACAAGATATCCAAACACCTGCAGCACAGTTGTGACCAATCACATCTTGCTTTTATTTGTGCTGCAGATAATCTTTTATTCAAACCTACCACATGCCACCAGACAAAGGCTTTATACAACAACTATGTTGTAGTCACAGCTTAACATTATGGGGAATTTCCATGTGGGATGCAAGTACATTTGCATGCATGGGGTGATGCTCCACTCTAAAGATTCTCCCAGGCTCTTCCAATCTCCTCTCACAGCCACATGTTGAAAAGCAATCTAACTCACCCTAGATTGGTACCTCTGCTGCAACAGTTGGGATCTGGAAGTTTATTGCACCACATATGGCGAAGCACAGCACAAAAATACGTGACTTTAAGGGCTACATCTGGGCACTAGAAGAGCCAGCTAACAGAGGGGATTTTTTCTTCCTGCAGGAACTTAATTACCTGCTGTGGCCTCCATACCAGACATCACAGCCAATCTTCAGGCTCACATGAAGCAGGATTGCAGTGGCATTAGCAGCACTGAACACAGTGCGCACATCCAGATCTACATACAAAAACTTGCCTGCAAAGCTCCTGGGCATAAAAACGTGGATTGGCTGTTAATCACAAGGATAAAAAGAGGCTAATTTTGCAATTAAATTTATTATTGGAAAGAGAATAACAGGAGGGGATTTTCTCTGTTTTCCTATTCTAATCAATACTGCTTATTTGGAGTGACACAGAAAGCTTGACTTCTAGCACCAGGATGCTCATGCAGCAGCTCAAGGAGCTGCCCCTAGGGATAATCTTCGTTCAAACGAGAATTTCTCAACCTGTAGGAAATAAAAGAACCTTTTTCAGATCTGCACCTTGGCCTCTCCCTGTCTACTACCTCCACAATGCCAGACTTCAACTTTCCTGTCCAAAGACAAAGGTCTAAGTGAACCCTTAATTTGCATTTCCCTAGGAATGTAAACTGGGGCAGGTGTGATACACAAGTGGGAAAACTAGGATATAAGAACAGTAATGATGAGAATTCACTAAATAAGCCGCGATCTTCAAGTCCCAATGCTGGCACAAATGTTACCCCTTAAAATTGAATTCTGCCACTTCTGAGAAAAATTTAGTACTCTCTTCTTAAAAAAAGGCGTTCAATAATATTTAATATTTACAATAGTCCTACTACAGCACACAGCAGTAGGGTGGACACTCCAATCACCCAAGATGTCACAGAAAAGAAGGCAGTTTTAGAAAGCTGAACCATCTCTCATCTGACACGGTCCAAGAGCTTCTTTGTATTACAGATACACTAATGCCCTATTTTTACATCAAGTCCATAAAATGGCAGAAGAGTCGCAGTGCTCATAGCTTATTTTCTGCTAATTTAAAGCACACAGCAAAAAAGGGTTTGGAGATGAAACAACTGCACTGGTTTGAAGTTGGTGGTGAGATTTCACAATCGGTTGAAAATTGAAGCTGAAGTACTATCAGATTGTCACAACAAATACCAGAAACGGGCACCTTCCAAAAACTGGAACTTCAGAACATATTAAAAACAAAATCTTTTTTCTCCTACTTGTGCATTGAAGACCTGGAGGTGACCCTTCAGAACAACATGGTGTACTTACAAAGAAATAACGTTTTGTATTTTTATACGAGCAAAAACGGATCTAAGACTGAAGGTCTACAAAGTTGAAAGGAAACATATGGCTTTTTAAAACTGTTATTAGCCTAATTCAAATTTATCATTAACTTCACTCAGAGGTTAACATATTTCATATTTCATATTACCAGTCATATCTGCTACAAGCATGCTGAACAAATATCATATAAATCACAGAGCCTGACAAGATTTAATAGAAAAAGCTGCTAAACTGACCTATAAATATAACGCATTACAATGCATCAGCTGGTGTTGCCACTTTCTTGGAATCCATGAAAGAAATCAGGATAGTTGTCTAATATCCTCTTTCAAGTTTTTTACAAGACCACAGGATTCAGACCTTAAACCCAGGAGAGCAATCCCACATCCAGCGCTTTACATCTGAGTGACATTCCAACAGTGCGCTGAAACTCAGAGCAAGACTCCAACAACCTCCCCTGCTCTCATCATCTCTGATCTGTCTGAAGCAATGGTTTACCTCTTTGACAAGTGCACTTACAGCTATTTTAGAATCACTGTTTTGAAACCCAACAGTTCTGCAAACCCAGTTTGCTTTGAACATCATTCTCTCTTTGCGGGGGGAGGCAGAATTTAATATTTATGATCCGTGCTCTTGTAAGGGAGTATTTGCAATTCTTCTGATACATGTTACTGGGTTAATCATCTTTTCTTCCTCAAAATGTAAGTATCTTTTGTTCCTACAAGGTAATGAAGGAGACTTACTCATCTTCATAATTAATCTTGAATTTTAATTAAACCTATTAACTGAACGTGTCAAATGTTTGTCACTTTCAAAGCAGCATAAAAATTACATTTAATAAGAATAAACATTACTTATTCACACGTTGCCCTGGGTTATAGTGAAGCCACAGCATCTGTAACAAGATCCCTATGCTATTTTATTCGGTATTAATATGATTTATTATGTCACAACAAATGTATTTTATTCACTCCTCTGTACCACCAGCAGCACGAGGATAAATTTCACCTCAGAACACGCTGGTGTGTTCTGTACAGCACACTGTGAAATAAATGAGCTTGCAATGACATATATACACTTTCCCTATCTTCCTGAACTTTGTGCAATAAACTCAAAACGCACTACTGATGCATCTCTTCCCCTGCAACCAAAATAGCCCCCATGAATAAACATAAGGATGTAAGGAAACGTTTGTAAGACGTGAGACCAAATCAGCAGGGTAGGGATTTCCTTCCCCCTGTCATTGGAGTATCTAGCAAAAGTGTATGATACGAATGACACTGGAGATGTGTCTTTGTATCTTAACAGTATTTAAACACCGAGATGTCACAATGGATACAATTCCATACACTGCATTGAGGGGACAAAAGAACACATTTTTCAACAACCTCAACACCGTCCTTTTAGTGATGATGTAAAAACCCCATGATAGCAATGCACAGGCATTAGCTCCTTTGGTGACCTGGCTTCTAGAGTCCTGAGTTATACACAGCATCAGCAGATGTAACTATGAGAAAAGCAGAGCCATGAGCAAGATCTTAAGAGCAGAGAAGAGTTTCTTTCTAAGTAACTGGATGAAATCAGGTGTTTGATTCTTCTTCATGTCTCTGATAAAGTAACTCCAGATACCTTAAAGAGCAGTCAGCTCTTTCCAAATTACTACACAAGTGTACCAGTGTCAATTTAGCTTTCATTACCATTCGTCTGTTGGGCAGGAGGACAAGGCACATAAATATTTTGACATTTGGCTACTAGAAACTAGCACTTTTACCTGTGTCTTGATGAGTTTGATAGACATGGAAACATGGATGCATTCCAATCAATAGGAGGGGAAAACAGAGCAATCCCCCTTAGCCTGAGATAAATAAAAATATATTATTACACACAGGGCCTTAGGTGTGAGAATGAAGTACCCTGATGTACCCTATTTACCAGGTAAAGAACAGCTTGTCAGCATTACATGAACCAACTTTTCTACCTCTCTTGTATTTTTGCCAGTCCGCATCATCTCATCCTTTGAAGACATGTGAAAGGCCAGATCCCAGAGACATGAAACCACTTCTGAGACACCACCATAATTCACAACCTTAACTGATGTATTCTTATTCCATTACATGGATATTGATTTACTTCATGTTGTAATAAATATTACAAAAGCTTTTTGACACTGACCAGCTTGCAAGCTGGTAATCAAAGAGAAACAGCTATAATGATCAAGTCTATAAGGAAGCATTTTTTACAATCAGATAACTGCCAGAGCAAAGATTGAGAATGCCAACGCCATGGAGATGAAGGCAATCATAAAACAGATGGATGTTCATATGCAAAACAATAAAATAAAATCCAGCTAGGCCCCTTCCCCTTCCTCCACTGATTAACAAAGCACTAAAGCTGAGGTGGCTAAACAGAAGCACTTCAGTTTTCATGCTTTGGAATTTCAGTGACACACATGATTTGCAGAATTATGGTCATATGTAGAACTAGCCATTGGAAAGCCATTTTAGTAGTAGAATTTAGGGGGGGAAATAGCAAATACTGCCTTATATCTAAATGAGACTACAACAAACAAAAGATTAACACTCAAACTGCACAGCAATGTTTATGGACAGAAACAACAAGCTCTGGCCAAAGAGAGGATGAACATTAGGCTGGCAAAAGTGAGATGTCCCTGGCATTTTCTAATGCAGTGTGAGCTCACTGACTCAGTAGCAGGACTGACAGTGGAAGGAGTTGCATTAATTGTGTCAAGGAGTCCAAACAGAAGACACTGCAGAAGACCAACAGAGTTGAGAGGGAGAGGAGGAAACTTGTAGATGCTTTTGGGTAGACTTTCTTGCTCCACGTGGTAGTTGCACATTCTCAGTTGACTACAGAGGAACATTACACATCCCTTTACAATGATCTCAATGATCAAAGTCAAACCTACATCCTTACATAAACACTTTGCCTCTTCTTCTCCAATATTTCCAAAACTTCCCCCAGGAGGCTGTGCAAGCTATTCAGTAGAGTCCTCCAATCACTGTTTTCTCAGTGATTTAATCGAGCTGACCATGGTCTTATGTGATCTCCTAACACATGTATAATTTATCACCACTGATATACCTCAACGAGATACAAAACATCTCTTAAATATCTCAATGACATACAAAAGCCTGTTCTGCACAACCATTTCTGCAGGAAAGTTTCTGCTGAATGTTAACAAATTTCTGGATAGGTTTAACTGGGCATTTAGCAATACAGAAGCAGAACTATTTAAAGCATCAGTCTTAAATAATTATCTAAAAAATAAAAAGGAATACTGACCCCACAAAACACACAGTACAATAGCACTTCATCTCAAATCAGCTGCAAAGCTGTGAAAGCAAAACCCATCACCTCTTTCAGGAAGAATGACTTTTTTAAGCTGAGGATGATAGTTTGAGGATGTGAACAGTTCAGAGCAACTTCATGGAAACTGCTCTCTGTGTGCAAATATATAGACTTACGTGAAATCTGTCGCAATATTTTATAGCCACAGAACTGATTTCAGAAAGTCAGACCAGTGCTACACACTGGAGAAAAGCTGATAAAAAGTAAAATCTGCACATGCAGTGAAAAAGGAAGGAATGATTTGCTGCTCAGTGTGCACAGAAATATATATTACTACATAAAACTAATTCACATTTCAGGAAAAAAAAAAAAAAAGTACACCAAGTAGAAAGCCTGGATGACTGGAGTCTATCGCTCATGATACAAATGAAGAGCAGTGTAAAACTTCAAGGGACAGACACTTCCCATGTACCCAGGCAAGCCAACGTGAAGAGGAGCATATTTGTTTCTGGTGGACTGATAGAAAGGATGCAGGGAAAATGCTACAGATCAGCCAGCCTTATAAAAATGCATACATGTATCACTTCAGTTCTTCTTCCCTGCCTCTTAGACATTTATTTGAAAGAAGCAAACACTTTTTATGCTAAAAGAAGTTTGTTTACTTCTTCTACAGAAGACATTGAGTAAGGATGCTCATGGTGATTCACTTCAAGAGAAGCAGATGGATATTTTTGCTCTGATTATCTGATGTTGTACCACATACCGATGCTGATTAACTATTCCTGCTTAGCATATGAAAAGACAAAGCCCAGAAGCACACCCCCTTCATTACTTTGCTAGTTCACATATACTTTAAACAAATAATTTTAAAAAATCCTGCATCCCAGTGGTGGTGGGTATGAAAGAGCAATCATCAGTTTATGGGCCTAATTATGCTTACCCAGAATATATGTTCATATCTTGAAGATAGGAGATGAAGGGTAAACTCAAAGATACATTTTTCCTTCTTTCACAAAATGGTGCAGAAGGAATGCAACACCCAAGGCGAGTTTCCCCTTACTGATCTGCCTTGAGAGACAACCGGTGATGTATACATACACATAGGTACATACATACATAGTCAGTGATCCTAAAATTATTTTCTCCTTTCTCTTTCTCAGTTAAATTATACTGTTCTGTAAGAACACCTAACATCTATGACAACATGTCCCAAAAACACATGGAATTACACATATGTAGCTGATGCCCCACATAGCAGCATGAACACCAAAAATCTGCAACACGTGCAGTCATTCTGCTGGCCATCCAAGCCTACATCTATGCAGTGTGCATGTGCATTATGTGTGTTGATATGGATCAGCATAAACATGCTGTGTGTACCTGTATGAGCATGGGCATCTCCTTCTGGCAGTGAGGGCCTGGATGAGAGAGAAGCGTGAATTTAATGCAACATCATCATAATAAAAAAGCCTCTAGGTGAGAATAAAATCAACTGAGCTATGTTCCTCTAGAAGGTCTTAACCCTGAAGGATTAAAATGTGTAACATATGCAGTTATTTCTTTGGGAGGCAGAAAGGAGAAGAAAAGTGGTACAGTTAGAGGAATCAATACAGGCTTTATTGGAGCTGTAAATTAATTTACTGCCTCGCTTTCTATTCAACCTATTCTAACCAGACAGGCCTACATTCATTCTGAGCTTTTGTTGGTTCAGGTGACAGAAACAGCCACAGAGCATTATCAAGATCTTTTAAAGGTGAGAAGGGAAAAGCCATATTCAGGAAAAGTCACCTGTGTAAACAGAGCACTGTGATCAGGTATCACAGTTTTGCCTCCAAATGTACTTTATTTGGGAGATTTTATGGCACCTGCCCCATCAGCCCACGAACATTAGAAATCTGTGCCTCATGGCTCAGGCCATGGCTCCCACAGAGCTTGACAAGACAGACTCAGCCATTCATGGCCAAGCGATCTCCACACAGCTTTTGTGCTCCTTGCATCAATGATATGTGGAATATTTAATTTCTTGTATACCAGGCTGATGTGGAGAGGACAAGCACTTTCTGAAGATGACTCAGCACTGACTTGCTGGGGAAAGGTGTTCTGGTATTCCAGTGATGACAGGCATATAAAGTGTAGGCACGGAGGTATTCACATCATACATAAGGCAATAAAGTGAAGCATCTAGAACACGACTGAACGACCAGATTAGACAGATAGCAGAGTCTATTTTTAAAGTTCCAATAATAACCACCTATGAGAAAACAAAATAATAGTGCTTCGGGAGATGAAAACTCAAACCAGCTGTCCAGTGTGCTCCTGAGCTTCAGGGACACTGACAGAAGCGAACAAGAATTTAAAAACATTTTGATCAGTGTTTCACATCCTTGAAATTCTAGCTTTCTTGATAATGTCATTCTTCTATAATTCTGAAAGAACTGACAGGTGCTTTCTCCACTTGCTTTATATTATTTAATCCATTATCCTAAGAAAGCCTCAGGACTGCATCTGCCTTACTCAGGCTGGGTTTGCAATGCATGGAGACGTAGCAGTTGGGTTACAAAGAGACCGTACCAAAATAAGAGATGCTATTGCTTGGTACAAAGCCACTGTTTCTTCACATGGAATGGCATTCTGGATGCTACCCCTATTGTCAGCATGATTTCACGCATTTATTTTACTACTTGTAGAGCGTGCAGCGTATAAAGAAGGGGCAAAATAAATGAGAACAAAAACCTTCTTTCCACCCTAACTGCCAAATTCTGAACTTCTGTTTCTGTTCCTTGGAGACAAGCAGTAGTATTTCTGGTTTTGCAGAAGCAGCTCAGAAATGTGTGAAATATAAGACACGACTGGACAACATCCATGCAGCTCCATGCTGTACTTGAGTCTGTCTCTTTTTCTGCACAGAACAGAAGGGCTCTTGCAGAGCTTAAGGGCAGGTGATCGATGCCAGGCGAAGTGCAAACCTTGTTGGTCCCGTGACACAAGCTGAACAAATAATTAGCAAACCCGCAGTCCAAGCGGCGAGTGCCTCGCAAAGCTTTCTCCTCCTCTTCCAGATGGATTAATTTTTAAAGATAACTCGCTTTTCCTTTCCAGTGGGGAAAGAGTGGGGACAGACTTCCAAAAATAGGCGAGCCTGTCACAACTGCTAACTGTCACACGGTGCTGAGATTGGAGCTGATCTCTCGGGGAGACGGCTGAGAACAGAGGGGAGTAAGGAAGGAGAAAGAAAGAGTAATTCCTCTTTCCACAGCACAGCCAGAAAGAAAATGAAAAGACAACCTGCAATCAATCACAAATAATGCTTAAGCCAAAAATCAGTCATTCCAAGTAAAAATACATAAACGTATCAGTTTGCCATCAATTATGAGCAGGAGTGCTGTATTCTAGAGCATCAAAGCTGACGCCCAAATGTACTCTCTGTCCAAGGTCTCACAGGGACAAATACAAGATTATTGCCTGTTTAAACAAATTGACCCAGCAAATTAAACCAAAATGCTCTCTTTAAATTCGATTTCCAAATGCTGTTCTAAAAAGGCTCCTGTCCATGTGGCCTCTGCAGTAAACAGACACACTGAAGTCACAAGATGATTAGGAAAAAAATATGCTTAGCTTTTTATGAGATCAGGTACTACTCAGATTAAATAAACCAAAAGGTTATTTAGAAAAAAAAATACATAAATAATCCCACTTAAATCTAAGCAAAAATCTGCTCAATGCTGACCATTTAAAGTTACAAGAGAAGGTAGGGGAAAAGCTACAACTGCATCATTATTAAATGGACAAGAGCATAATCTCATTCAGCAGTGATCTTAGCCCTATGCATCTAACGCATTCATTTTATTAAGAGGTCTGAAGCGGAATATTTGAAAACAGAAATCTTATTAAGAAAGTCTTCATCATCCTTGTTGGCGTTTTTCCTTCCCACTGCACGAAGGAAATGCATTTTGTCTGTATAATCTTTGCCAATAATGGACTAATCTTTTTTCATTGCCTGCCTTAGTCACATGTTGCTGTGGAACATTAAAGATGCACTTCGTTAAGCTGCAGCACCAGGTGTTTTCTGATGCATACGTGTACGACGCTGATAATGACATCTCGGCATCAGGTCAAAAAAAAAGAAAAAAAGAAAATACAATATAAAATTGGATATCAACACTAATTACAGAATCACAGAATGGCCTGGGTTAGAAGGGACCCCAAGGATCATCAGGTTCCAACCCCCCTGCCACAGGCAGGGCCACCAACATACAGACTAGGTACTAGACCAGGTTGCCCAGGACCCCATCCAACCTGGTCTTGAACCCCTCCGGGGTCGGGGCATCCACAACCTCTCTGGGCAGCCTGTTCCAGCACCTCACCACTCTCTCAGTAAAGAAATTCCTCCTGATGTCTAATCTAAACCTTTCCTCCTTCAGCTTAAAACCATTCCCCCTTGTCCTATCACTGCCTAATTCACTGTCTAACTCATGAATTTAATTTCCCTTTTTAGTTCTAAAGCGCAGCCCACCTATCAGCAGACAACAGTAGGTTTTGTTGCATGAAACACTGATACAGTAAGACCAAGATACTGAAAATTACTCAAGTTTTTGAATGGTGACCATACCTAGAGGCCCTATCAGTGACACAGCCATGATTTGAGGTGTTGGTCACCAACAGCATTAGTGTGGCCTCTGCCTGAAGGCCATTTCTTCCCCTTTCTTCCATGTGCTACTTCATGCGTGCTTTTGCATAGCCCTATCACAAAATGTAACAAACGCGGTAGCTAAATTTTTATTATTATTATATTGCTTGAAGCCAATATAAAGAGTTGCTTTCCTTAAGACACAGATGTGCAGTACAAACCCTATTTATGACCATGTTGTGTGGGCAAATGCTACAGTGCTGTGAACCAAGTGGAGGCCGCTCCCAAGCCCGGAGTCTCGTCAATAGCTGGGCCAAGGCAAGTTCTGGGTCAAGGCAAGTTCTACTCAATGTCTAACATAACCCATTAAAACGTGGCTGATTTTATAGGGAACAGTGATTAGCAAGGACCGTGCCAACAGACACCAGCATTAAAGTTACCATACATAACCGGGGGCTCTAACACAGCTCTATTACAGCTTTTTCTTCCCTTCCAAATTGAAAGCAGGCAAATAAATGCCTACTTAAAGAAAATAATAGCCAGTGACCAATTTTTGTTGATGCAGATATACAATACAACCAATTCCTGAACTGAGAGTCTGAAAACTTGTGCATGAGAAATGCAACATGGTCACGTTATCTTCTAACTGAGCCCTAGCCCAGAGGCCTCTATGCTCATATGGTGTTTATGAGAGCTTTCATGAGAGCTTTTGTAGGGCTCATCTAATATCATGAACAGGTACAGAGATTACTGTCAGAAAGAATTTACTAATAACACACATGGCAACTTGCTGAAAGCCAAAAGACCACAGAGAAAATTCACCCAGACCACAAAATAGCTGAATTAAGGACAATATAAAAGTTTCCTCCGGGTACAGCATGAGAAGAACATCATCTGAGAATTACAGGCAGAAGGCAATTACTTTGTTATCCAGAAGTGGCTTTAAGAGTCGACAGGCTCAAAACCTGAGCAAACGTAGAGTTTAGATGGCAGCATGTACGTATGTTGAAATAGTTTTCAGATACTAATTTTTTCCTAATACGTATAGGTTAGGGAGAAGTGCCACATTTTGTGTAAACAGTGACTTTCGATCATCATTCAACAAATTAAAGCAGAGAGAGAGAGATCAACTATCTAGATCCAGTCATAATTGGACCTACCTTTAAATACTCTACTGTTTTTATGTTAGAGATACTCATGAAATATTGTTGGGCTAGTAAAAAGGAGAGAACGTAAAGCCAAGGATTTCTAATAGAGAAGGTATAAAGGATCATATCTTTAAGGCAAACGATTTGTACAAAATGGAGAATTTTGAAACAATGACTGCAATTTCTTCCCTGAATTGAGTTTACTTAAAGATATTTCTTTCATGCAGATGGCAAAGAAAAAATAAGGAACGTACGACATGGCCACTTTCTAACTTATCTCCTGAAACACCTTGGCAGCGTCAATAATTGGCACATCCTATGACTTCAGCTCAGAGAATGCCCACGTTATATGGTCACTCTAATGAAAGAGCCACAGACAACAAAAAAAATCTTTTGCAGTGGTAGGGAACAACCTCTCAATTCCACATTTCTGGGTGGAGGAGCAGGATGGGAACAACAGCTCAGGGATACTGAAGCTGGACCAGAAAAAATAAAATCCTCTTCTAGTTATTTTCTCAGGTCAAATCAAAAAGGTTGCCAAATTGCTTGGATACCAATGTGCATTTACCAAACCAAACTACTGATTCATTGCCCTCACTGGAATGAACTGCTGGCTATTACCATTTGCCAATTGTCTGCTCCCACCTTTCCATTACTGAGATAGTAATGCATGTATCACAAAGGTTTGAGAGAGTGACAAAGATTTTTGGCTACTGATAAACAGCGCTGAACAATTTACAAAACCAGAAGGTTATTTCAAGACAAAACTGCCATGAAACACCATCATTTAAATAATGAATGGCTGTGCTTGCTTGCTTGTTTTCTTTCTCCTAAAATAATTTTTCTTGCTTTCTGTCAGTTGGCAACAAATACATCTTAACATTTGCATTTCAAACAAGAAGACAAATCCAGACAGTTGCTCCAAAAGGACTGGAAAATGTGTTGTAAACTCTGATATGTACAAACCTATCAAAGATGCCCAAACTTAGCCAGACAGAGGATGCATTAGCAGTTTGTCAGAAGCTCAGGAGGAATTTTGCTTAGAGAATTTGGAATTGCTCTTCTCTCCCATTCGGAAGCCCTGTTTCTTTTTCTTTTTTTTTTTTTTTTAAATCATCAGCAGTCACTATGGAAATCACAGGCAAAGTATTGAAGTCAAAAATGCCCAGCCATTCAGGCATCATTAAATACGTCCAACTTTTCATTAAGTGTAACTACGTGAACTAAAAACAAGCTCAACTGCTACCAGAGCTTATGTTTGCAAAGAGTTAATACCTGTCTGAGATTTAATCAAAAAGGAAGAAGAAGACAATGCAGTGCACACGTATGAGACAGAAGGAAAAAAATACCCCAACCATAGTTTTTGTATAAGTCTTTGGCAATGAGATGCCTACAAAGCCACACTCAAGCACTTTGCCTGTTAGTTTCACTTAAGTTTTCACTCTCATGGTCTCAAAACATATCTTATTTAGAAACTATGTCAACCAATTTTTTCTGGTGGAACATGGACATTTGCCAAAGAATACCCAAGTCTGAAGGCTGTAGCTGGAGCACGCTCTGCTTCCTTCCCAAATGGAGAAGACCACAGAGTGAGACTCCCTCATCATAAAACTTACCCCCAAGGCAGCTTCACCACCTTGCTTTGTCAAGGTAACAATAAAAGAAAACACTGTAAACAACACTGCTCGGGCATCCACTCTTGGCTTTTTATAATCAAAGATCACAGATAACGCTAAACATGGTTGCTCCACTTACTTGGTGCCACATCAGAGATCACTATATAAGCTATAATGTATGTTGGCACTTAAAATAAGGGTGTGCTATATATAATAAAGTGTAAGATAAGAACTCAGTCTAGAAAACAGGGCATGTGAATTATACAATTTCAAACAAACACACGTATATGTATGTATATGCATATAGAGACAATATTGACCATCTAGTACAGCTGTCTTTCAGCTTTAGATGCTGCAATGCTTGGGGGTGCTTTTAGAGACAGTCTGCCTCATTTTATCTCTTTGCCTCTACGACTGTATCCTCGTAAAAAGAAATAAAATATACAAAGGGTTTAACTACTTTTTTCTCTGAGCATCCAGCAATCCCTCAGAGAATTATTGTTCATTGCATTCGAATAGACAAAATAAATCCAACACAGCTAACTACTAAGATCCTCCCATCCCCAAATAAATCCTAACTGTTGTCCACATCCAAACACAAAAGAATACTAAAAAGCAAAGCCAGTCTTTCAGGTTACACTGAGATTTTACATGAAGGGAATGTCAGAAGCACAAAAGAAAGCCACAAAAATATTTCACTGAGATCTCCAGATTAGAAAAACAAAATAGACAAAATCTAGATGTAAGAAAATAGACTCTTCATCCATATTTTTAAACTGGCATGATACTTTTATTATGCATTAATAGATACGAAGATTGGTCAACTTGTACTGGCAGAGAGTGGACAAGGTGACCTCCAGAGATCCTTTCCTTTGCAGCTAAAATTATTCTATGGAAAAGAAGTGAGTACATTATAGAATGAAGTGAGGGTGGTAAATCCCTACTGAAAACACATCTTCCTATATCCTTGAATAATTTATAGCAGCATGATGCAATGGTCACTCTAAGAGAATCTCTGCCATGCTGAAAAATTCTATGCATTCAGAAGTTTTCCTTAAGATCTTTTTTTTTTTCCCAGTAAGGCAACCTTTTAGAATTAAAAGGTCTTTCACAAGATCATATCAAATGGGTGATTCTAACGGTCTTTCAAACACAGCTCCAGGCAGAGATTCAAGTAAAGAAATTTACTTGAGTAAATTTCTCAAGTAATTTGAGAAATTACAAACACAGCTTCAAGTAAAGAAATTTAATTTAGAGGCAGCAATTTCTCCCTTATGCTCCATTTTATTCCAGAAAATAACATTAATTCCAAAGGATTATAAATACAAAAGCTTAACAAGTAACTACTATTTTTTTTGTGTGTCTCTAGTAATGTCCTAGTTTCTAGCTGGGACAGAAGTCGTCTTTCTCATAGTGTCTGGCACAAGGCTATATTCTGGTTCTCGAATTAAAACAAAGCTGATAACATACCAATTGTTTATACTTGTTGTCTGGCAGTGCTGAACAGAGGATGTTTCAGTCTCTCAGCTTTTCATATTGCTCTGCCAGTGAAGGGGTTGGGGGGAGCACAGGGTGCTGGGAGGGGGCAGGACCAGAGCAGCTGACCCAAAATGACCAAAGGGATATTCCACACCATGTGAATAAAACCAAAGAATGTCTGTTAGACATGCTAATCCAGCGTGACTTTGGGGTACATTTTTCCCCAAAATATAAAATAAATACCAAGACAATCTGGCAAGATACAAAGTAATCTTCCCTAAACCATGATCCTCCATCAGGGCACAGAGATAATATCCCCAAACAACAGTTACCAAAAGAAACAGTCAGAAAGGCAGAAAGCAATCCTGTCATTAAAACTCAGAGGACCAAAGCTATCACCACAGATAGCTGCAGGACCCAAGAGGTGACACAGGGGGATGTAAAAGCTTGCACAGCTGAGGCTGTACACAACGCCTCAACCTTCTCCCCAAAAACAGGACACAAACCCACCCATGTAATAAACCTTCCCTTGGGGTAAAAACATGGGGTACCTTTGTATATATGTGTATTTATACACACAAGTCATAAATTATAGGCAAAAGCTCCTTCAAACTCCTTTCATATGCTCTGAAATCACTTTAGAATTTTCACAACTTCCAGTTCTTCATTGCTTGCTGCCTTTTTCTACTCCTGTGGGAAAAAAAAATAGTGACAGCACTGATGATAAAGTGATTTTTGCCTGGGAAATGAGAAACATTGGCAATGAGGCTGTGAGAATTCAGTTACCAGGCTTCCATTTTAAAATTTTAATCTCTGCTATGTTTTAGCTATGTATGAGGATACTGAGGTTGACTACTTAGTAAAGCAAACCCAATACAACCAATAAACCTCAAGCAGAAGTCAATCAAGATCTTTAACCAAGAGATAGAAATGTATTGCTTGGTTTAATCTCTCCTGTGGGCCACACACGAGAGGATGACTTCAAATTTAGCAACAGCAAGGCCCAGCTCATGCACCACACTCCTCCAAAGAGTTGCTTTGTCTTTTTTTTTTTTCTTTCAGGTTCAAAAAAACTCCAATCCCAATGGCTTCAGAAGGACAACTTAGGCACAGACATTAAATATACCTTCAGTATATTTCAGTATATGCAGCAAGAATGCAGCAAGATTAGGACCTTGCAGAACTGCAGCTCCTCTGAAAGTTATATATTTTTTTCCTATTTTGTTACCTAGTCAATCAGTGAATGGAGTGATTTTCTGCTCAGGATCTGGGCTTATTTTTAAAACATGATTAATGGGACATAATGGAGCACCAGTGGGCTCCTATACTTGACAGAAAATAAAAATGCAACTGAACATGCTCTACTTAAAAAATGCATAAGGATAACTAGAGCAAAAACAAGGCAGTTATGTTCTGCGATGTCATCTTGGCTCTGCTCTGAGGCAGCATTAGCAAACTAAGATATATTTAGAAAAAAATAGGGTGGTAGTATATGCCTGATGTGTTCAAAACCTCGTAGGAAAGGAATTAAGAGCTTAAAAAGACAGAGTTTTACGTTCACGCCTGCTTTTCAGCTTCCTGAAACAGCAGCCATGGCTACCAGACATCAGTAGGCTCTCATTTTTATCACCAAGAAATACCAAAAGCAATATACTTCCATCAAACTTCTTAGTATTTCAAAAAGAGAAGCTTAATGCGCTTTGACATCAGCTGTAGCATCACAAAGGTGCTCTGACCCACCCAACTCATTCGGGAAGTGAAATCATCGCTACTTAAAAACAGGAGCTGTGGTGGGAAGGATGGGGCAGAACCAGTCTCAAACAACCTTAAAGCAGTAGTCTGAAGCAACATTTGGAGCAACACATTCAATAAAAAAAACTATTTAGCCACTCCTCCTCAATTCCCGCTTACTTTGGAGACAGCAAAATGAACAAACAAACCAAAGTAACCCCCGTGAAATTTAAACACTGGTTGTGAACACGGAGATGTGAACTTTGGTCACCTTCGAGCACATCGTGTTTTTTTCCCATTTCAGGCCAGCGCAGTGTCTGGGGGATAAGAGGCTGTCTGCCTGCTTTCCTCCCTTCTCCCAGAATAAGTATCTGCAGCAGCTTAATTATCAAGTTACAAATAAACATATTCAGCTTGGTGCATACATTCAATTACAGATAATGAGCTCTAGACAAAAGCTATTGAACCATAACTGATACTGTAAGAGCCAGTACACAACAAGCAATGATTAAATGATACGGACTGAGGACAAGAAAAGAAATTCTCATTCTTCCCTTGAAAAGCATGCAAAGCAAGGAGATTTTCTGAGGAAAATCTGACAAAGAGGTAATTCTTAATACCTATTATTTTCGCTAGTCTCATCCTTTTTTTCACAAAATTACAGTGAAAGTTCAAGTGGTACTCAGAATTTTCACTTTCTGTTGCCATTTCCATGAGATGTTTACAAATAAAAGCTTACTGCATTTGCTAAAAGTTGAACTTTATAGTACCATAAGGATGCAATGCAATATGCTATGTGCTTGCAAATAAAACCTAAGAGAAAGTGAAGCCCGAAGGCACACTTTGGTAACTTCAGAAATTTTCATAGTCTGTAATGATAAACCAAATAAACTCCAAATATGAGGAAGTCAGGAAACTGAGATCTGCAATGTGCCTTAAAGGAAATGAAAACATCAGAAGTACAGACAGGGAGAAACGAAGTCAGTAGAAAACTGTGACGTCTGTCCAATGAGTCGTGCACGGTCAAGAGCTGCACAGATTAATCTTTTCCAGTTTCCAGACAATTTACAAATACCACATGTAGTGATTTGAATGCTACAAATGGCTGTGAAAATGTTTTGCTCTCTAAGATTCATGACATAAGGAAGTGTTTCTCACATTACCCTTTTCTCTTTCCTTATAAACTGAGTTTTCATTTGCAATAGTATTAGGATTCAAGGTTTCCTCATGCAAACTTCATCAGAAATAAGGTTTTTTATCTTAAAAAATGGCTGTTCCAACATTCCATCTGAAATGCTTGCTGTAGTCCTTCATCCTGGCTTTAGCTTCTTCAGATTCTAAATATAAAATAATCTAGAAATGTTAACAATTGCTTCTTCTCGGTATCAGTCCAGCAGTCTCAGGTTCATCATAATTTCTCAGTCTGGTCAAGGCAGTTCAGACTGCACTCTCCTGATAGCACAAAATTAAAATCTCAAGTGTTGCCTCTCACATGTAACAGCAAAACTAGCAGCACAGATGAGCAGAATCCTTACAGATCCCAGAGGGCTTTTGCAAGGGGTGTTTCACTTTGTTGCCTATTGTTGGAGGAAAATTGATTTCTCTAACCAGGACCTGTAACTGCCTCACACAAGACCGTAGCCATGACCTACAAGCATCTCAGTACACACCATGGCAAGCCCCGGGTTTACTGTGGTGGAGGGGAGCAGGCAGCACTGAAGAACTCCCAGGATTTGACTTTCAAAGTGTACATCTTCCAGGTCACCAGGTTGCTGACATTGTGCTACAGCTCAAAGTGACAAGCTTTCCTACCTTTCAGGGCATGTGGAAGTACATTCCACCAGCTGCCAAGGAAAGTCCCCCTAAGACAAAGTATGTTTTCCAGTAATCCTAGAGAACCTTATTCTGACAAAAAACAATGGCTTTCTCGTTGGTATAGTCCAGCTCTCAGATAGCCACAGAGTTGTTGAAACTGCTGCTCCTCGAGTAACTGTTTCAACAACAGATCCTCACTGCAAACCATACACAGCTTTGCTGTGTCTCCTCTTTCAGCCATCACATTCTGCTCCCGTGGCTCAAGGCAAGTTGTCCCTGTCTTTCTCATTACAGCAGATGGTTCTTGTATTGTATGTGGACCTATATAACCCTCATCCCATTTGGTAAAATCTAGAACTGGCAACCAACTGCCATCATCCTGGTCTTGCAGCAAAAATGAATGACTTTCTCTTTGAAGATGTTTGAAAGTTGGAGTGTGAATGGCTACACATAGAGAGAAAAAATGGGATACTGCAGAGAGTGTAAAATCAAATCAACAGAAAGTAATTTGGGGCTGAAAAAACCTGAATTTGCTGCATGGAAGTATACTAGCCATTGGTTACAACATACACAGCATCATGCGTCAGACTTTCTAACGAGGTGAGAATCAAAGAACTTTTCGCATGGAAGAATTTTTGTGTTTGGATTCCTTTTCTGCTATTTTTTGTAGCATGAGATTTAATTTGTCTCTTCAAATGATCTAGTTCTTTCTCAGCTGTGTCAGTTTCTTGCTGGTGCTCCAGTCTTGGCAGCAGGGGCACTTGATGTTTATTACTTTTGCCTGCTACATACTGTCTGGCTTTCCAAAAGCTGAAATGCTCGAAATTCATATGACAGAGCTGGCCTCATCCAGGCTGCAATTAAACTCATCAATCAGTGATCAGCTGTTAGAGAGCAGATAATCCAGCAGTCTTTTAAAAGAGTTGGAGATTGGTCATTTGCATCACTTGGAGACTGAGGTTTAGACCAAGTGTTCAGACAACCCTGGTCTGGAACAGGTCACCCACAGAGTCTGTGCAATCTCCATCCTCAGAGACATTTACCATCCTGACAGACATGTGCTCACAACAGCCCCTCTCTGAACAGGAGATGGGACCAGATGACCACCATAGGTCAACCAAAATGTCTATGACTCTATGGAAGTTTAAATTATACTATACAGGCATATGAACATTTTCATGAATATCTAAAACCAACATGAAAGAACAATATCCACAGTAAATAATTCTTCCAGCGTTATATAAAAGGCTACTTGAAACACACAGATGTACCTTGGAAGTTCAGGAAGACAACACAAGTGGAAAAAACCCAAAGGAGGTCAACCAGACAGGTCCTTTGGCTCTACTGTTGATGTACACAAAAACACTTTTTTTCTTTTTTCTTACTATGTTTGTACCTAAATCTCATCTGAAGGCTTAATTTCAATTCATCCTCTGGGCCAGTCACATTTAGGCCTGTTACAGGCTGAGCTAACTGCAATGTCTCCATCTCTCTACAGAATATTTCTGAAAATGGTTTTCTACTCACAACCCTCCTGTTAGCATATTCCAAAAGGAAAAAGGAAAAAAAAAACAACCTACAAACTTGCTACTCTCAATAATGTGCAAGCACATAAAACTAAAATTGATATCTAATATTGTCATTCCGTTATAATCGACACATTATTTTAAATAAGCTATTATTGCAATTGTAAAAGCATTTGTACTTTTAACAACTGCTGCTCCCAGCAAGGCTGCATGGCTTTTTTTCTTCCTCAATTCTTTCATGTAACGTAAGGAAGACAGCAAAGCAATATATCTCCTCAATGAAATTAGAGGGTATAGTCCATGAAGTCCCCCAAAAGCAAGACACAGATGAGCACATGAAAGCTCTGAAGTACAGATGTATTTCCCGAGGCAAGCAGCACTGGGCAGAGATTGCAAAGATTCTTGTTAAACTTACTTTTCTTGAGCTAAAATCTAATAGTTACCAACAAACCAAGTCACAGGAGCATTGCAAACTCTCCCCCCAATTATCGCCACTTCATTCTACTCATAAACTGCTTTTATTTGTGCATTGCTTTTGATAAATGGAAAAAGAAATAGAAACCAAAGAAACCAGAGGTGGTAGGAACTACGGCAAAGCAAGGTGGTATTTGTCCCACTATGAATAATATCTGATGACAAGTGCAGACAACAAGCACCAAAATACCTTATCTCTGCCAGAACTGCATTGCCAGCTCCTGATCACTGTCACTGTTTCACAATGCAATTGTAGAAAGCATGGAGTCACTGTTGTGAAGAGTGGAGAAAAATCCCATGCAAGCATTTGAGACTTAACTCTTAGCAATAAGTTTACCAGAATAAGTCTTCAGCTACTGGAACAAGTTGATGTCTGGTGCAGGCACTCTGAGGATGAAACACATGAGGAATGAAAGATCTTTAACATCCCCTGCATGAGACAACACACAACAGTAACTTTACAGAAACACAAAGGCCAAAAGCAGAATGGACATGTGAAACAAGTTAATGTTACTGTCCTTGAACTCGTCACTTGATTTCAGCTTAGTTGAAGCGGCAGAGCTGACTTCAGCAGTGTGAAGGACACTGGGAAAGATGAGTTGCTGTCAGAGAGATCCACAGATCCAAGAAAGCTTTGGAGGAGACCTCAGGCTCCACCGGGAGGAAGCGTGGAGGTAAGAGGTGCATCTTTACATCTTGCCTCCTACTGAGAGCAAAATCCTTTTAAACAGCAGGGAAGCGGTTCCATTTCCCTGAAAGCCACAAACCTGACTTGTCTCTGAGTGAAGTGCAAATGTCAGCCTTCCTAAAGAGACAGTCACAAGAGGAAGCACTGGTTCCACCGTCTTTCATCAAATCACTTGGATACTCTCAAAATGTGGGAGTCTGCCTCACACTGCCTCCAGCATGGAAACTGCAGTGGGAGCCCCACACTCCTCTGCAGCATCTGTTCCATAGTTTTGCATTAGGAAACTATCAGTTGCTCGAGAGAAAAGGGAATGTCAGTGAACATGGCTCTGATGGATGAGGACACTGTGGGGCAAAGAGGACAAAATGGACTTAACTTGCAGCCTGTGCTCCAGAAGTGTTCAACGCTCTTTCCTCCCACATGAGTTGCCTGGAGTCAATTTCATTGACTTATGAAAACCACTGGGCCGGGGCTAAGGCAATGCAACCATAAGCCATACCTTGGGCTCAAGAGAACTTTGGCTTCACCTTCCAGTTGAGTTCCTCAGAGCCAGGCAGGTGGACAGATCTACACTGCGGGTCATGATCACAATTTTGCGTATGGTCTGTCTCCCAAATATCACACACATAGCATGGTTAACACTTCCTATAACAAATCACACCACTTCAAATCATTCAACATCTTTGTCCAATCTTCATTTTATTTCTTCTGCTAACAGCAAGAAATTCTCTGCATCTTTTGCAAGTAGTTTGGCCACAAAAGAAATCCACTTAAATAATCAGCAGTGAGATCTCTCCACTGGTACACATGTATTATTCATTAATACGTAATCTCAACAGCTTGCTTAACATGCCAGGGGTTTCTCTAACTTCCCACAGTAAAGCTGACAGAGAACTTTTTTCTCATTTTTAAGAACATACAAATTCAGTTTAGTTCATGTTCTAAAGCCTTCTCCCAGCTCTTAAGCATAACAAAACATAGAAAAATCCTTCAGATGAAAGTTTGACTGATGCTTTCTCAGTTCATCACGGAATCGTAGTTTCTATCTATTGTTAGAAATGGATAAACCTGTTTGCATTTGCACTTTCCCTGTACCATGTGAATAAAAGACCAAGTAACTCAAATAAAATGACTCTGCCTGCAAATGATTTAAAAGTCATATAAGACAGTAAAAACATTCATTTTACTTCAAGAGGCAGAAATTACAAATGGATAAACCTCACACAAGTATTACAAATAATGCAGAGTGCCACTGCAGAGAAAGGAAAGGAGAGAGAAACCGGTGTGAAACTTCAGCCTGTTATTTGGGGCAAGAGGGTTTTTTTCCATTTTTTTCAAGGATAGATCTTTGGGTGAAAATAAATCACCATCAGCGACACTAGATGCTATATCTTACTTCACCTGTCAGTCACAGAATCAACGAATTACAGAATGGCTTGGGTTGGAAGGGACCTTAAGCATCATCCAGTTCCAGCCCCCTGCCATGGGCTGGTTGCCCCCCACCAGATCAGGCTGCCCAGGGCCCCATCCAACCTGGCCTTGAGCACCTCAATGGATGGGGAATCCACAGCTCTCTGGGCAGCCTGTGCCAGGGCCTCACCACCCTCACAGTAAAAAATTTCCTCCTAATATCTAACCTAAATCTCCCCTCTTTCAGTCTAAAACCATCCCCCCTTGTCCTATCACTAATTAGATCAGGTTGCCCTGATCTGATTTTCTCAAAAGCTGAAGTCTGGATTCTCAGGAAGATGGCTTTATGGTTTTATTCTTATCAATATTTTTTTAAATTCAAAATAGCTACTTCTCATTGGCCATCAATAATGCAAGATGTCTTTGATATAAAAATTCCTTTCATATCACTTTATGGAAAGTGAACATTTCTTTACATTTTTATGTTAAACTGAGTTACACATATTGCATTGTGTCATCACCAATTCCAGCAAAGAAGCCCTTCAATGACAGCTCAAAGTCATACAGCTAATCAAGTGAGAAAACTAACGTATCCCTAAAAATCAGAGTGGAGATTTCTGCTTCTTTAGTTAACTATTGACCAAGTTTTTAAACAGGTATTAAAAAAATAAATTCTCCTTTGCTGTTGAAACCATTTTTAGTTTACAAAGAGCTCTTGCTGACTACAGGAATGTCCTCACAATATTAGGCATATGGGCAGGAACATCATTTTATCGCTTATGACAGAGCAGGTCAGACCCCAAAGAAACATGTTGTGAAGAACACATCTGCAACAAGAATAATTGGGTCTACTACACACCTTGAGAACTGTCAAAAATGCATGATTTTTATGAAAAAACAGACTTTTAATGCTTGACTTTAGATGTTGTTCAGCATTGCCCCATATGTCCACCCAAATGCCATTTTTAAAGCCTGAGGATATATTTAGTAGAGCATACATCATCCTGCTGTCGTCATTTCAAAGCAAAACACAGGATCGTGCTAAATGATGCATCCTCAGCTTGTGTCAAGAGCACAGCCACGAAAGGACGGCAATACCAATGAAGTTTAAAATGCAGTCAAACAAACTAAAGAAATAAGCAGGAGATAGCACGATAGATATCAATGGATTTGAATTATGAAGTCAGGAATAAATGGAAACATAAAATATGCTGACATACGAACTATATCTGTTCCTGACTAATCTCTGTTCCCCTGCCATTCGCATCAGGCACCATCTGATCTTTCAAGTTTCTGCATGCATGATGAGCTCTTGGCTACAGCCTGGGCTGGTGCAGCCAAATCTTTGCAATTCCACCTGGGCAGGACAGAATGCAAGTTATCACTTCCGACTGGCACAATTTCCTATGCACAGAGTGAGCCTGCATGAGAACTATATGCCTCATTACACCAGCCAAGAAATTAATGTAAATCACCAGCCCAGCACAGCTTACTGCAATCTCGGTAGAAGCTTGAATTCCATTACCGAAATTCACAATGACTGATAAGGGCTTGGGAGTTTGTTTTTTAATGGGCATCAGTTAGCAAACAGTAAGATTTAACTGTTTTGGCTAGGATTTGCAGATACCTTTTGTTACTGTGTACTTGACGTCCACCACAACAACCCATTTGCTCATCTCACCTTCCTGGTGCAATTATCTCTCTGATGCTGAGCCCTCTGAAGCACAGTCAGTCATCTTGTGCTGGTCTATAAGGTGAAATTTCCCCAGTGAATCAGAGTGCAGGGAGCAAGCACAGCCCTTCTCCTAGCACAGAGGAGCACCAGGAAACAAAGCCAACTAATTCAGCTTTCACTGAAGGGTAGCACTGAAAAAGACATTTCTTGGCACGTGCCCAAGTAGCACTGAAACTACACTGTGGTGGGTTTTAGCCCATTTTTAAGGAAAGTGTAGAAGTTACTTAAAGACACATTTCAGAACGAGATTTGCTATTTGATACTAATGTTCAAGCTTCAGGGAGTAATTTTTTCCAGGAACAACCCACAACCATAACTTGTCTTTGTGTTGAACAATACAACTAAAAATATCCTGAAGTAAAACAACAGCACGGTGAACTGGCTTTAAACATGAGAGTTTGAGGAGGAAGTGCAGCACAGCTACCAGCTTGCTCTCTGCACTGGGCAGGGGTGAAGGCTCCATGCTGCACTTCAGGTGCCCACCCCAAGCACCTCCATTTCCCATGATGGTTTGATCAATGTTTGAAGCTACAAAGCCATTTGCCAAAGCGATGCCAAAAGCCATCAGAGCAAACAGAAGTGCTGAAGCCTGGTTCCCTGTGGCCACGTGTGCCCCGCTGCTGCACTCCTCTCCATCACAGGGTCACCTTCACTGAGCAAAATGAGCAAGTGCTGGGGTTAATTTGTTCTCTTAAACGAGCTGCTGCCAAACACAGCACAAAATCGGCAAATTCTACAGCCTCTTCATGAGCTCTCTAACATTTGGGGTCTCTCTCTCCAGTTTATTGTATAACTTTACATTACATTTGGGTGCCCTCACAGTCTTCTAAATTTTGTCTAGGTTGTCCAAAAGGTTAAAAAGTTAGTAGAGGTGACAGCACCAGCACAGAAAGCTTCATTCCACAGCAAAACAGTCTAAAAATACAAATAAATGCAGTGAATAGCAACTGAATTCATAGTACTGACTTGCAAAAATTGGATTTTGCTCTCAGCTGAGATAAATGCCTAAAGGCTTGACATTACATGAAACCACCTCTCCCAAAAATCATCTTAGTCAGAAAGATGTTCCTTCCAAAACATGCTAGGAAAGGAAATGGTTAATGTCATTTTCTTTCCTGAATGTCCTAATTGAGACACTTCTACCATATAAGCAAAGTATTCTGTTTAATGATTTGGGGAATTAACACTACCATTAGCTCGATGCAAAGTTCATCCAGTTGGCCAAAACTGGAATTAGTAAGAGTAGATAAAAAAACATTCACACATAGACTTTTTTGAATTTTTACTGTATTTTCTAAGGGAAAACAGTTCTCTTGCTGCTCTCCGTGACAGGCATTTTATTTCCCTTGTGCATTTTCAGAATACATATGCTATGGCCTTTGTTTTCTTCTAAAGCTAATTAAAGCTTTAGTTTAATCTACAAAAAAAAGGAAAAGGAAAAGGAAAAGGAAAAGGAAAAGAAAAAGAAAAAGAAAAAGAAAAAGAAAAAGAAAAAGAAAAAGAAAAAGAAAAAGAAAAAGAAAAAGAAAAAGAAAAAGAAAAGCTATTCTCATGCACTCATTTCTTTAAAACCTACCACATCCAGATCATTTTTCCACCATGGGACACACAGTGCATGCAAGCTCATTTACGGAGCCTGTCTCCACCCCAGGGACAGGCAAAGCTGCTCTCATCAGTGCGAAGGTGCTGCTCCAGAGTTGCTTCCCTAGGATTAATTCACTAACAAGCTCTTTTCTTTCCAAAATCTGTGCTTATATTTTGCTATTATTATGAGGGCATGTAGCAGAGATTACTCTATGCTGCGTAAGCCTGGGACGTCACTCCAGGTTTTAGTTAGCAGGTTTGCTTTATCAGTCTAAGCACATCACACTGCTTCAGATAAAGCAAGGAATTCAGAAATTCCATGGGACAATAACATTTCTGAAGCGAAATATCCCCCTGTTGGCTTCCCAAGCTGACGGTGTTTGTGAGACCAATGCTTGATGGAAGTTTTCCATCTCAGTCCACCCCCTCCCATTGCGTTGGCAATCTCCATACAACACAGAAAAGGTAGAAGTGGAGGCTTCAGGGGTCTGAATTTCATTTGGAGGATCAGCAGAGCACACAAGGGATGGCATCAGGGTGAGGAGCAGACAATCTCTAAAAGAGGGAAAGTGGGAATCAGAGGACAGTCTATTTGGAGAGAAGAAACACTGCTGCAGGTATTCTGCTGGAAAAACAAGTAGTGGTAGCTGCACTTGTGATACAAACTGATTATTTCTGCTACCAAACAGCAGAAAATACCTAAGACTGAAAGCTAAACAATGTAGGCACAGGAATCATTTGCTGTTCTTGAATGTCAGCTCCTCCAGGCACACAGGGACAAAATTTCAGGACATGAGAACAAATTCTGGGGAGTCAGACTGATGCCTGTGGCTTCAAATGCAGTCTGTTCACGGCAGGAAGGGGTGAAGGGCAGAGTGTGCTAGAAAGCCTCCAGCATAATCTTTTTTTCTGTAGCACAAATGTTTATATTTACTGCTCAGAACGCCCAGATTTGCTATCTAGATTTTTCTTTTTTTTTGCTAACCAGAACGCTGCTACCTAGAAAAACATTGTTTTGGAAAGTGCAGCTTGGCTTACCCTCAATGCAAATGTTTTCTATTGTTCCACTGTAAAACTAAGCACTAAGAACACAACACTGCAAGACAAGAACGCCGGTCCTGCACGCACTGCCTGCCTTGTGTGCGTGCGCTCTCTGCGTGTGTCACAGCATCGAGATGACACAGATTCCTACCTCATTTTGGGAAGTATTAAATATTTAATTATAATTAAATAATTATAATATTCACAGCAACAGTGGATAAAGNTGTCTCAACTCCTGCAAAGTGAGATTTTTCCACGAGATTGATTTTGTCCTGGGAAACTCCTATCAGTTGCTCAGTGATCCCTGCACTGAAGACGCCTCCGTGTCATTAGTGACATCGTTTCGAAGGCACTGATTGCTGCCTGGGGAAATGCTGAGATGCACGTAGCATTCTGCAAGCAGATGACAGCAATGTCTATGTGCTCAGGTGAACACCTCACCTGTGTTCAGACCATGAATACTCCCCTTATCTCTCGGCAGTAATTCAGACCTACACATGCCACAGTGCAATGAAAGCTATCAGACCATTCATCCCTGTCTTTAACTATGATAATAGATTAAGGGTTCTTGGTTCCTGTCTTGCATAACTACCTCGATTCCACTCAAAGCTATCATAAAGGTGGGTTTTCTGAGGTTAACATCTCTGTGACACAAGTAAATCAGCTTCACCCTGATGGCCAGCCAGGCCTGGCAGGAACATAACATCATGCCTACACATGCAATACCTCCTACCTCTTCAGTCTTCACACACCTACTAATTCTAAAATCAGTTTTGGTTGACTTCCATGCCTTGTTGCACATCTTTGGGTCTGCAGTAGAGGCTTGGTGGCTTTTTTTTCCAATAGAAAATAATCAGCTTGGCCTCTTGGCTCTTCAGGTACAAACGCCATCAGATAAGTACTCTTCTCTCCCTTCTGTACCATTTTCTCAGGCTACTGACAAAGCAATGAATGCCAGCATCCTTACAATTTATAGGGACTTTTACTGGAACAGGTTCTGACACTCTTTAAACACTGCAAACACTACACAGCAAACTCTGCCTTTCCCTTCATAGTTACAAAGTACCACCTTCCTAAGAGCCAGGGCTACCCTGCTGCATAAGCCACACGACCAAGAGGTGATGCACTGAATTTCATGGCTTGGATTCAAGACATAGTGGACACCCACCTGTCTGTGCAGAAGTGACACAGTCACACTCGGGAGCTCACCTGTGCCCAAAAGGGGGTTAAAGCAAAGCCTGCCTACTTGGTTCAGTGGTCAGTATAAAGTGGTGATTTTGGAAGAGACGAAGAGGTTCCTGGGTGGATTTGGAAGAGAAGGTCCCATATATTTGAGAAGCTTTTAACTGTCTCACTTCAGGTTCCTGGGTAGGAAAATTCCAAATTTTTACAATAAAATCCAAAGGAAAAATATATATTTAAATATCGAGATAAATGGCCTGATAATCTGAAGACTTCAGCATGCAGCAAGAAATACTGTTTGGCACTGCATCAGTCATCACTTCAACATGAATTTAGGAAAAGATCTTTAGGTGGGTTGGGGTTTCTCTTTGGTGTTTTAAATCCTTGGACAACTTCATCACACATAGAATTTTTGCTGATCAACATTTAGCACTGCAATATTTCTAACATCCTTTTATATGAATCTATGAGTATTAATAAACCTGAAAAAAAAACACAATGAAAATCATCTCATGAGTGAAGATCAGCATACAATTTGTCATATTTCTGAAATTTAAAGTTGGTTTGGGGCTGCATTCCAAATTTGAAAATCATTCAGGCAAAAACCAAAGTAACACAATAAAATCAATATTCAAACTTAAAAAAAAAAAATCTCAACAATGAAATGTTCTCAACTGTCAAAAAATTAAGCAGTCAGTGTGCAAATGGAGGCTTGAGGAGATATTGCCATGTAGAAATTTCTTTATTTAAAATTAGGAGATACACAATAGTGATCCTAAGGTCGCTCTCAAAAAATATATACTTCAAATGGATTTAACTATTCAAGCAAACATTGCCTTTTCAAAAACACCAGCTTGTGTAGATACACATGAGCAATATAGCATTGGCATTGCACAATGGTGCTCCTCCCTAGCTGCCAAATATACTGGACCAGGACAGTCCTCCAGCATCACAACTTATGGGAATGACACTGAAACCTAGAATGAGAGAACTACAACTCTGACACCAGCTCTGTGTTGTTTTCATATTAGTGAAAATAATAAATCCAGACAGAGAGAAGAAAGTTGGTTCCTTATGGGCAGAAGTTGGAAGGATGTGAAATCTCTTCTGGTTCTTACTTAGTACCCTGGGTCACTGGACTGGTTCCTCTTAACTTGACAAACCAAGCAAACAAAATGCCAAAAAAAATCTTGAAAAGAAAAAATATCTCTCCAGTTTATGGTTTCTACAGCCCTACTTTATCTGTCCACTTGGCCACCCAGAGCAGATGCATCACTTGAAACAAGCTACAGCACTGTGGACATATTCTGAGGTTGTTTTAATTTAGAAGTGCCATTTGAACAATCAGGTGAATCACAGAAAGACATCACATCTATGCCAGCAGTAACCCTAGTATGAATCAATCTTATTTATTTAATCATTCTTATGCCATTGGGATGTACATGTAAAGGTCCCATCTAATGATTCTGCAGATAGCACTGATGACCACTGTTGAGAAGTATTAGCAAGTTCCCCTGTGAACTTCGTTTGTAGTACCTACACGAAGATCGATTTGGTAATATATCTAGCAAAGCTGGGTAGAGGGTGAATTTCCCTCTTCCAGCATATGTTGCAAATATTCAGTGATTTCAATATACATCCAGGGTAGGGTTACATGCAGTCACCAGATGCAGCATAGCTGTATTTCTGCATGCATTGAAGGAGCTCTTTAAAAATGCAGCTGAGCTCCCCTGAGGACCACTGTTGGTAGGTGGACGTCATTTTGGGGGATGGAAGGTTTTGCAAAGCATTTATTTCACAACATCCACAGCATCTACAGAACTGTTAGCTGCCTTGCATACCTACAGACCCTTCTTTCTAACATTTAAGTATGTTGTACAGTCTTAATAGGCCTTGCTGCTAGGAAATAGCGTATCAATTATATACTAATGTACAATAAAGGAAAAACAGGTTAACTTTTAAAAACATTTAGTTGTTATCTGCTTTTGTTTCACTTTGGTTATAAACAGGCAAAAACTAAACTTTTTTTTTCCTGAAAATACTTGTAGAAACTTTTGTTCCTTTTTGTACTAAATAGTAGATAAATAGCAGGAGAACAAAGAAAAAAGAAAAGAAGTAATTCATCCTGTGATCCTGGCTTCTGCTGACACAAAACTTCTTCTAAGAACATGCATTTCCTATTCAGTTCAGTTAATTCCTGCAGCACTCTTATTTTATGTTCATTAACTTCTTTCTAGCACTACTGTAGATTATTTCCATGCAGTCAGAAAGAAAAAAAAAATGTGAAAATTGAGCAGAACACAAAGCAGGGGCTAGAGAATTTTGTTAGTTTAACAGTGAAGCTCCAGGAGCAATAACATTTTCAAACAAAAACAACACTAAATCCTCCTACAGCGCAGTGTAACAATCAATTTGTTTGCCTAGGAAACTTCTAAAGCTCTTTTAAGGGAAGAAAAAAGTGAAATAGACAACTCAACAAATATCAAGGGCTGGAAATTCTTAACAAAAACTCCCTACAGCAAATTGCAGGCAAAAAAGAAAAAAAAGAAAAAAAAGAAAAGAAAACAAAAGAAAAAGAAAAAGCTTCCAATGAAAAGATCATGTATTCAATTGCAAACAGTAATTAGCTTCCCCATCTGGACTTCATCAGTATTGACCCCTTTTGTATGAGCTTTCTTTCTGGAAATTACCATCAAAATATTCAAACACTGCATTTAAGCACCAGTTAAATGAATGTCTATATACTCACCTTGTAAACTATCAGAGAGTACGTCATACCAAGAAAACAGATTCTGGTGTACAAACTCTTCTCAGTTCAGTAGAGAAACACCAAAAGATTTAGAACAGTGATATAACTAATTTCCAAAAATACCAAAGTATGTTGCTTGTTTGTTTGGCAAGGACTGTATTCAAAGAGACTTTCTTTAAAAAAAAAAGGGAAGTTGTAGGAAATTGGATTGTGGCTTATTTCAGGAGCAAGCAATTTGATCTCTTCCTGAATGTATTAGCTCCACAGAATCACTATGCGTAAGACAATACTTCTATGTGTATGTCTACAAAATTCAGCCATTTCACAGCAAGAATAAAAGACAATACATGCATATTTAAAAGAAAGGAGAGCAGAGTTTGTAAATGTACAGACATATACTGTGAATAAAAGCATTAAAAGTGAACACATCACCTTCTGATAATACAACCTTTGCCCTTCTTTCACTAGAATAGGGTTCACTACAAGGATGTACGTCATGGTTTAGTGGACATGGTTTAGTGGTTTAACGGGCAATCTTGGTGGCAGATAGGTGGTTGGACTAGATGATCTTGGAAGTTTTTTCTAACCTTCATGACCCTATGATTCATTATCAACACTACAAGTGTAAAATAAATCGCTTCACCAAACAAGAAATCTTTCACACAGATGCCGTGCAGATGCAGCAGAGCCCGTTCATTTTTCTCCCTTCTAATTAAAAGACCATTCCAACTCCTGGCTGACAGTTTCCCTGCCCGGTGCAGTACACTGCAGAGGGCTGCAATGACACAACAGCACACATGTCTGAACGGGGAATCACATGTGCACAGCAGTAATTTTGCCTCAGATTCCAATTTATGGTATAATGCGTTCCACAGCAGAGATTCATTCCACTGATTTTCATAATGACAACAGTAGCTGGAAAAAGCACTTGTGTGGTAAATTGAAATGTGACATCGATATCAAGGTAAACACGAGAGTCCTTTGAATACTTCATTGGCAGCCAAACAGCTTCAAACTAAATTTTTCCCAATAGCATCTTTTATTTCATTTCAAATCCATCAGCTCTTTCAGCTTCTAATTCCCAGAGCTGCCCCTTCTAGTTTTTAATCTTATCTTCCTGGTGTGAAATTGCTATGGACCAAACACAATAACGCAACAGTTTTTGAAAGCTACATAAATCATGTGAGAGACTATCCTATTAATTCCCCTTCTCATTACCAATTTTCCCCTTTTATTTACAGGGCTTGGGGACTTTACAATTCAGTTACTCCGAGGGAAGGAAGAACTTCAATTTCATTGGGACCTCCCCTCTGGCTCTTGACATTTACAGAAACATGTTGGACAATAACATTCGGGTCAGCCCAGACATGGAAATTATGCTAAGCCTAAAACAGATCAATTCCAGTTTGTAGCTCTCGGATAACGACTTTGTGCTCAAGGCTCTTTACAGACATGCTAGCGAAAAAAAAAATCCATTTTCAGAGTATCAGACTAAGAAAATCGTGGCAGGAAAACAGGACAGTAAACTGATTAAAGGGCACCAGAGGGTAGAGAAGCAACTGGTTCTTTTTTTCTGCTTATAAAGGCTCTTATTCTTCGCAAGGTAGGAAAGAAATTATCCTCTGAGCCCGAAAAAGCCAAGTTTCCTATTTTAGATGCAAACATCTACCAGTAACAGACACAGAGGAATTGAAAGCAAATATTTATTAAAACACCATTGTTAAATTCAGCTAATTAACTGAGTGCAAGCTGGATGCTTTATGGGACTTCTGTATTTCAAAAATGAAAACGTAGAGCAGGAAAAGGTTTAAGTAGAAGCCGCAAGTCATTAATGGGCCACTGTGGAAAAATTTTATTTGTCTTCTGCTCTGACTAAGGAGGACTGGTCTAGGCTATTTGGTAGTTATGAATATTAAAATATTAAACTATTACAAATAAGCTAAAAACATGTCTCTAAAGGAAGCAAATTCTTGCTGATTTGACAACCCTCTGAGAAGCTCTCTAAGAAAACAATTTCAGTTGTGTCATGTCCCTCCAAGCCCCCTTAAAAGATGTGACACACAAAAACTCTGCACTTGCTTACTCAAAATAAAAAGCTGATTTTGCTAGAACATATATCTGACAAAGACTGACAGTTGCAACAGTGGTCACCTTCCAACACCCAGTGACACTCATTGGCTCCAGGTGTGACGCCAGTCCAACCTCTCAGATTCTCAGAGGCCCTGGCACAGCTGCCCAGAGAGCTGTGGGTGCCCCATCCCTGGAGTGCTCAAGGCCAGGTTGGATGGGGCCCTGGGTAGCCTGAGCTGGTGGGTGGCAACCAGCCCATGGTAGGGGGTTGGAACCGGATGGGCTTTAAGGTCCATTCTGACCTAAGCCATTCTACGATTCCCATGTTCCCATCTCACACCTTTCCCTGATTTCAGAAATTGAAGGTATTTGGGGCCTTCATGACAACCTACACACTTCTGCCATTTCATGGGATCAAAAGTTTCTTCTCCTGCAAAAATAAACCTACAAAGATAGGAGTACCCTTGAACTGTGCTCCGTGTCTCCTTGTCACAATTTGGGTTTGCACAGAGAATTAATTGGCTTTTTGGAGCATGAAGCAATAGAAATGGCAATGTGTACCTCATTTACACTCTATTTTTAAAATAATTTTTAAATGTAGCAAATTATGAGACTTTAAGGACTTTTAACAAGTTTGCTTGATTCACTCCTATCAAACAAGGTTAAGGACATTACATAGCACATGCAGCAGTTTAAAAATATTAAAATACAGCACTAAGTCTTCTGTAAGAGACTTTGAAGCGCACAGTAGGCAGATCTAAAAAACCCTGTAATTTGCAATTGGCAATCATCATTCTGGTGACACAGTAAGAGGCTTTCATAATCCCACTGGTGTTCAAATTCATGAGCCAAAACACACCGTAAGTTCTCTTTTACTGCTGTCGAGATCAACGATATAGGCTCTCTTCTTTAGCCTTTCACGACTTATCGGGATTGTCCAAGGGGGAGTGTTTGCTTCCTGGAACAGAAGACTGAGACTCACCCATTTTTTTGTTAGAAACACAGCACATAAAGTGACAATCTTAAAGCCTGCAGTCAGAGCACACTGGCTCTTTATAACCAAAATTACACTAGTTCTTAATTATTAGACATTTTTAGCACAGCAGTCATGGAGGGTGACTGCTCCAGCACAGAAGGAAAATGACACTTTCTGCCAGAACACTGATACTGCTTTTCCATGTTGTGCCAGTGCCTGTGGGGAATATAAATGAATTCAGGAGGGAACACATAACATGCCACTGATAAAATAACCTGGCATCACGGAAGTATCAGTAACTACGAATCCACTGAAAGATCAATAAATGTGCAAATAGCAGCTTCTTTAGAAATCATTGCTCTCCCTCTGATCTGCGGAGACAAACTCGGTGACAACATTTACTTCCTGCCACCAGCTCCATTAAATAAATCAGACTATCTTCATCCACCCACAAAGCCATCTCCAGAAGTCTATGGAAAATATTGATTTTTCTTGACTATGTTCAGGTCAGAGATGCAATGCAATAAAATAGCTTAAGACAACTATTCCCCTTCCAGCTTGTAATTAGGGCCCTGAAATTGTTTCTGGGTCCTGGTATGGGATCTCCTGTCAATTCCCCTTGACCTTAGGCAGGCCACTTACAACCCTCAGGAGCTTGCTCCTTTTAAAACAAGCACAGCTAAACACCTCTGCCAGCTGGATGTTTGGCTTTTGAGAGTTTTTGGTCTCATAGGTTTTAATGACTGAATAAAATCCATTTCAGTTCAAGATCATTAGGTAAAAGGCGTCAGAAGTAAAATCGTTATATGTGAAAGGTGACGCAGCTGAGGACCTGTGCTAATATCTCTGTATGCCAAGGGAGAGGATCAGGCTGTCCAGAGCATGACGTGCAGACACCATCTGAAATATCTGGAGGAGGAACTTTTCTTCCATCACCTCCAGTGGGAAGACCCATGGACCGTCGTGAGAATGGATAAAGCTCTGAACAGCAAAGAGACAGACTTAAGAGAGTTAAGGCAAGAAAGCAACAGCAATTTAAATTATTAGATTCAGGTAGGATGTAGAACTAATTTGCTGCCATCACAAAGGTCAAAATCAGCAAGGATGTTTTATATACATAAATGGAAGTGAGCTCTGAGCCCATGGAGAGGTACTCATGATGTGTCCATCAAAAGAAGAACAGTTGTGGCCACTTCATCTCACTGTGATACATATAATATGGTTTGGTATAAATGGATGCAACAGATTAGAAATACAATTTACAATGAAATCAAACAATTTCAGATCTGACTAATATGTATGTTCAAAATTTAATACATAGCAGAGATATCAACGCTCTTTGTGCAGCCCTTCTATATAGAAAGGTTCTTACGGAACAGACACAAAAAATAATCATTTAATCTTTTTTTCTTTTTCTTGTTGGATTCTTTGATCTTTCTTTGATTTTTGTTATCACTATCATGGGGAAGTAGACAGACCTTGAGAGGCTTGAGCAGTGGGCCCAGGAGAACCTCATGAGGTTCAACAGATCCAAGGGCAAGGTCTTGCACCTGGGCCGTGGTAACCTCTGCTATCAATACAAGCTGGGGGATGAAAGAATAGAGCACAGCCCTGCCAAAAAGGACTTGGGGGTACTGGTGGATGGCAAGCTGGACGTGAGCCAGCAATGTACCCTCGCAGCCCAGAAAGCCAACAGAATTCTGGGCTGCATCAAAAGCAGCGTGGCCAGCAGGGCGAGGGAGGGGATCCTGCCCCTCTGCTCTGTGCTGGTGAGACCTCACCTGGAGCACTGCGTCCAGATGTGGAGTCCTCAGCACAGGAGAGACATGGACCTGTTGGAGCACATCCAGAGGAGGCCACAAAAATGATTCAGGGGATGGAACACCTCTCCTACAAGGACAGGCTGAGAGAGCTGGGGCTGTTCAGCCTGAAGAGAAGGCTCCGAGGTGACCGGATAGCTGCCTTTCAGTATCTGAATCTGAAGGGGAGCTAGAAGAAAGAGGGGGACAGGCTCTTTAGCAGGGTCTGTGGGGATAGGACAAGGGGAAATGGCTTTAAGAGCCATTCAAAGAGAGGAAATTTAGGTTAGATTTAAGGAAAAAGGTTTTTACAGTAAGAGTGGGGAAGCACTGGAACAGGCTGCCCAGAGAGGTGGGGGAAGCCCCGTCCCTGGAGACATTCAAGGTCAGGCTGGACCAGGCTCTGAGCACCCTGTTCTAGCTGTAGGTGTCCCTGTTCATTGTAGGGGAGTTGAACTAGATGACCTTTAAAGGTCCCTTCCAACTCCAAGGATTCTATGATTCTAACTGTACAAACTCTTTTCTTCACTGCACGTGGGTATGCCACGCAATAGCTACAAGGAGAATCCCTGATACACACTGATACACAGACTACACACACAGAAAGAACAAAAATTCTTCAGATTCTGAAGTATATTAATGTTAAAGGAGTTAATTATAGAAGAAAGTATTTGCTGGCCTCTCCAACAGAGTCATATTTGCTCTGTCATTGTTGTGCAATGTTAGACAGTGAATTATGTGGAACTCCTCTGCGATTCAAAAATCTGGAGGAGAATCCTTATTGCTTAATTCCTGCTCAGACCAAGCCTGAGAGCAGCACCAGGTGCTCCTGTTCCTCCACACTGGAAGAAAGAAGCCTCTAAAATGTTGTAGCAAGTCTGTGATATTCCAACCAGCAGTCTGCATTAGGATCAAGCAAACATCAGCAATACACATTATTAATTCAGTCTGTTCCACCTCCTTTCCTCATGTTGTCCACTTTAATTTTTTGGACAAGAACCTGAGTTTTGTGGCATTTCTATTATAACTTCCTTCTAGCTCAGGGGCTGAATATTTAAGACACTGCAGTGTGCCTTTATGAAGTGTCAAGCATCCTTAACCACCTTGCAGATAAAAGATTCACAAATTCATAAGGAGTCCTTGAAACATTCGGAGTTTGAGTCTCAGCTTTGAACCAAGGAGAGCTATCGTCTTGCTTCCCGTTTCTGAGAGTACAGGCCGTGACAGCAGTGTGCTGACTGTGCTTGCCTAACTCTGATTTCAAGGTGATTTACTTTTTGGGGGCACTGCACATCCACCTGCTGTGAGTTAAACAAAACTTACATCTTTCACTATCATTCTGTAATCACATCGCTCTGGAAGGAACCACATTTCATAGAGACCAAAAATATCCAGCCTATCACATGGAAGTAGATATTTTTCTCCCTCTCTTCCTTATGGAGAATATAGGAAGAAAGGGACAGTTCTTGAATCCTACACTTGATGCCAACTCTACATATTTTTCAGTTTGGGGCTAATATGCCTGTGTTCCCAGCAGTGCTCTATGGAACAGCTGCATCCCAGATACTGAGAGCATCAGCTCTACAAAATCTCAGCATTATTTTGAAGACAGAAATGCTATTCAAGAGTGAAACATCAAAAATATAGGATTTTACATCTTCCGATCTCATTTTTGCTAGGTAGGATATGAGATGCACATTCAGGTCGTTAAACTGTCTTTTCAGAATATATTTATAGGAGTTGTACAAGCTGAGATAGCTCCAGTAGAGGCAGAGAGCTCAATTCCCATGGAAAAACACCTGCTCCTCCAGCCAGCAGAACAAGCCACGTACCTGAAACTCCTGCAACACCATGCTTAACATCAGGAGGCCACCACCTTATCTCATACTTTAAGGTCAGCCCCACCACCCTGTAAGTGTGATGTATGGACATATACACATACCAGAGCCAGCTTCAAGCTTGTTACCAGCAGGGCAGCACCACGGGCTGACTCACCTGCATCTCCCACAGTGGGAACAAAGCACAGCTTCTGTAAGAGCAGACAGCCAAGAGCTCCTCCTGTACATCCAAAGTGCAAGTGCTGCCTGATTGTTGGCTTTTGTGCCATTAAAAAAAAAAAACAGTGACCAATCAGATATAGATTTTTTCCAGTGGTGAGAAGACACAGTTCAATATTGCACCAGCTCATTCAAAGCAAAGTGCTTTTTGGCTTCTCACCCAACAGACACTTGACATCCACACGCTGTGCAAACTCTTCATGTCTTGATGCAAGCAAGACCATTTCAATTTACAGCAGGTGTAAGGCAGCTCTCAGAACTGTTCAGAACAGCAAACAGCCACCAGCAACAAAAAGCAGAGAAGGATAAACTAATACTGCACCACTTGATGAAAAAATGGCTCCAAAGTCTGTTCTCGTTGGGGTCCTTCATCGTAACTTCGTACCTTGAGCACCTCCAGCCCAGAACCCACTTTTCATACCTACCTGGTAAACACCTGCATACACAATTCATCATGCATTCAACTTACTAAATTTGTTATTTTGTTTACTTTTATGAAGTTTCAGGAAAATCAAGAAATCTTAAATACAAATGCAGGTTTCAATGTACTACATTGCAAGCCTGCAAAGTGTAGAAGGAAGGACAAAAGCATGCAGAAACCTACATTCTCTTTCAAATTATCAACACTTGAAACTGATTTGGTTTTGTTTTGTTTTTTAAAGTTACTATTTGGTAAGGTTTGAAATCAACATTGCAAGCTACTGTAGAAAAGGTTGATGCATAGTGTCTCCTCATTATCTGTCTGCACGGTGCAGCAGGAATTTGTGAATGCACCCCAGCACATGGAGGCACTGTAGGGACTTTTATCTCTGGATAAAGAGCAGAGAGGGGACACTGGCTCTGTTTCTGACACCTGGCCTGTGTTATCATGTCTAATGATGTTAAAAGGATGCAAGACAATTTTTTCTGGAATATGCAGCGCAAGAGCACATGCAGGAAACAAAGAAAATAAGGAATTATGATGGTTGGAGCAGGGTTCATCCCACAAATGCAAAAAAAGAAGTTAAAAAATATTATTAAGAATAATTTGAACAGTCGCCATAAAGTATTACATAGCTTGACAAAGACAATTAAGGGATAACAGAGGGGGTCAGCACCATGCCTGGAACCAACCCTTCCAACGCACTGATCCAACAACTCTCTGGCTTTCAGTAAAATGCAGTTTTCAAATAAGAAGTATTCAGAAGAACTGAGTAACCTCTTAGAATACCTGAAGCATTAACCTTACAAGCATTTCAAAGAGTGAAAAAAGAAATCATGCTCAAGCACCTATCCCTACTATTTTCACAGAGTCTCTAATAAGCTCTACTGACTAATTTTAAAAGCCAGTTTGCTGGTGCGTGCACGCAAGGAATTACACTGATGTTACATTTACAAGATTAATCCAATTAGGGTTCCAAGTCAAGACAGTCGGCTTTGAAAGTAGTATTTATAGGAGCTGGAGAATAACCTGCATTCTCTGAAAAGCAAACCTCAGTTTTCTGACCCATGGGCACCAGGGTCCCAAGCTCACATGTATGGCACCAACCCAGCAGGCACTGAGCTCTGCAGGGAGCCACAGGCTGCTCATCCACATCATCAGCAGGAACCTCCTCCCGATTCCCCCATCTCTCTGGAATCCTCTTATCGTGGCATTATAGGTTAGATATCTGTAGTTAGCTTAGTTTAACCAAAAATATAAACAAGTGTTACCATGTAAATGCCACCAAGACCATAACAAGACCATAAAATGCTTCGTAACCTTCTGAATCCCCATCCATTACTTAAATGCAAGCTCCCGCAGACGTAGGGTTTTGCTCCCAGCAAGTCCTGAACCATTATCGGGAAGAACTTCTAAAATGTGAAATTATGAAAAGTCCTCGCATTGCCAAATCCCAACAACATAAGGCTTAGCAGTTGTTTTCCTGTTCTCTCTCACTGATCCTTACATACTTTCCTGTAACCTCAGTGTGTGGTTTCTGAAGAAAGCATAAAAATAAAACCTTTCTATTGCTCCTTCTCCAATCTTTCAGAAACTGAAAGATAACTTCACCTCAGAATGAGATGTTAAATCCATATGGTATAGTACCCACCCTGCTCCTACGGTTAATTAACAGTTCAAAATAAAGATATCCATGTTCTGAAACTCCATGTGCAAATCAGGCACATGATTAAAAAACACTGTGCAGTAGGAAAGCCAAAGGTGTTGAGCTACAACTTGCCATTGCACACTGACAGCCTGTGTGTTACTAAAATGCAATACCAAAATAAGCACACAGGAAAGCAACCAGCTGCTCTCATAGCTCAGGTCAACTTGTCTATGAAGAAAATATCTACTGGGTAACAGAACCCTATGAGATATTTTGGCAAAGAATCAGTGTGAGGGCATCTATTGGAAGGAGAGCAAAAAATAATTAGAAATTTCTAGTAGAACAAAAGTCAAAGCAAAGGAACATCACTTAAAAGCATTAAAACCCTGTGCTTTCGTTTATTCCAGTCTTACACAGCAGCTACAAAAGACAAATTCTGAATATCAGTGAAGTGGATCAGTAGCAGCTTTGCTGTGCCCCTTCCATTTAAAATCATCGTGGTTGAAGAAGTGACTCAAGGACGGAAAAACTATGTTGAGAAAACCTACAGTCTTGGGAAAAAAAAACCTCAATTTGATCATCCTAATGGGCAATGCCAAAACCAACATTTTTCTGGATGATATTTCTGCCAAATATTATTTATCTGAATAAAAGTAAAACCCTCATCTCTTTCTGTATGCAGCAGACATGCTGTTAATATCTGCCTGTTTTTCAAATTATTTGAAGAGGCTGAAAAAGACAGCTATCTCCTAATAAAATGGTATTCTCTCAGGAGGGCTGTAATGAGAATTTTCATAATCATGCAACAAAAATCAAAAGTAATACTTCTTGTTCGTTAAATAGAAGGTACCCTGTGCACTCTGATTTATATCTTCGTATTTCACTAACTCAACAATACATATTTTGACATTTTTGCATCATATAAAGAATTGAAAATGAATAAAGACATGGGAAGTTAAACAAATCCCCTTTTGATTCCATCATCATCCAGAAAGCCAATAAATAAATTCTTCTTTGCAGAGTTTATTTAGCAGCAATTACTTCATATCCCAAGTGAGCAGGAACTGACATCCAGATCACGAGGGGAACTGAAACCCAAACAGCAGCTGAGCTTTCTTGAGCTGCAGCTCACCAGGATGCAAATGTGAAGGATTAGGACAGGTCCTTCAACACTGTCATGCTGTATGATTTGGCAGCTCCGTAATGGTTAAGGAAACTCTTAATTTCAGAAAGGTTATGTGTGCTGAACATAAAGAACACCACTTGATTTACAAGCAAGGAAGGAAGTCCTCTCTATGGCACTACCAATTTGCTGGTTTTTTCTGCATGAGATTTTCCCCGAGAATATGTTCTCCATTCTCTCCATATTTTTATAGCTTGAATTTTCATTTTCCAGCAATATTGAAAGACATCACTGCCTCATCCACTGCTTTCAGACCTTTCTGCATCTTTGCTTTCCATGGCTTTTCTAATAAATCTCTACTTTCTCCCCCTCCTTTACGACAAAGCTGTCCTTCAGAAGAGGCAACGAGCACACAGGCATTTGGGGCCTCCCAGCAGCTGCTTTCCTCCTCCATTCCCAGTTGCCCTGTTCTAGCAGAAGAAATTTATGGCATGAAACATTTCTCCAAATAAGAATTATTTGAAAAATCTTTATCTATAGATTCTTAACAGTGCGTTTAATTGAACTTAATGCTTTTAGAAACAGATGTATAGTGGTCTTATTATTAGACAATTTTATAAGATTAAATACTTTATAAGCAATACACTTACCATCATTTCCTATATTTTATGAATTTTCTAATAGTATCAGAAATTGGAAACTGTAGAAACACAGAAGAGGAATGAAAATAAGAAAAAAAAGGTCAATGTTTGGCAGTTGTGTTATGGCTTCTTAAATTGTCCTTTATTTATTCTGTCCATACCTTTTATAAATCCCTTTATAGTCATCTTCTAAAAGGACCCATAGGACACAGACTACTAGAAAATGCTATCTATTAAATATATAGAAATCAGGGTTTTCTCTCTTGAGATTTCTAACCAGGACAGACATTGATCCTTTGGGGAGTAGAAGAGTAAAATCTTGACAAGATTCTGCCCCAAAGAGATGGAAGCTCTAATGTGACCCTCGCCAGTGGCCTCGTACAAGTGCTCTGGAACAGAAAGCACTCCTGCAAGCAGCAATGGCTGCAGTGGGCTTGGAGGAAAATCAGCTCAGACACACAGACTTTATTTCCTAGCATCTTTCATGGAGTGCCACAAACGACTTATGGTCAGGGTTACACCTCACATGAGTCAGGATACTTGTAATAATCTTAACGACTGGACAATTCACTGCCCTCCTCAAAGCAAATTCACCATCCCATTTCAGCAGGCTGCACAGGTGGTGAGGAAGACCAAAGCAGCTGGAATTGCCTTCATGCTCTCACCATTCTCTGCTCCCACAGATCCTCTTGATTTCAAATAGACCTTTCAGGAAGTCCATACTTTCTAACACATACTTAACTAATACTTTCTAATAATTACTGAATAAATACTTAAATACTAAGGTACTGCCCAAGGTGACAGAGCAACAGTTATTGAGTTGAACAGTGAGGAACAGAATCCTGAACTGGATTTTCTGCCACTGTGCTGGAGCACCAGTTTTATACTTAACACTGAACACTTCTCAAAGATTCAATAGTCTGAATATTCTTTTATCCATGTGCTTACTGAGACCATTTTGATATCTGCTTGCAACACGTTTTCATCTAAAAGACCAAAATCAATGAGATCCAATTTATTTTTAACACACAAGAAGGACAAGGTTATGTTTCTGATCCTACTAAATTCAGTGTAGTCTCTCAAGGTGTGCCTTGCCAACAAGCTGGAACCCACTGACATGGGGGGAGAGTGCTATACTCAGAGCTTTGCTAAGGATTGAGATGAAAGTAAACATCTGGCAGCCCAGGACTCTGCTGAAGAGAGAAGGTTGCCTCCAACAAGGGAACAAGCTGTTGTTACCAAACCTTGGCTGCATCCATGCACTTAGGGCTCAGATTCTAATTTGTTAGAAATAGGATGATGATCAGAGGGCAAGATGTTAGCATCAAAGGGAATTTAAACTTTTGCAGTGTGCTTTGGATAGCAGTACTGTTTAAGAAGAAACTGTTTCTGAAAGGTAATAGATAACACACATTCGAGTTACAAAAAGAACTCTAAAATCCTCATGCCCTACATCATTACAAGGGGTAATGGTTTTAAATGAAAAGAGAGTAGGTTTAGGTTAGATTGAAGGAATAAATTCTTTACTCAGATGGAGGCTCTGGAACAGGTTGCCCGAAGAAGCTGTGGATGCCCCATCCCTGAAGGTGTTTGAGACCAGGCTGGATGGGGCTTTGAGCAACCTGGTCTGCTGGGAGGTGTCCCTGCCCATGGCAGGGGTCAGAACTAGATGATCTTTAAGGTCTTTTCCAACCCAAACCTTTCTATGACTGGATGGAAAAGCAGGTGTTTGTGTTGAGAATTAATTCACTACACAACAGCCAGGCAAAGTAAACCCTCCAGACAGCAGGCTTAGTGTCCACACAAAGGCTGTTTGGTAGGTTCAGCTAATCCAAATGGTCAGACACCACAGAGCAAAGAGAATATTGCTGGGCGGGCTGTACAGGCAGCTCTCCTTCTGAAAAGCTGTAAGACATCGCTGTGATACCTCAAGTCGAATTAAAATAAAGACTTCAGTTATTTTATTTTATTAAGACAGTACACAGACATAAAAACAATTTGCTCTTCAGCTTCTTAGATAAGTTAAATAATAGTTGAAGTAAATGTCTGTTTAAATGATTTCTAATTAATCCATTAAAGCAGTCCATTGTCTTTCACAGGCATTTTGTAAAATGACTGGGCATTACGAAATGGCTCAGCACCTAATTTTCCTGTGTATTTTTAGATTTCAAATGAAAGCTGCTGGTAATGTTTTGCTGATATGTCAAAAAGTTCTATATGCTGTTTTCTAATTAAGCCAAACTAAATACTGAGTAATTAAAACATTAAATTCTTGAACATAAAACTTCTCCCTAAACCTTATTTTCAAACAATGCACACAGCTTTCCTAAGTTGAAGAGAAAGCTGCAAAAGAAGCCAGCTTTACTTATTTAGCACTTACAGTTATTTTTCCACAGTTTCACCAAAACGATGTCAATACAATTTTTAGGATGATATCTTTTTCAGTATAAACACTGCATTCTCTCTTGCAGCTTTCAAAGGTTAGTGAGCACATACAATCATTAAAAAACAGAAATAGTGATGTTGAGATTCAACACAAACCCATAACGAATCAATCGTTTCTGGCATTCTGCCACCATCCTTTTTCTCAACCAAATCTATTCAATCACAAAGTAATACAACTAATCCTGCAAAAACATTTACGCTACCCATAACATTTTGCTTATTTTCACATCCTTTTGCTTCCAGTAAAAAGATAGGTAAACACCTCCAAAAAAAAAAGATCATTCAGTATTTGACATTTCTGTGTGCATATGAAGCCAGCGTTTTATTTGAAACCTTGTCTCCCAAGTCTCCTGATGAAATCAGCAGCAATCTTGTGCATGACTATGACAGATTTTTTAATGAGTAATTTTCTTTTGTATGCGATTCTTCCACATTTAAGAAACAAAGCTAAAGAAAAGGAATACTACGTTTGATTTGAATAATTTTTCTTTTGAAAGTTTACTTTAAATTTTAGGGAGCTACCTAACATACAGAAAGCTAGAGAACCCACTTTCATTCCAAACAAAAAAAAAAAATTCAAATGCTAAAAAGATAACCATGTTTTCTTGTGTACCACGCTGGTATAATGCTGTGCCAGCAGTAAATAAAACAGGAACTCTGAAATATACGGATTGCTGTTTGCACAGATTCAGTTAGACACAGAAATCACGAGGTGTGGGCTGAATTGCACTGAGTCAGTGGATTTATGCTGACATAAAAATGCAACAAGACAGAGCTGAATGGGGACTATATTCCTGCAGGTTCAGCTATTTCACCACTAGTAATAACTCCTATAGGCCATTGGCTTGTTGACATATATTTTTCTCATTATTAAGAAACACTGACAATAAATATATATTTCCAGGTGATAAAATTTTGAATTTCTCCCGCCTACATCACCTCCTTACATATTTCTCCTACATCACCTTACAACACACCTGCTAATTTAAATTTTTCGAACTGCACATCTTTCATTCAGATTGTACCCCTTATTTAAAAGAAATTTCTGCAGTGGCACTTCTCCAATGTGAATATTATTAGGGCTTCGGTTCATTGACTTATCTAACTTTAATGCTTAATTTTAATCATATGAACAGTCTCCCTGGAATGCAATACTTACATGCTTAACGCTACTCATACTTATTAATAGCTTTTGTATCAAGCAGTGCCTAGAAACCTTAAGCTTCATTGTTCAGAGATGCATGTAGACTAAGAGATGATCCGTTCCTTGCAGCACCCTCACATATCACAGACTAATTCAAGTAGCATCAGAGGAAAAGCAACAACAACAATCATATCTGGTGCCACTATTATCCACTACATGTTCAGGGAATCCAACTCTTTCAGATTCTTTATTTAGATTCAATATTGTAAAACAGCCCTGAAAAAGCCTCTAGTTAATTTGCCTAAGGTAAGCAAAGAAAAGCTAACTATTTTAAATTCTTTACCACTTCACTCAGCAAAAAGGCAAGCAAGTAGGCTGTGCATGCTGCCTAGCACATTTTCATGGCAACTCTTCATGATAATCAGTTTCACAGAAATCTGAGATAAAAAGATCAGTAGGTTCTTGCATCCACTCTCTTGAAATATGAACAACTTTTGCATATTCTCAAGAGAAGCCAGTCCCAAAGATCTGGGCATTAGCCCACTGCTACAGGAGACTTTCCGTGGACCAGCTGGTGCCTTTCTACTGAAGTGTTTCACCAAAAACACCTGGGGGTAGGACTCAGCTCAAAACATCTATATTTAGTCAGCTGCACATATGTATGTTCACAGGCATTCAGCATTTACAGATCATGCTGAGTTGTCCTTCCAAGATATATTGTAACATGCATATTATCCATACTGTGGGGTTTTTTAATACATGTAACCTATCTTACCACGTCTTTGTCACACTAAGACTATAAGTTGATCAGCATCACACAAAAAATTAGCAGAGTACCCATCAAAAATAAGATCCAGTCCAACCAATTTTGATTCTGACCTGGTTCTTCTCTTGCTATCACACGCAATATTCAACTTAGTGCCTTCCTTCAAAGACATAAATGCATCCCCATGTGTTTCATGCTGCATGCTTGACAAAACCATTTCACTTCTGGAATTTCCACTTGCATAAGAAACTGCAGTTTAATACCTTCGAAGAGCAGCTGACACCTTGTGGAAAAGTTTAAAAAAACATTCCATTTTGAAGGAGTTTTCATAACAGTGGGTATGTTTTCTGTTGGTTTATTTGTGATATATAACACCAAACTAGATTGTAAGGCAACACCTCTTCCAAAGGTCTCTTCCCTAAAGAGAACAGCAGTTTCTACAGCAACCAGTTGTGAAAACTTAAGTACAGGATTAGCACATAAACAAAGCAAAGTGTGAAGAAAAATGTTCTTTTCTACTACAATCCTTTAGTGAAGAACCAGAGAAAAACAGCCTTAACAAGACTAGTGGAAGAGCTGTACATAAATATAAAGCCTCCTGAACAGTTTCAGGAATTTTATCAACTACATCAATTTGCCACAAGAATCTGCAGTAGCTGCATCCCAAACTTTCTCTCTGTATGCCACAGAAATGCATAATTCTCTGGATCTGTTCTCATATCCCATTTACCTGCTGGACTTCCATTCACAAATAGTTTAAGGCCTTTCTTCCCGATTCTGCCCTTTTCGTTCTGACAGAGATGAAGGTTCAAGCGTATCACATGGAAAAAAATACATTTGGAGGAAGACCATAGACATAAGGAGCATCAGTGGGGCTGCAGAGATGGCTTCACCAGAGGAATGTATGTAAGCCCAAGAGGTCCATGTCTGCCTGGACACTTAGCTGGGCATCCAGATGTGGTTGATGGTGATGAGCAAAAAAAGGAATGGGGAAAGGGGCACTAGAACATGTGCAAAGCAGTCATGAGGTTATACTTTTAAGTAGAGATTAAGCAGCTAATTAATTGATTAATCAAAACAATTAAGTAGATGTCAAATCAGCACAGCAGCAAATTTAAACAGTCAATTAATTCATATATTCGAAAGAACAGTAAATAATTAATAAGGAATTAAAGAGTTTGTTAATTATGTGGCAGTAGATTAGTTATGTAGAAAACTAAATGAGAAGCAATTAATTAATTATGCAGAGAATCAAATGAGCCACAAAATATTTATGCAAAGAATCCATACAAATGGGCAGTTTAAAAGTAGATGGGTGGCGAAAATGCTGAGATACGTTAAAAAAAAATGGTTAATAAGAATCAATTACTGGTAACCATAGTTAGCTAAGCTATTAAAAAAACCATTTGAATCAAGAACGAAAGCCAGGTCAGAAATCAATTGAGTGAGGAGAATTACATTACCAAATAGATTCTAAAATAAAGACTTTTCCAGACATTGGGACTTATTGACATTTTCAAGGGGCAGACCTGGTTTAGAAACACATGTCAGTAAAGTTGAAAAAGACACTGAGAATATACCTTTGTCACAGTATTTTACTACTGCAACCTCATTTTCTACTTTGCCATCACCCTTTGCTTACTACCCCAGTGTTGCACCTTGCCTTGTATGCAGTCTAGATTACAAAGGAACCAGGATTCACCTCTTACTTTCATCTGCAAATTGCCATGCATATAATTGCACTGTTAAATAGACAAATACTATATCATACGATTATCTCCAAAGTTTCACTTCCCCAACATGCCTTCGTTAACGTCATAAATGAGCTACATAAGGGATCTGAGAAGAAAGCTTCATTTATGTTACCAGGAAGGAGTGAGAGGTACATTACAGCATCAGTGTAACTACAAGGTAAACTACACAGACAACTTGTCCTAGTGGTGCCTTGGCAACATAGTCAGTCAAAATAACATAAGGGCTCGAAAAGATACAGTACAGTGTCCATCTGTAAGAGATATTTGACAGGAAACGCCTGTTTTATTCCTCAGATGATTGAGATCAATTTGGAACACATCAACCAAAGCTAACGTATGCAAAAAAAAAAAAAAAGAAAAAAAAAAACAAACAACCTAAACCAGAATATTTCTGTGACATAAAGTAATGCAGACTGTAAAAATCAAGGAGTGAAGATTGGATCCAGTAGGTGCTGCTGTAAATCAGCTGGAATTCACCTAAATTTAACGTTCATGGTGCCAATGGCTATTTGTGAAGTCAAGAATTTTTGCTAGCAAAGTCTGTTATGGGCTCAGCAGAGGTTTGCAACTCTTGGGAAAACCACAAGTAAGGTGGGGAATACTCTAAGATGCAGCAACAACTTCAAAGAAAATCCTAAATCCTTATTTTCCCCTAGTGAAGGACAACCAGTTTCCTGAAAAAATCTTCTCAGTAGCTTTATCTGCCAAATACAGACAATTCAGAAAGAATCACTGCTAATATCATAGAATGGTTCAGGTTGGAAGGGACCTTAGAGATCATCTTGTTCCAACCCCCCTGCCATGGACAAGGACACCTCCCACTAGACCACGTTGCCCAAAGCCCCATCCAGCCTGGCCTTGAACACTTCCAGGGAGGGGGCATCCACAACTTCTCTGGGCAACCTGTTCCAGTGTCTCACCACCCTCACAGTGAAGAATTTCCTCCTTATATCTAGTCTAAATCTACCCTCTTTCAGTTTGTATCCATTACCCCTTGTCCTGTATATATTGGACCTCATATTTTGTTATGGAGTGAAAAACACCCAAATGCGTGTATTTATTATGAAAATTGGCAGAAATGTTCAATGGACTTTCTTATATCACCTTGTTGGCTCTTGGAGGTCCAGGAAGGGTGTTTTCTGGAAGTTGATTTGTCAAAATACCCATTTAAGGTGACTACCTGACAGCTAACACTTACTGCAGTGAAAATCAAAATATTTTTTAGTTTTCTGAATCAAAAATACAAACCTACTATTGAATTATGCCATCAGAACATAATATGCAAACTCTTCTTGATATTTAAAGACAGCATAAAAAGTGGAAAGTATATTCTCACAAGCATCTTCTGCCTCAGGACTTCTCTCCAAGCACAGCTATGGCCCTTTGTTCTGTGAGATGCCAAGTCATAAATAAGAAAGAAAATAAAATCAGTAAACGATACTTAAAATAGTATTAGAGACAGAGTAAAATAAAATGCTTGCCAAGTGGGGAAAATAAGAGATCAATATTATTTAACACATTTCTAGATTGCCAACCACCACAGCACACAGGAGCTTACAACAATAAAAATACAACTTCAATACAGTACCTACAGTGAACAGCAACAAAATCGATCACAAGCTAAGTGAAATGCATGAAGCTTTGCTTCTAGCTGAGAAAACTCTCCTGTCCTCCCAGAGCAGAGTGCAGAAATATCAGAGTGGGCTCAGGCTAGAAGTCTTAATGGTTACAGCAAAATTAAGAAAACCAAGATCACTGCCAAGGTTTTATATCCATTATTAATAGTGAGGACAAAAGTTGTTATTATGTCCAAGAAAAATTAATTAAATGTATAGTATTTCAAAACGGTTCAGAGATAACAAAAGGTCTACCATATGCAAATACTCTGTAGCTTTTTTCAAAGGGCTCTCTGAATTTGTCACAAGATGAATTACGGGACAGAAACATCCACAAGATTCAGGGACAGTCATGAGAGATTTTCTTCCAGGAAGGTGAACCTAAAAAAATACAGTTGAAAAGTCTACAGCCAAAGATCTTACCGTATCCACCTCCCTAAAGAGCTGCCTGGAGCGATGAGCATTTCTTGTATTTACAACCGAAAGACATTATCTAACTGGATTTTAAGTGAAGAACTATTTTCTTCCAAGTGTTCATTCATTAGTAAATAAGAACAAAATCATTGTTATATCTTCAAGTATCAAACGGATTCCTTTCCATACAGTACATGTTACCTGACAGGGGAAATATTTGTGTTTTTAGAGTAAATATAGCTTTTATGCATATACGGGGTAGGCCTGACATAAGACTGACGTCTGCACTGCCATGACCCTTAGCAGCTCTGACCATGAGGAAAAGGAGGAGGCAATGACTTTTCCCTCTGAGGTAGGTAAGGGCTGCCTAGGTTTCCCTGGATATTTATTAGGAAGCAGTGTTCAGAGACGACTTCTGCAGACTTCTGAGATCTTTTCCAGATGAGCTGACAGATAAGACTGAGCTACTGACTCCATTTGGCCGTCCAGAATTCAACCCACTGTGCATGTGAGTATCAACTACATGGGCAGCAATTCCCAAGTGTCTTTGTTCATGCTCTGATGAATCCAGAGCATGTCTGAGTCAACAAGCAAGCACTACATAATGTAGGACATCTCTCCAAAAAATCTTAGATAGGAATATGTAGGCATATGTATCCACCTGATACATATTTCAGCTCTCTCCTACCTTTAGTGTTGTCAGAGGCTCTTCAGCTCTCCTCTGTCTCTGCTAGGTAGAGGAACAAGATGAAATGCAGGACAAACATCAGTGGTACCATGTAACCCAGGCACAGCACTGCTTTAATAAAACTCAAGCTCCACAGCTTGGTATCTGCTTAACTAGATGAAATGTAACGCTTTCAGCTACACAGATCTGTGAAAATGATGGATTGGAATATTGGACCTGGCAGTGCAACACTGCTCATGGCAGGGTCATCTTCCCACAAGCCAAGGGTTCAGTTTGTAACGTACAGAAGCAGATCACCTGACTCTCCAGACCTCTAACTGGCCTCAAAACCTTCCTAGTTAGGTCCTCTTTATTAGTATGAAGGTAGATACACGCCAAATGCTTTTATTGTCTTGCTAATCACCTCACTGATATTTGCATGAAACCTGACTATTTTCTCAGTCCATCTGGTCCTGCTGCTCATTTATACTGCGAACTCTTAATTTTGCCTTGTTAGAACTGTCTCATATGGAGATAATTATGTCAGCAAAAACAATGGATCATGATTTCTAATGGAGAATGGGAAGCAGAGGCTACTAGGTTTGCTATTAATGCCATTCCTAACAATCCTTAAATAGAACTGCTTGTGCATACAGACCCTCTCAGGATGTGGTGACTGCATTAAAAAGCTAATGAAATGTTATGCTGAACTGAAAAGCAAATCTTTCAAAGAAAGAATAAGAATATTCTTTATTCTAACTGTTCTTGAACACAACCAGAGCAGTAAGTAAATATTTAAAGTGTTTAGAAGAAACCAAGCTAGTTCTGTTACCCACGTATGCACTTCACAAAAGCCACAGAGCCATTAGACAACTCCTCACAGGTGCCTAAGATGTAACAAATGTAACCAGAGCTCTTCACAAATACTGTCTTTGCAAAGATTTACAGCAGAGTTCTTTGCAGCTGTTATTTATAAATTGACTGGGCACAAAGAGAAGGTCCCATTCCTTTGGTGGTGAGTTTACATCTATTTAAATAAAGTCAAAACGGATAGTCTACCCTTGCCCTCTATTGGCACAAAAACCTGCCTTACCTGGTGAACCTCTAGTGTAAAAAAGCCCTCCAGAAAAAAGTTCAAATAGGAAAACAGCAGAGGTGTTGGTTTTGTCTGTCTGAATTTCAAAAGGAGCATTGAGTAATGCATTTTTTCTTGAGGTCCAGTACGGTTTAGGTGTACTCATATATTGCACAAACTTCAGTATAGGCAAAGAGAGGCAATGGGGATCAGAGCACACATCCAAAAGGTAACATAAGAAAACAAGAACAAGACTTGGATCTACCTGAACAGTTATAATGTCTGGCACATGAGAAAGGAATCCTGAAAGCCCTGGCTCCCTAACACCTGACTATCTCACCTCCAGATGGCCAAAATGCCCATGACTGGAGGAATCAGAATACTTGCTATCCAGGTCTCAAGAAACTTCTATTCATCGAGTTTTACCCTCACCAGCAAGGATGGAATTTGCTCACTCCTGAAGCTGGATGGATCATATTGTAACTCCCTCCAGAGGGCACCACAGCAAATCCTTTCCCCTATGTGCAAGTTATGTCAGTAACAGAGTTATTTTCTGTATGAGCTTGGTACCTCTTATGGAAATGTTTAACTATTATAGCCAAAAAAGAAAAATGTTTGATAGCATAAGCTGTATTTCCTCTGTATTACAGTGGGAGCAGCTACCCTGTTGAAACCTTTGTAGTGTAGTCCAGTCTTTGGTGATGGGCCTCACTGTGCCATGGTTAAGCTAACACTCAATCTTGGTTCAATCTTGGTATCCTAATCCATATGCCCAATTTAATTTTTAAAATCAAGAAATGTATTCAAAAAGGACCTGCAAATTCACTGAGCTAACATCAGGCCTATTCAGGAATCTATTAAATAAGTTGCAATTTTTCATTGAGAAAATAAAGTGACATATAGGAGACATTCACTATTTCATGGGTAACATTCATATATTTCTAGCGTGAAAGTTCTTTCAATTTGCAAAGATAAATGCTTTGATTTTTCCTCTTTGCTTAGTAACAACATGCAAGGTAAAATACAAGCTGGGAAAGTCGACATTTTTCTTTGAGCAAATTCTACTCAGCAGGAGCCAAATCCTTAAGTGGAGAAAATCAGCATAATTTCTTGAATGTTAGATACTCAAGAAACACTGAGAGCCTCACCTTTCTGAGAAACTGTGAAAAATGAGACCTTTTTTATTATTATGTTAGCCTGCAGAAAGTTGAATTTGATTAGGGTAATCAATATTGCTTGGAAATCGTGATACATAATATCAAAGTAGCTCTTTCCTAGAAATCTGAGAATGCAATGAATGAATGAACGAGGCATAGCCGCAATGCAGCGCTTCTTCCAACAGCCAGACCTGAGAACTTCCCCACCAGTTCTGTAAATAGCAGCTGTGATTTCTTTTTCTAATTACAATTCACTCTCTCCCCTCTTCCAACCCCAAACTAATTTTAACATAGCTTCTTGTTAATTAACTACGTTAATTGGTAATGCTTCTTGGCAAATTTAGCATGTTTCTGCAAGCACTGACTCTAATATCCACATCTAAATGCATACTCATCCCAAAAAAAATCATGAAAGACCCTTCCGCTCATTGCAGACTTCTCCTAATTCAAAAAGCTATCATCTTCTCTAGTATCTAAAGTCTGGCTGTGAAGTCCAACAAAGATCTGAGAAAACCACCCCTGAATACACTATAAACCAGAAATTAAATAAGCACATCCTGCGCTGTAAAGCTCTATTCCTTAGGATACTTTCTCCAAGGGGTCTTTGGATATCTCACACTTACTAATTTCTGAATTATTAGGGAAAAAAAGGTAACATGCAAGTGTAAAATAATTTCACCCAGCCCTGCAAATACATTATTAAAAGTGCCAAATCTTCGCTCAGGTCTGGTATCTAAGGAATTGAGGAGTCCAAGTCACCTGCAAGGACATGGAGGTCTCTACATGCAGCTGAATTCAGCAAAAACCACCATTGAGTCAATGGAAGCCACTGGAATTCCCCATCACTGACAACTGTTCACTTGTTTTATTCAGGCACTAAGCTAACTATAGATTCCAAAATACGGGCCTTAATTACTTTTTAAACACCCATTTGTGCATTACAGCAGCGTAATGGCACTACGTCACAACAGTGATGTTTCTATCAGGATTTCAGGCAAGAGAATCTTGCATCACCTCCCCTTAAATTAGCCAGCATCTCATACCCAACACCTTGCATGCAGAAACTGCTAAGGAGCAACAGACCCACTGCCAATAAATGCATACAAGACACAGTGTATTGGAAATATTTGCACAATATTACTGCACTACTCAATATTCAGTTCTTTTTATTTGAAGGATGGTAAAGAAACTACAGTAGGATCTCCTCCTATCTACTTTCCCTTCCATGTTGTGCGCAATCTGGAAAATGCCAAATGGTTTTTAGAAAGCTGTTTGGCAGAAAAGTGCATGCTTTCCTGCAATCCTGTTCACTGCAGGAATGATACTGCAGTACCTAGAAATGGGTAACCTCCCCCAGAAGTGTGGAAATCACTCTAAACCATTTTCCAAACCATCTTCCAAAAGAAAGTAATTAACAGGTATAACCAGTGAGAGTCATTCTCACTGCGGCTGCTCCCAGTACAAGACTACTTGTCAGGCATCTGCAGTGAGGTTTGTTAGCCATGGCTCTGCAACAAGACTGGTGAGGAAAAAAAAAAAAAAGAGGATTTGAAAGTGTCTGAAAGTCAGTGTGAAATAAATCCTGCAGCCATGTAATGCTGCACTGAGTCCTGGGAAATGAAAGCTGCCAACTCCACTACCGGTAACTGAGTAAACAGAAGAGTGAAACTGCTGGAAAATAACTGCTAATAGGACCGGGAAGAAAGGTGCCAACTGCACCTGTAACAGGAATCACAGCCACGGCAACACGTCTGCCTGACCTGCAGCACAACGAGCAGTTCACAAGTCGAGTCTGTACTGTAATGAAGAGTTGAAAAACCATAAATCTTTCAATGGTTCATTACAAAGTGACAACCACTATGGAGCCAGAAAGGTGTCACCTCTAATTTGTTTCTGCACCTCTCCAATCAGACATTTATGTCTTGATTTTAATTTATGTCTAAAAAATACACCATGTTTGCACTCTCTTCCTATTTAATCTTCATGACTTTGTATACAGCTTTACAGTCTTAGTGGAGCATCAGTTCAGAGGTGAGTGTATTACAGAAGCTTTTCCCCCTCAAATCCAGCACGAGCTCTTCTTTCAGGACCTTTATAGAGCTGAGAGCTTGCAGCTTCCAAAAGAGAGGACCGACCTAGCATCAGTACAAGAGAAAGAAGTGGGGAATAAAATCCACCTTGATTCAAAACTGCATTCTGCAAAATCTTCTTCACTGCTTATCATCCACAAAACCCTACCAAGCTTACTCAGTCTGTTACAGTTCTAACCTTCAGTGCTGGTACGAGTGTCCAGATATATCAGCAAACCATAGTTAAGTTCTAGTAAAAGTAGCAAGTACTTACTAGAAGCTAACAGCAAGACATCTTCACTACAAACATGAAAAGCAGTTGTGATTTTCCAGACGTGTCACGGCTGCACAAGACTCAGATCAGGCTTCCTGAACAATTTCAACATACAGCTGTTAAACTCTGTGCTATTTTGCATTGTAGAAAAGATTTCTGAATTTAGGTAGGATATATGATGACCTTCATAAACTTTAAAATACCAATTTCCTCACCGGAGTTCCTCTATGCCAAAATCCTAAGAAATGTACCAATCTTCAAAACTAATGTGGATATGTCTCTGATGAATAGCTATACAAAATAATTGTTTGCATAAATAATATTTCAAGCATTCAGCTTTTGTTAGTTTTGCTTTTGACTATTTCAAGGATGACATATATTCAACCCCTAATACTAATAAGCAGAGCCTCCAAGGGTTCCACTTAAATCTTCCTAACATGAAAAGCAGGCAATAAAAGCCAGTGCAGACAGCCAAATTTCACATGTTCAGTGACATTTCTTGAATTGAACTACACGTTATTAAATAGCTGCCATGTAATACTGTACCTTAGGCTGCAAAGAACATGTTGAGTAGCTGCTATTCTGCAAGAAAGTCAGGTGCAGCAATAACAAAACATCTTGCATTCAGTGAATTTGTGGTTTGGCAACACTAACAGCAGCAGCAGAACTAGCAAAGCTTCTGTCTCCACCCCTGTGGCAAGCCAGAGTGGGAAATCATTTGATAGCCTGTACTGAAACGAGAGCTACCCGGACCTTCTTTCTGTTGTTGTCAGTCATCAAATCTCCACAGAAATAAAAAAAAACAAAGCTGCTGTACCTCTGTCTGGCTCTAAACAGCATAGCCCTCATGGTCATCAATAGATTCATACTCAAGTCTGCCTGACAATACAGAAGTGTCCATTCACAATGGTTTTTCTTCAGTTTTTGTAGAAATACTAAGAAGAACAATCCAGAGGTGCATACTTAAAATCTTTGTGGGTAGTTTAATCAGAGAATCACAGAATATCCTGACTGGAAGGGGCTCACAACGTTAACTGAGTCCAACTCCTGGCTCCACATAGGACTGGAATACTACTAAAATTATTTCAATATTAACTTTTGATGCATTATGCTTTCTAGAGTTTTATTTTGCAGCATGGACAATTATTATTTTGTAGCATGGGCAATCATCCTACTTAAGGAAATACAGCAAAGGACATTAAATATAGCAGCATTGATCAGGCAAGGTTTTAACTCTGAAGAAAAGGGTCGTAAAACTGAAACACGTCAGCATTACTTCATTCTGATGGCCAGACCAGGGCCACAGAGCAAGCCAACAAAGGGAAATGGCACTTATGTGTATCTAAATATGTGGAATATTAGATGATCAATAGTTACTTGTTTGCTATTTTTCCGTCTAAAGATTCATAACCCTGTAATGGCTGCAGCAAAAAAATCATTGCATAGCTTCATAAACTTTCCTCAAAAAATGGCTATTTGCATTTACAAGCAATGTCTCAAAGCTGGTGGCCATCCATCACTAAGCCCTCGTAATTCACAACGAGGCCATGGCCATTCAGACCTCTCACAACGTGTGGTCACAGTGAGCCTCTGTCCTAACTGAGACAAAGCCCAGAGCAAGGAAAGGGAGGTCTTCATCTTCAACCCCTGCTCAAGTCCCTGCTCTTTCCCAGGTGACGGCAGAAGATGAACAAATCCTTTACTAGAGAATGATTTCAGATACTGTAGGAAAAAAAGCCTGTACGATTGCTCCAAGCATAGCTCACCAGGTTTCAGCAGCAGTGAAACACTCAGAGGACCTGTGCAGTTAAAAAGAGTAAACACAAGATCTGGGAAAGGACTGACAAGCGTAGGGGTGAGTTTGGCTGACAATAGGAATATATTCGGTATCATCAAAATCAAAACCTTATTGTGAAAAATTATTGTGTTGCATGATCTGGTGATGGGGTGATAAAGCAGCAGCTGAAATTCAAAGGAAAGCAAACAGGTATTCAATATAATGCAAGCGAGTCCAGGTTCTTAGCTGGTCATTACCACCCAGGGAAGAGAACCCATAGACAGTTCTATGAAAACTGTAAGAAACACCAGAAGAAAACAGCATGCAAAATGTTAATAACAAATGGGATTGAGAGCAAGAGAGTGGCACTGGTGTGCCACTACACAGAAATCCACGGTGTGCCCACATCTCAGGCTCTACAGACAACACCATCCTAAACAGAGCTGATCAAGAAAAAACAGGATGACAAAGAAAGATGAAATATGGCACATCTAACAGGAGAGAAAAAACAGTATTTTGGTACTGCAGCTGGTAAAATAGAAAACAAAAGCATCTGATACAGATGTGTAAGATTACGAATTATAAGATAAGGAGGAAGCAATTCTTTCACAGTTCCATGTAACACAGCTGGGGCACGAATGAAGCCACCGAGCAAGGAATGTGAAGCAAAGCACAGAAAGAACATTCACTACAGCACAAGTGCAGGAATCACCACCACAGAATACTACAGAGACTATGAGCACAGAGGCTAAAAAGGCTGATTTGTGCAGGATTGCACCATGAGCAGCTATTAATAGCTCATTTGAGTTGCAGCTGAGAAAAGTCCTGCTTGTTCCCAGAAGCCAAGGATGTAAATCCAGGACGCACATATATGGGAAGGATGACTATGCAATGTTCCTGCTCCCTACACTCCTTCCCCAGCCACCAACTGAGGTCAGAAGACAACTCGTGGGCCAGGCCAGTCCGTGTCCTGCACAGCTGCTCCTATGGCTTATCCAGGCAGGTGAGCAATCTCCTGCTGTAGGTCCCAGCCACACAGAAGGTGAATGAGAGCATCCCAAGAGGAACACAATTTAATGGGAAATGGAAAAGACACATTACACAGACTGCCACCCTCCTCCCTGCTCTGTTCTTCTGCAAAAGAGAACCTGACTTCTGATTTGCTCTGTAGTCACTGCAGAGTTCCTTCTGGTTTAGTACTGTAGAGCAGCATGATCATTTAGCTTTCCTATTCAATTTACTGAACTTCAGATATCACAGATAGATCTTCCCCCTCCCGGAGAATTCCTGATGGTCACTTCTTCTTTCCCAACAGTATATTTAAGGGCAGAAATATAGTTTACGATATCAAATTGTCTAATGCTTACAATCTGTTTCTGTGTAGAGGGGATCATTTTCCCATGCAATAATAAAGGAGAAATATTACAAATGACGAGGGCTGGATAAATGGTCTCCTCTCCCATTTAAAAATCTACAGCATTTTACACCAAAGTAATTTTAACTGAAAGGAAAATCTAAGTGGTCATTCATCATGGGGAAGAAAGGCTGTTAGCTATCTCCAAGTCTAACAGCTGAAGCCTATGAGAGACCATCACCATTCCCAACAAGTCTGAAATACTTTTTCTAAGTGTTGCTATAAAATTCTGGCGCTTTGCACTTCCATTGTGACAACTTCAGGAACCACAATTTCCAATGAAATGTAAAAGCGGTGAGACACGTTCAATAACACGGACACCTTACACATCATTAACTTCTGCTGAAACTATTTTCCCCCCTCTTCCTTTAATACTTTTTTAATTACAGAGGCTGGTTTAAAAGTATCATTTTTCAGATCTCAAAGTATTGCTAATGCCTAACTGGTCGGCAAATAATCTTTTAAAGATGATTTTATGATTTGTTTTTAATATGGAAGATGAGCACAGATGCTGAAATAATTCATAGGCAATTTGTAGGTAACTATTTCAGAAAAATGTCAATTAAAGGACAGTTACTTGGAGACTGCTCAAATCTCATTTTTCTCTTTCTTTTTTCTTTGTCATCAATGTGCAAATTTAGAAGTTTAATAACAAGAAAAAGAACAGGGAGAATGGGATGATGAATAAATGAAAAAGGCAGCGTGGCTATGCTCCCCTTTTTATTAAATGTCTTTAAAACACATCATTATAATTTATCTACAACTTTGTTGGCATCTTAATGGAAACGTATCTTCTGAGGGGATCTGAAATAAAAACAGACGAGGGTGAAAAGCTTGGTTTAACAAAGGTGATGGACATTGCCTAAAAAGCTATAAACAAAGGGACTCTCAGAAAACCACACTATACGGAGAACAGTCTGTTCCTAACTGCAAGTGAAAAAAAGCATAAAGCCAGAAAACATAAAGCAGTAAAATGAAAAGCAGTAAACTCAGAAGCACATGTAAACATAAAGACCCTTATCTGAGTTGGCTGAAAGGCGCCTTATGAGGTTCAACAAGGACAAGTGTAGAATAAATGGTCTCCTCTCCCATTTTAAATTCCACACCTGGGGAGGAATAACCACATGCATCAGTACATGTTGGGGGATGACCTTCTGGAGAGGAGCTCTGCGGAGAAGGACCTGGGTGTCCTGGAGGACAGCAGGTTGGCCATGAGCCAGCAGTGCGTCCTGTTAGCCAGGAAGGCCAATGGTATCCCAGGGTGCACTAAGAAGAGCGTGCCCAGCAGGTTGAGGGAGGTGATCCTCCCCCTCTACTCTGCTCCGGTGAGGCCACATCTGAAGCACTGCATCCAGTTCTGGGCTCCCCATTTCAAGAAGGACAGGGAACTGCTGGAGGGAGTCCAGTGGAGAGCCACAAAGATGGTTAGGAGCCTGGAGCATCTCCTGTATGAGGAAAGGCTGAGAGACCTGGGGCTGTTTAGCCTGGAGAAGATGGAGAGGGGATCTTATCAATGCTTATAAATATCCAAATGGTGGGTGTTAAGTAGATGGGGCCAGGCTCCTTGTGTTGGTTCCCAGTGACAGGACAAGGGGCAACGGGCACAAACTTGAACACAGGAAGTTCCACCTGAACATGAGAAAGAACTTCTTCACTTTGAAGGTGGCAGAGCAATGGAACAGGCTGCCCAGAGAGTTGGTGGACTCTCCTTTTCTGGAGATACTAAAAACCCACCTGGATGTTTTCCTGTGTGACCTGCTGTAGGGATCTGCTTTAGCAGGGGAGTTGCACTGGATGATCTCCAGACGTCCCTTCCAACAACTACAATTCTGTGATTCAAGCCAAGACAGTTTTTGAAAGTCCTAATTTACTACAAAATAATTCCACTAAGTATTTAAAAGTATGAAATTTAAGATATTTTAGTAACATAGCTAATTCACTTCTATTTACCGTGTAAACATGCTGGCACAGTATACTTTGAATGATACCATACAGTAAATAAAAGATCAATCAACTTACAATGTGTAAGAAAAATGACTTTTTGAATTATATATTTTCCCATACTAGTATAATTCTTCATATAGCTTCCAACCCGAACAATTATTTGCGTCACTACTGTTCATCACACAACTTCAGTTCTTCATTTCATCAGCAGTCTTTAGTAAGATCAATCATGATCTAAATTTCATTCCAGCCACTAATAACTATGCAGTGAAGGGCCAGGTGAACAGGCACTGGGGAACACCAGAAAAAAGGCATTCAGAAGAGTTAACAGGCACCTAGAAGTCTATAATAAAATTGATGACTTCAAAAGGTTTTATACTAGTGAAAGACTTTAAACCACAAGTCTTAAAGTTTTATGCATACAACTGATGGCAGAAGGTTAAAAACAGTTACAAACTTGAATGGTTTTATATGCTGTCATATGCAAAGCCAGCCAGCTACGTAGGGATTGATCTGAAGGATTACAACCTAATACCTACACCCTGACAAAAAAGGTCTCTTTTGTATGACTGCCATAAGTAATGAAGTTTAAAAAAATATTGAAAGTAAAATAAATAGGCTGTCAAAGCACCTCCAGCTGCATTTTTATCATACTGCATCTGCTGAGCTAGCATTAGGATCCAGTCAGTTCTTAGTTAGGAGGATGAAGAAAAGTCCTGAGGTAAGAGAAAATATTGATGGATTGATTGAGTTTATGTCATACAAAAAAGCTTTCGTGAGTGTCCATGGCAGTTTGAAAATACAGAAGTGTAAATTCTCCATTTCGACACACCGTGAAGAGGCATGTTTCACCAGATGAATCTTATCTCATAAGTCTCACACAGAGCAATTTTAAACATTCACACAGACAGCAGAGCTTTTCTACAGGCCACAGCCACCAAGTTGTGCCTATTAATAAAAAATCTCCAAATCCCAAACATTATTTGAAAAGCACTTCAGGTTTCAGAACAATCAAGCCATAGCTTGTAGCCATTTTAGAGCCGACATTTATATGTCACTTCTAAATTTCAGAAACTGCAATTTCAGAGAAGTATGTGATATTGTCAGTATAGATCACAGCAACTTCGACATTGTAAGAAAAAGCAAGTTTCAGACATTCTCCATGTAGTACTTTCCAACAGAGCTACAGCTTAAAAACTTTAGACGTCAATTAACAAAATATATTCAAGACATCTTATTCCCTAAATCCAGGAAAAACTGCTTGCTGCATGAGTTGATGGCAAGGCCATCTCAACATATGACATAAAAGGTGAAATCCTTGTTAGCATTTAACCAAAAATCCAACTCTTACCTACTAAAATAAAACCAGGATTTAATCTCTGGGAAGATCAATCCACACCATGGGATGGACGACATGTTCCAGTGCATCCAGCAGCTGAGGAAGCACTTAGAAACACATCGTCCAACATTAGAAAAGAAATCAGAATAGTTTCATTTTAATAAAATAAATCTTGTATTTTACTGATATGAAGGATGGTGAGTAAAGCTCATCTCCACCTACTGCTACCACTGTTATCCCCCTGGAGTTCAAATATTCGGTAATTAAAAAGGCCTAATCAGCTCCTGGGATCCACCTCACCATCTCATTTTCTTAAGACTGCCAATAACAATGCCAATTACAGCAAAATCTAACAGAACAAGATATGCTCTTGTGAAGAACGAAGATCATAGTCGATTTCAAAGCGGTCATCAGATGGAGAGCATATTGCAAAGTGTTTTCATCATTTTGGTTTTGAACACAGAAGATTACAGCGCATGTGGAAGCTTTCACAGCGGTTCTACCACCACGCAGCCAAACTGCAAAATCTGGAAATGTGGTAAGTGCATTATTTCCTCAAAGAAGTAAATAATATTGTAAAATATGTGTATACTATTGAGGTGGACAAACCTCAATAGTGCAATCACTAACTCATACCATGCTATTGTGAAAATGAGAAATTGGATGATAACCACTGCATTTCCGTTTGTATTCTCCAATCAACCTGGTCTGTTCTGAAAAACAAAAAGAAACACACGTTACCTGTTCTACTTACTGCCAAATGTATTCTGTCTTTAAACACGGGGCAATTAAATATTGAAAATAAAAGGTACTGACACTATTAGAGCTTTGTTCTCTTGGCTGAGTCGCTGTACAAGTAATGTGCAGCGGCTGCAATTTCTTTTTTACAGAAGAAAGCCATACACCCCTCAAGGCTGCCACAGCACAGCTGCTGATTTTGAATACCTCTCTTACAACTGGATCAGTAAACTCCAAGTGGGGATGAATAAATAAGGTAGGTGGTGGATTTTAAAAGGCAAGTGAAACAAAAATAGAAGCATCTTTTTTTAGTAAGAAAAGCCTGGGGGAGATCTCACCACCTCTTTTCCCCGCTGAAAAACGCTATTTGGTTTTTAATTAAAGCTTTTTCAGTTTCTTTTTGAGGCCCAATTTTCATTGAGCAGCAGCACGTCTGTGGAGATGAAAAATGCACAGAGTAATGAATTTTAGATTTGGAAGAAGTCAGCTCTAGAAATAAAAAAGGCTTCCACACGTAGCCAAGATTTGAAGGTGAAGTGATTTAATGGCTGACTCGACTCATTATAATTACCATTATTCATGTCGTGGTGCCACCCAGAGGCTCTGTGTTAGGCACTGTACTAATAATATACTTTCAACAATAAATCTGTTTGCAAAACTATGCAAGGACTTAAGGGACCAAGCAGACTTGAAGCAAACAGAGGAGAGGATGCATGGGAAGTAGATAGAAAAGAACCTTCAGCAGATGACTACCGGCACATTTGCCAATACAGCTTTGCCTATTCAAATGGGGAAGTAAACTCTTCTAGGGAAAATCATACAATGGCTTGGGTTGGAAGGGACCCCAAGGATCATGAAGTTCCAACCCCCTGCCACAGGCAGGGTTGCCAACCTCTAGATCTAGTAGTAAGTCAGGTTGCCCAGGGCCCCCTCCAACCCGGTCTTGAACACTCCAGGGGTGGGACATAATAATTTCTATACGAGCCAAAACAAAAGAGATCTGTATGACAATGGTCGTGTAATGGAACAGCAAAAAGTGCTTCAAGTCAAAATCTTTAGGCTTTTTATCTGTGTAAGATTATTCCTTGCCAAGTGACTAAGCTAGACTTTCTTGGTAGCAAATTTAGCAAAACTTTTTGCTGACAGATGTCAGTAACCTTTCTCACCCAAGAAAACCCACTCTTTGCATAACTCTCTACATTAATAATTAAAAATAATTACATACAAAGTCTGATTAGACACACCCAAATATCATATGTGCATCAGAGCAGTAGGATGGGGCACAGCTCTAAATGTGCAGAGGAGGGGGATGTGTCAGGTTATTGCCAGCAAGAAGTGGCTTTCATGATCTCTCACATTCTCCAGGTCACACCTTCCACTACGTCAATTGCAGAGCTGGTGTATTCTTCTCACCAAAACTTAGCTGTGATTCAACTGACATGCAACTACATTTTCTTACACTGACAGAAATTTGACATTAATTGCAACAACAAAAAAAACCCCAGTAATTTGCTGTGATGCCATGGGTATGTACTTGGGAGCTTTGCAATGCTTCCTCGTTTTCAGCAGTTATCCTCAGACTCTTTTTAAAGGATATTTACAGTTCTGATGCAAACAAGAATCAGATTGTCTAAATTTTTGTGGTAATCAGATCTAACTACAGGAAACAATAATTATCTTAAGATAATTCTAATTATTACACCAGATAGCATGCTATTTCACAGATACCATGAGGCTCAGTGGTAGGTGAGTAAAGCCAAATATTCTACATTTGCCATGAGAACCTGAACAGCAATAGCGATATTAATGTGCATTTTCTGCTTCATTTCCTTTGAATTTATCACCCACAAGGTTTTTTCAGTCTGTATTTGTGGGATCAGAAGTCGATCAAGAACCAGACTGTCCTCTATGTTTACTGAAGACACGTCTATTTATTCTCAATGGCACAGTGCTACTCGTTAAATAAAACATAACTGCAGTCCTTATTTCCCAGTCAGTCCTGTAAGGATACAAGGTCAATTATTCCATCCTTGTAAATTAAAGGCTGGAAACAGCATACCAAATAACTAAAAGCCTAACAACAGGCATGCTGTTTTCATTACACTTCATATCAATAACAGTTGTCAAAATGAAAAGAACTGAATTCAAGCTTCATTTGCTTCCTACAAGCCATTAGTAAATGCGTAAGTTTCTGTTTTGATAGGCAAGGAAAGCCTTTATAGTCTCATAAATGTAAAAATAAAAGATCTAATTTATTCACTTATCAACAATGGAGGATACAGCTTGACAAGTTTATATGCCTGAACACACACCCACCAATTAAAATGGTGAGGATGGATGATCACATAAATTTCTGGTGTACCGCATATGGCAATCTTGCAAGACTGTCACAAAAATTAGAAGATCTTGATCTTGAAGAAGACACCTGCTCCATCTCCTTTTCCCTCAAGGGGCTCTTGTTCCACCTAATCATTCCCGAGACATTTCTGTCTAGCTGGGTCTCAGAGGCTTCCATGGTAGAATCACCAAGGCCTCCCTAGACAATCTCTTCCATAATTTTGCAATAACTTATTATTATTTCAAATACCCTGTATGAACCTCTTTTACTGAAACTTTATTTCAACATTTGTTTTAATAAGAAACATAAGTAATCTTATTTTTGTCCTTCTCTTTTACAGCAGACATAACAGAGACCTGCTATGTTCCTCCTGGTCTTCTCTCAGGGTAACTCCAATTCTCTCATTATTCCCTCAAATCATGCTGTGTAGATTTCATAACCATGACTGTACTTCAAATTCTCTATAATGAGTTTGTACTCTACTGGAAAGGCATACCAGAGAATTAACAAAGGACTGCCTGTTCTTACTTTTTCAGTTAAGTAGTTCTGAATTTTAATTCTGCATTCTGACACAGTTGCAATCTCTCCCAGCTTCTTTGCATCTGCAAATTTAATAAGAATGCCTTCTAGCCCACCATCTGGGTCGGTAATAAAGACTAATGAGGAAAAGCCTTTGCTGAACCCCATTCAATACATCCTCCCAGTTTCACAACAAACCATTCCTAACTGTTCTCTGCAAACATTTTTACAATGAGTTGTGCATTCACCACACAGCAGAATGATCTAAACCATGTTTATTCAACTTAAAGCGTCATGAGAAGGGAAGTCCTGATCAAGTCCTTACCAAACACCCCAAAGTATGTCACCTACTGATTATTCTTTCTCCATAAAGCTTGCCACTTTCTCATGAAAAATCAAAATTGGTTTGACACCATTTCTTTTTGACTGCTTCCTGCTCATTGATCTTTATACCTTCATTTGAAAGTATCAGTACCTTTTTTACTTTTATTTGTTCCTTAATTCTAAAGGATAACTGTGTAATAGTTCCAAGTGATGAGGTGGATACACCATATATCAGCTCCTGTATTCCTATCAGTCTGACAGGCAGCATGCAATCACTAGAAGTGCCACACAACGATTCTACTCAGAAAATTTGCTGTTCCAAAGAGCAGACAAATAGCACACATCATATTCTTTACAGCTCAATCATAGGAAACAAGCTGTTGACCACTTTAAAGTTTGGGCACAGCATTCACTCGTGGTGCACTTTAGGTTTACATCTGCTTTTGTGCAGTGCATTATGGTTCTGTGAGATTAATCTCTATTTAAAAGATGGTAATAAATGACTTCGTAGGAACACTGGTATTCTGGTGACTCAAAGTTTCTTGTCTGCCAACGACTGTAGATCAAACCTGCTGAGTGTACAATTACCAGCCTACTTTTCCAATTATGTATCCTCACAAAAGCTGAAGCTGATAGAACCATCGTAAAGAAGGAACACCATACACCGTATCAGAACAAAGTACTATACAAGAGGAGACAGATTGATATTTCCTAAATAAATCATAACAACAAAATACAGCTACCTTAACTGAAGAAAAATATGCACCAGGACAGCAGCTAACTATTCTTGATATACTATTTCTTTTCTAGTCTTAATCAGTTTCTTAGGCACAAGTACCAAATACCTTTCAGCTTGTTGGTTTGAAGCAGAAAATCAAAGAGAATGAGAACTGTGATAACAGCAAAAAAATAACCACACCCTGGATCAAAAACTGTGATTCCTTTTGCCTTGCTGCCATAAAAATCTGAATGCAGCTCTACATTTACTGTAGAACAAACTTTGCATGAGAATATTGAAGAGAAATTGTGAATGTTACAGCAGAATTATTTAAGAACTTCCTGCTGCCTGGACACGCCATTTCTATGAGTAGAGATTTTCAAAAGCGAAGTCTCCTCCCTGAGAAAGAATTTCACATGAAAAAATGAAAAGAAAGAAAGGCAAACATTTTGCATGACTTTTTTCAAACATTTAAGAGACGAGTCAACAGGAATATTCACAGTTTTACATCAGAAGCACACGTCTCCTATAACACAGCTCGCTCAGCAGGATTTACAAATCCCAGATGAAAAGCAACTTTAGCTTTTGCAAGTGAATATTGAACAGGCTCCACAGAAAGCCTGTCTTCATGGCAAGTGTTTTTGATGGAAGCTTTTGAGTACCACGCTTCTCACTGCATGTGCGTACTGGTCTCCAGTTTTGGTTATTCCATGCATAGGCCAGAGCGCTTCAAAGCAAAGTAGTGATTTTCTTAACACCTTCTTCTTATAACAGCCAAAACCCACAGAAAATCAGGTACAATGCCAGAAGATTGGTACATTTCATTGCAGTCACAAGAAAGTGTAAAATATATCTTCATCAGGGAAACATCATTTGTGGATAAAGATCTTCTGAGGTCAACCACAACACACATTGTTGGATATCTTTCTTTCTACTCCCAATCACTCCCTTTACCCAAACCAAAAATTGCAGCCAAGTAGAAGGAACAGAAGTTTAACATACTGCAAGACCATCGAAATCCTAGCAAGAATCCTCCCTTAGGTTTGCAAGAATACAAAGAATTTTATCACCTGATACTTGCTCGACGACCTGTGACAGTGACGTGATTCTCATACAAGTGTGAGATCTCACTGAGGTGAGTGGGATGAAAAACTTCACTGATAAGCAGTCGTATGTTACATTAAATGCCTGTGATGAAAGAAAGCAGGTCCAAAAAAAATAAATGATATCCCATCTGTTTAAAAGCATACAGTTATTATCCTACCATAACAAATCTTCTTCAGATCCAAAAAATTATACACTTTCATACTCCTCCCTGTGCTACAAAAATTAGTTCCAGGGGAAAAATAACTGACAAAGTAATTTTGTAACAGTGTGACATTTATAAAACATTAACGATTCTGCTAATTGATTGGCTGAAGGAAAATATGGAGGCAGTCCAGCTAAGTTTGAGTTTGATGATGATGCTGGTAAAGAAAAAAGGCAAAAATCCCTGTGTATCTGGCTCAGACTTGCCCACATGTACCAGGCTTCTTAATAACACAAGGTTTATTCAACACACTCTCCATATTCATTTGTTGTCTTCTAGAATTTTTAAAAAATATTTTTTATTATTCCAATCAAATTTCACAAAATGACTACAGGTCTTAAAGGGTAATGCTCTGACAGGGTTCTTTAAAAGCGAATACTAAACAGCAGAGGAACTCCACCAGTCCTCCCACTAAGCTAAAAGCAAGAAGAAAGAAGCCATCTTCTGGCCATTAAACCCAACACTCTTCACGCTGTTGCTGCTAAGAACAAGATTTAGTTAAGTTTTCAGCTACCCTACTCATCCCTCCTTACCAAGAAAAAAAATCAACCATTTACATCATTGAAACGTCACCTCCCATTATTGCTCAAATCCGATATTTAAAAAAAAGGTAAAGAAAAAAATAATTGACAATGAATTTTTTTCACCTTTTTTAATTTAAGCTCTTCAAATGCAACAGCAGACCATATTTCTTTTCTTGTCATGGCTGTGGTGACTGTGACTGAACGTAGTTAATGAAACAGTGGTGTGAGAGTCTGGAGTAGAAAGAAGGATAACAGAGCAGAGATGCAGAAAGGCTGCAAGAGGATAAAGGCAGGGAAAATGCATCCCTGTATCTTTTCTCCCCTTGTCACCATGCCCAAGTAAGAAGAGTAAAGTATCTCTCAGATCCATACCAGAATAGTCAATGTATGTGAGTAATAGTGAGTGATGAACCTGAGAGAGGAGAATTGGCCAAAGAGTTTTGTTTATGCACATCTACAAAATGTCAATAAAATACATACTGTGTTCTTGGCAAGGTAAGCAGATTTCCATAAAAAATACTTTCAGAACCATACTTTAAATATAACTTTCCACTTGGCTCATAATATTACAAGATGTTTGCTGTTCCCAAGAGTCCTGGACCTCTTCCTGCACAGACCAGCAGGCTTAGTGCAGCTAAATATCTGCAATTCTTCCCTTCTTCATGCACACCCAAATTTTGTTCCCATGTGATGTTAAGACATAAAAGCTGTTGCAGGCTTTTGGTTTTGTTTTCTAATGTGCACAAAATGGAAGTGAGAGATATCAGAGTTCGTTCAGATCAGAAACATTGTCAGGAAGTCCTGCATATGGGTGCTGGTGACTTTTGTGTTCAACTTTACTCTCACTCAGGACTCAACTGAAACAGAGAAGGAATATTTTGAAAAAGCAAAAGGAAAAAACATGCTTTCTTGTGTAATTTTAAAAATTAACATATGCCCAGAGAGGTTGTGGAGTCTCCTCCAGAGATATTCAAAACCCATCTGGATGTGATCCTGGGAGATGTGCTGTAGGTGGCCCTGCTTGAAACATGGGGGTTGGGCTGGATGATCCCAAGTGGTCCCTTCCAACCTCAACCATCCTGTGATTCTGTGGCATCACAACAACCAATGGTTTACATCTCTGTGGAAGCTCCCACTTTGTAACCAACACAGAAACTAGACACTAAATGTGGGACTTGAAACTTTTCCTCTGCTGGCTTCCTGCCAGCTGCCTCCTCCTGTGCAGAAATTAGCACTAACTAGACACCTTCTGTTAGTTATCAATGGCACATCTTGTATACTCCTTTGGGGGCTCTTTTTTTTAAAGTATTTATTATCAATGTATTTTACTGCAATTACCTCTTTTCTGCTTTAATTTTTGAAAAGATTTAATTTGCATTTGTCATTTCAGCGTGATCAAATCCCACTTACTTAGACCCATATTATTACGAACTATGATAAACAGTTGAAAATAGATTCACTTTGCTAAGCTATTTTACTAAATGAATGTGATCAGGACGTTTTTAAAGCAGTCAAGAAAAATGCTACAACTGCTCATTATAATGGCAGTCTACAGGAAGCAGGCACATTTTTTTGAAAGCAGAGCTTCAGAGTGAAATCACATTTGCCACTACTCTGTATGAAAGAAACCTTACAGAACTGTCTATTGATAATTTCCCTTCCACTGTGATTGATGGTGACCTTTCTGCCAATGTATTAGATACCATTTGCAGACTGGAGATTTCTTCTTTCCATGTCCTATAGTAGGTTAATAATAATATTTTCATGTGCACTAAACACAAAGCACCCACCTACAGCATCCCATTATATTTCACATTTCTAACTTCCAAACTGTTTTTCCGACTTATGAAATTCTCAATCCAACATCTTCCATTTTCTTTATTTTTTTTTCCTGAGAGGAATTTATGATGCTAATGATAACTTTCAGAATAAAAATCACAGATGAAGTGTTCTCATCCTACCAAAAAATGACAGCTTCAAGTCAGTGGTTCAGCATCCTGCACATTGCTGAGAGATTGTTCTGACTGAGGCTGTGTGGGCATGTTACAAGCCATTAGACTTTGCACAATACACATACCAGACCATTATATTTAACCTTTCCTTTGTCTGCGCAAGCCAGCTGACCCAAGCTAACTAATGACTTCCAGGAGCTGAGATTACCAAATGACCTGAAAAATTTGCAGAACTTCTGTTTTCCTGGAAGAATTCATATCACAAGGGGAAACGTTCACCAGCACTGTTAGACTGTTGCAGACTGTCACTTAAAATTCCCCCAAACTAAAAACACTGATACAAACTCATACTTAGGAAAACAAATTGAAATAGTAGTCTGTTGTTCCAGGTCTTCTGAAAACTGATTTTTAAATCAGAAAGCAAATGTAGATTCACTATTTCCTCTTTGACATTGCATTCTGATAAACTGATGTGATTTTTTTCTGGCAATTACTATTTTTACAGTAGTCTTTGTATCTGGTATTTACTTCCAAGCCAGGGGCACTCACAGCCACCATTGTCCATCTTCTCTAGTCACAAAGCCCCGAGCTGAAGGAGTTGACATGTAGCTTATGAAAGACTAAATTAATGTTCACAAGAACCACTTGCTTGGTGTCTCCAGACCTCTCAGCTCACATTAGAGCTCCCGGCAACACTGTCAGCTTCAAAACCATCCATCCTTGTTGCTACCAACATCCTGGGTAAATACATAGATGGTCACAAGCATGGTCTGGAACAGGTGAATAAAAACTATTTCCATTATTAATGTATATAGCATCAATTTCTATATGCCATCAACGTCTGAACTTTGGAATGAAAACTTTTTTCTTCTTTACCCTCTTTCAAGAGTACACATTTCCTAGGAGCAAATACACTGACAAATTTAAGGGATAAATAATAAAAAATGGATGAACTCTTATAATGCAATGGAACATTCATGGGGGTGAGTACAAAAACATATTTACAATCTATTTATATTTTATGAACAGGAATATTTTGGTATTTGTTTTGGGAAACCTTTGCTTGATGCCTCTTAAATCCAGCATAATGCATGCATTAAACAGAGAATGAACCAAGCCCATCCCTTGACTTTGTAGAACTTCATTTTTAATACTATGGACACTTTCTCCAGGTAAAGTTTTAAGTTTCTAAAATAAAATATCAAGTTTCTAAAATAAAATATCATATACTTATTGCTAACAACCCACGCACTTTCAAGTCCGATTCTGAAAACTCAAATTTCCTTTAATACTGATGGTTTCTTGGAATTCATATGTACGGGGTTCTCAGCTTATGTTCAGAGCAATCCTGCAGGGAAGGTTTACTCAGAGATCCCCAACATTAACAGCAATTTTTGGAGTTCCCATTCCAGAGTGAAGATCAGATAGCTATGGCTTCAGTCCAATAGAATACATGTGAAAAAGCAGATTCTTTATTTCTTTTATTCTCTTTTTCTTTTACTTTTCCTCATCACTTCCAGTCCTGCAGTTGCACAGCTTAGTGTGTACAGTAAAAAACATCCCAATTCTCCACATATCCCACTGTCAAATGGGAGGCTCACACAGCAATGAGGGTAAATCTGTTCTCCTGTATGGAAAAAAAGCATCAGAATGTAAGCGAATGCAGAGGACCTGTCACTGATGTCAAAAGTCTAGTGTATAAATCCAGGAATAAGGGAAGCTAGCCAATGTGGTACGGTAATCTCAAGCTGACCGCACAAATATTTGCAAAATTTCTGAATTAAAAAAACAAAAACAAAAACAAAAATCTTCAAACTACTTTCACAGAAGGTGTTGTGCTCTCCAACAGTCAAGTTTTTTTAAAATAAAAGAAATATAAAAATATATATAAGAAAAATCCCTGTATTTTTTTACGTTGCCTGTCCAAGGTCAAGAATCATGAACAAGGACCACAAGCAAAAAGCAGGTGTATGGGAATGGCCATGACTCGGTCTCACAGCTGAGGAACACTCCAATGGGAAACATTCACTTCCATCCACTAAGCACACCACTGGCATGGCTGAATCACAAAGCACACATCCACGCCACAGCTGCATACAGGGGCTGCTGGTGTCAATTCTGAAGAGAAAGCCTGCCAAAATAACCATGCTCTTTGTCAATACTGTTAAGTGGCCACTGGGATATACACACACTGAAATACTGCCAGTTTTACAATGGTTTCCAGTATTTTAGCACCTTTTGCTAGGCACAGAATCACTACCAACAAATCAGAACGGGATGACATCAAAATGAAACCATCTCTGCAGTCCTCCACATGTTGCACTGCATGGTACTGCAAGCAGCGTGACATAATGACTGCCTGGAAAATTCAGCATTATGCACCAAACAATTTGACAAAAAATGACCAACTTAGGCACTACCAAAGACATGTCTGAGGGTAAGAAGTAAGCGAAGAACAATTGATGGGTGCTTTTGTAGAAAAAATTTGCCATGATAATTAAACTGAGATAGGATAGCACTTAAATTCTTCACTAAAGTAAGGCTTGGTTTGTAAATGGGAATAGACTGAACACTGACCCACAAGAGTACAGGAGAAAGAAGAATCTTTCTTTTTCTAAAAGCCTCTTCAGTTTAAATTCCTTGTCATGGATGAAATATTACTACAGAAAATTGTAAACTTGCAAGAATATGTTGTAGTCATAAAAGCATAATTTGCTGTAAGAGCTGGCAGGGAAAGCAAGGATGAACACAACTGCAAATGCATCTGTGAAGCAAGGCAGGACACAGCCCAGAGCCCGCCAGATTTTCTGGTGCCATTACCACCATCACCGCATTTTCCTACAAGAGGAACTAGAAATTAGTTTAAATAATGCTTGCTCAGAACAACCAGATGAGAAAGAATGGAAACTGAGGTTGAAACGAGCCTTGCTGCCTTCTCCAGTAGCTCTCCCTTCCCAATTTCTCCCTTTTTATCGTGTTTCTCTGAGAGCCAACAGACTTGCCAACTCCCATCTGAGCTACAAGAACTGCCTGAGCTTCTCTTTCCTTTCCAGCAGCCCCACTGTCACCGGGGTGCCCCCTGCTCACCCTCTGCACAAGGGAAGTCTCCAGATTGAACTATGCTTGTCCAGAGAGAAGTCACCTTCCTCCCCCACGCTGCTGTCCAGCCAAATCTCTTCGACAAATGGACCTACAACCAATACTGAACAAACAAGTTCATACTAGAGCCACATACCAGCACTACTTTTAGAAATACTAAAATCACCTCTCCTCAATCACCTACAGGTTAATTCCCTGTGGAACTGGCATCTTTGCTTGCAGCCCTCCTATTTTTGAAAGTGCTAACTGCATTACGAAATCTAAAGTTTGCAGTTTCTCTCTGAGAAATACAGAGACAAGCTTGCAATTTGGATACAGGCAGCAGTTTGTACAACAGTTCATCTTATTACAATGTACTTTTTTCATTTAGAAATATCTTACAAAGACTGAGTAAACAAAAAAACTCCCCTGTAATGCCATTTCCTTCACTTGTGTTAAAATCTGCACTCATTACACCTCCATGAGCATTATGAGCATGTGGCATTGCAGGCATTTGGGTACCTGAGCATCACACTTAGCTGCAAAGCAAGCAACCTCGGGAAAAAGCAGAGGTCTCCCCTCCAGGTTCTAAAGGAGGTTTCGAAACTATTTTTACTCTAGAGAGTAAAGATCTGGGAGGCTGCTGGTTTAACTTGAAAACTGGGGAAAAAACATAATGTTAAAGTAAAGAAACAGTACTCTATTGCCAGTGCATCATTTATGTAATAAATATAGGTAAATGCTTATGCCAAATTTCTGTGAGAGGAAGAGCAGGGAAAAATGTGGACAACTTATTTTCCCTATTGACACACAGAACAACAGTAAGCAAATAAGGTCTCCTATTGTGTCAGGGAGGAATATGGCACAGTAGAGTAAAATAAACTGCTTGAAGTAATATATTTTTGATAGTGTTACTGCACAGGCTGCTTACAGCCTACAAACATGTTGAGGAAAACACCAGTCATAGAAAGGCTCAGCATGCACCAGGACAAGATGCCCAAATGAACACCCCTAAGAAAGAATCAGTTGAAGTGTGAGAACTCTTTTGGCTTTAATTCTGGATTTATCACAAGTTCCCTTCGGGATCTGTCTCCATTTCTTTCCCACTTAAGCACACATTAGAAAGAACTCCATTGTCAAACAGTGATGTGTGAAGTGGACAAGCAGCGAGAGATGTCATAAAGGTCAACCATCCCACCAGAAATATAAAGGCAAAGCATTTTTTCCAGAAAAGCTCAGGTCTTGTAGGGTATGGCATCATAGAATGAGAAGATGGAGAATAAGGGCTTTGTTGTTGTGCTCCTGATTTCTTGGGAAGTTTCTGACACACAACATTGGAACTTCCCATCACAAATATCAGCAGAACCCCAGAAGGATGGGGGGTCTGGATACCCCTGTTTAACTTAAGATGCCCATCAAGACACTGCGCAACCTGAAGACTGTGATGATATTGAATTGATACTACACAATTATTAAATAGTTCTTACCACGAAAATTGCTGCACCATTAAGACCTCCCTGTCAAAAGGCATTCACCTCTGCTGCAGAGATCTTCACTGCATTTCTTCCAGACCAGAGACTACAGCCACTTTTACTTCTTCCCAGGCAACCAGAAGTCAACAGCACTGAGGAAAAAAGCCTAAATAACCAGGCAGTAAGGCACATGCAAAAATGTTCAACAAAGTGAATTTTATAGAGGCAGAAACAAAAATGCAAGAATTTGGCAACTTATGCACAGAATTAGAGACTGGCTGAGGTTGGAAGGGACCTCTGGGTCCATCCAGTCCAATCCCTGCTCACCATCCAGAGCAGGGTGCCCAGGACCACATCCATCCTGGGAAAGTATTTAGAGGGAAACATCCTTCCTTGGCCTTCCTTCTTAGGTAGGACAGTAACTGCAGAAAGGAACAAAACCTTGGAGGAGGAGGGCTGCAACTAAAAAAAGAGGAAACTTTGACTCAGTACATATATATAACTTTACACTTTGTTTTCAGTAATTTTTTAAAAATTACATTCCTTGACAATTACCTTGCTGCATTTAGTTTCACATTTCTTACTTTCCTGTACCCACACAAGCAACTGCAACAAATACCAGTGCCCACTCACTCAACAGAATTAGTTGAAAGTTAAATATAAAGTACGTAGTGAGCAGGGAAAGTTGCAGTTAACCTCCCATTTTAAAACAAGGCTCAATGATACTAAATTGGAATATAGATCCAAAAGCAGTCAAAATAAAATTAGTTAGAAATCCTGGATAACCAAAACACTGCCATAGCTATAAACAGCAGTAAGCCTTCAAAACACATGCTTAGAGAAGCTTTGCCTTAAGTTTTTTTTTGAGTGACTACATTAAAAGTACGTATTTTTATTTTCAATTCTGTTTTGTAAAGGTTGATGATCTACTCAAACTCCCTTTTGCCAAAGTCATATCATAAGGAATATTTTCACTTTCTATTCTTATGTGCAACCCCATATATTTTGATTTTGTAAAAAAGGCACTGTAAAATTAATTTTTGGAAATTTGCTAAGAACAAAACCATGCATATTTCACTTAAAGAGCACAGTAGTTAAAATACTGATAGCTATTACTAAAAAAAAAGTGTTCAGAAAACTATCTCCCTTGGATCAAATACTTGATAATCAATGTGATTTGTATTTTCAAAAACACTTGTGTCAGCCATCGTGTACAGATGCATCACCAAATTGGAATAAAGTCGGTTAAATTTAAACGCATTTTTGTAATTAACAAAAAGAAAACGAATTATTCTAATATATATTACCATCTACACTGTTCCAAAATGTGTATATATATTATCAGTAACTTTCCACATTCTTCTATTACTAATATTTTTAACTCATGAAACTGCAATGCACAGATGAAATAGTCCTGTAAGGGGAAAAGTATCAACACATGAAACCAAATTTTCCGTAATATCAATAAGCAAATACTACAGTTTCTAAAATTCAGAATAACATGACACTTCTGAACTAAAATTCAACCAGTGCTTGCTTTGTAGATGATCTGACTTCCCAGATTTCTTTTCCTACTTGCTGTCAGCTGATCCTACGTACTGAAGCGCATCACTAACTCCCTGACCAGATCGGATGGGCTACACAAGGCATTCTGCAGGCCTTACATTATGCACTTGAAAGGTTACGATCAAAAAAGCATAAGTCTTAATCAGTCTAAACCTCTTTTTAAGCTTCTGTACATCACAGTAAAACTGAAAATAAAGTTTGGAGTTCAAGCTTCACTCAGCTTACCTTAAAATATAAACCCCATAATTTGAAACTGGTAATTGTTCTCACGGCAGGATTGTATTTAGGTTGATGGGCATAGCTTAAAAATCTCCTTGTAAGCCTAAAAGGTCTTGAATACTCCCTTGCCTAGCTGTACCTTGTGATCAAATGGCTGGGCAAAGATTATCAGCTTCTGCAGATTTTTAAGTTTCACTTGAAATAAACAATTTTAGTGTTCCTCTTGGGCTGAAAGAAATATCTTATAAATCTGCATCATAACTTTCCTGAATTTGCAAGTCTACATGGCTCTGTTGTTCGTCATAGTTTGGCTCAAGGGGAGAACTGTGCATTAAATTATATTAAGAAGTTAAGGTTTGGGGCTTCGAAATGTAATTTGCTCTGATTCACCAAAGTGAAAACCAGGAGCAGCTGCCCTAAGTGCTGCACTCAGCAGCATGCAGGGAGAGCTGTGATGCACTTTGAGCACAGAAAGAAAAGAAACTTTTTTTTCCTTGCCACTTTGGAGTAGCTTGCAGGCCACAAGCACACCATCATTTGCGAACTGAAAAATTCACTGCTGCATTTCTCTCACACATCATTTTATCAAATATGATGACTGTATCATAATTGAAGTATGGAGTCAGCATGCTAAATGGTCAAAATTAACTACAAAGAGTTTCAAAATCTTCAGAATGTTTGATTTGGTTCAAGTCCATCTCTTTTTCTCTTTTTAATTTAATCTGAAATGCAAGCAGATCAATTCTTATTTTATTTGCTACTTTGTAAGGGATCTTATGACTATATAATTCATCCTTCATTCTTTGTGTGATTCACAAGAGCAACCATCTTCTTAAAGCAGAATTTGTGATTTTTTTATTCATCACCTCAGATTCCAGATATCTCAACACATGAAAATATCCCATTGATTTTTCTTTTTCTTGCACTGAAACATTATAGATTGGTTTTCATGCAACTTTTCCTTTTTTTCTGTTCAGTATGAAAACATCCAATTGATTTTTCTTTCCCTTGCACTGAAACATTATAGATTGGTTTTCATGCAACTTTTCCTTTTTTTCTGTTCAGTATGAAAACATCCAATTGATTTTTCTTTCCCTTGCACTGAAACATTATAGATTGTTTTTCATGAGACTTTCCCTTTTTTCCTGTTCAGTGTTTCTTCTTCTTGAAGCTCTCTGAACTGAATTTTGAGATTACGGCCACACAAAGACTAGCTGGTGTTTCTAACAGCCTTTGTCATTGAAGGGAACCACAAAAACTCTCACCTCTGGGAAATGGAATTAGAGACCTAGAAAATAATTTTAAGGAATACAGGTCAGCACAAATGCTAACATTATAAATGTCCACATAAATAGGTTGGAGAGAAAGAGAAAAGAGCGGATACTTAATTATGAACTGTAATGAAACATTAAATTTCTTTCTGACGTGAAGAGTGATCCTGTTTGCTCACTGCGTGCTGATGAATGCCACCAATTTTGGTTCAGTTTCACTTTGCTCAAGGGCTTTGAGAAAATTTCAGCAACAAAACCCACATCAATAATGTCATTATGGCCCTTTTCTATTTCTGAGTTGGAAACTCACTAGGGAATTCAATAAAACTCAACAAAGAAAGAGGCAAGAAGGGTACTTCAGGTGACACACATGATCATTCAAGAAACAAACTTATTGAAAAACATTATATAAAAAACATTTGCAGCACCTGCACTATTTAGATGAACTCATTTTATTTTAAGCTTTGATTAAAAACTCTAGTTATGATGCAATTCATGTATTCAGCAGAATTTATAAGCCAATTTACTGACTTGGTGTTTGTAATGAGAGGATCATATTAGTTTTTTCACCCACAGATTCACAACTAGGAAAAAAACCCATATTTTCTGGTGAGCCTATTAAAGGTTTTCAGGAAAACATAATAAAATTATCCTAAATCTGCTATTTTAAAAATATTAAAAGAAAGCAAGTAGAAATCCCTTCAGCAGCCTGTTGCTGGTTTAGAGCTGAAGCTCCATAATTCTGCCCTACTGTCTGCATTGCTTTCCCGTTCATTCTTTTTCCCATATCTGAATATTTGAAATACCAAATTCACAAGGCACTGCCCAAAATCTGGGTAATACAGAAATCCCAATCCTGTTCCTGCTGTATTTCAAACTTCTTATTGAGCTGTGAACAATTTTTAAAATTTTTAACACTGCTTACATCAGATCTTGACAGATTGTAAGTGTGCCTTACAGGATTTATGAACCACTTTTTATGAAATGCTTGTAGAATTCAATTCCAAAGCTTAAGTAAGCAATATAGAAGTTCTAATCAAACACACTATGAATTTCATACATTTGAAAAGCAGCCAGCTAGAGCACATTTTCATCCCTAAAGGATTTGCTTATTGCAGAGTAACCAAAATATTCATGATTCGCAATTATTAGAAAAGTTTCTTCCTTTGAAATTTTTCTTAATTTCAATATTTCTTTAGGGCTTTCTTACATCTTCCTGATACTCCTCATTGTTCTGTTTAGAGAGAAGCCAAAATGCAGCACCATCATGCTTTCTTTGCAGTAAGTATGTATATTTTCAGCTTGAAAAGGAACAGAGAAGTGGGTTGGGTCATATGAATGAAGGAAACAGTTCCAGGCTGCACCCCATCCAGGGTACAGCCGCTATTAGACTCCATTCTCTCTGTCATCTCCACTCACACACCTCCTCCATTTAGGGCCATTTGCACCTAAATGCACAAGATCTGAGCTAAGAGATTTGGTTCTTGGTTGAAGAAGACACTGATAACTCAATGTCCCCTCAACTCTTCCAAGTTGCCAAATACCCACAGCTCTGGTCCCACCAGAGAGCTCAACATCAGCGAGTTTAAACCACAGTGAATCCATCTCTCTTCCCCCCCAATCCAACTTCTTTTTAAAATATATTGCTTTAATATGGTTACATTTAAACTTCAGTTTTGAACACAGGGAATGGTAAATAACAATGCACTGTAATCAGTTCTTATTATGAAGAATGAGGCCCCTAATCCGTATAATAGAAGCACTCTCTTGCTAATCCATCAAGCACTGTGCCAAGGACACTGCAGGGACGATAAAAGCACCAGTTTCACCGTGGTACTATTTCTACTCAGCATGTATGCACTTGTTGGTAAAAGGAAAGAATATCATTTGTTGTGACTAACAGCTTTCATCTTCAGGAAAAAAAAAAAAACCATCACTGCACAGCAAGGTTCTTTTCTATTGATCATTTTTATACCACCACTAACATATGAAAGCTTCAGGGCTTGTGGCTGTCCAGAGCTGGGCTCCAGCATGGCTTTCTCCAGTTTTTGATGGGTAAATCAGGAATGGAGGACAATGTGACACTGTACACAGGTCAGAGCAGGGACACCAGAAGCACACGGTCCATTGAACCCACACCTTGCCAGTGAGGCTGTCAGATGGTTTTGCAAACCTTGTTTGCTAGCCAGCATGAAATTCTTTCAAAAACGTAGTGAGATCATTTATTTCCTCTTTGAACTCGGTAGGAATCATCTTCAAGCACTAAAATCTTATCGCCTGCCAGAAAGGAAAAAAAAAAAGTATACTTCCAGACTGCTCATAGCATTGCAACATTTATGAACCGGTGTGCTTTGGAGAAAGCTGCGGCACTCAGCTCTTTCATGAACACGATGAGGTTTCCATAAATTGCAGCCACACGTCTCCTAGAGAGATATGAATAAATTCTATTTGTGGAAAATTCTGCAGTGGATCCAGGGTGAAAATATCACTTGTGCCTTCAAAGACCGAATTAGCAAGTTTCTGTATCCTGAATTCCATAATCTTGTCCATAAACTCTTTTTTCTCCTTCAAATTTTGTATTTTTGCTCACACACTGATCATGCAAACTAAAGTGGCCTGCACACAGCCTCCGTACGATTCTTCCACACGAACACACGTGTGGTAGAAATGCTATAGATGTAAAGACATAAAATTGTGTCTAGAAATAGGAACAGCGACAAACACATCTTACAGGAAAATGTGAAAGCTGAGACTAAAAATTCTGTTCTATTCTAATCTATTCTAATGAATACCAAGATGGTTTATATAAAGGAGCAAAGACCACTAAATCTTGCAAATACCCAATTTAAGTCCCTTTCCCTTAGCTTGCAGAAAAGTCTGTGCTGCAATGTGACAATTACGGGCAATTCTAGCATCAGTAAATTGCTCACCCAGAATTGATCACCTAGTAAAATCCTCCATGTATCTTCAAGGAGATCAAATATCCATCAGTCTCACGCTTTATTTTCACCTGACAGACACAAAAGAAGTACGTTCCTGGATAAGATGGGCATAAATAATTCCAAAAGTTGTTTTTTTTTGCAGGAAAGTATGAAAGAATGTGTGTATTTGGCAGCCAAAAGCCCTCTGCAGATGATTTCATGCACTCAACTACAGATAACAGCTAAGTGGTTGAGTCTATGTTGGTTCAGAGCAAGAATTATTGACTGAAAACAACTTGAACAGTCAGCAATACGTTTAGGTCAGTGACCCAAATATTGCTAATTGCAAATGAACTATGCCTTCGACAGAAAAATTTTAAAATCACCTGTTTTGACAAGGCTTGAGGCTGTTAAAATCCACGCCTGTTATCTCTTGAAACGATATCTAAAATCTTCTGTTGGTAGGATGTTCTAGCATATGTTCTATTATTAAGCCGCGCAATTATTACCAATTTTATTTTAGGCATCAGTACAGAAAAGTAGCTGAAACAAGTTCTCTTCAAGCAGTCTCTCCAGACAAATGTCCTACAGATAATATAGGATAATGTATATAATATAATCATCTATACCACACAGCCATCTTCCTGAAGAAAACGTGGGGGCTTTCTGTACCACTAAAGGTATCGAAAAATTTATTTGAAGTTCTGTGTTCTTTAGTGGAAAGACAGCACTAAACTGTAATAGCATAATGAATTTAGCTTGGCAACAAGCTTCCAGAAAAGAATCTTCTCTCTAAAGAAAGATGTTAGAGAAAAATCATTAAAATCTCCAAGATTTTAGGAAACTTTCTCAGGGTGCCAAGGAAAAATATGAATTAAAATATGTACAAAACTATGAAGTTTTGTCAGTTCAGATAAAACTGAGGAATGCTTAGAGTTAGTACTACCAAATCTGAGCATAGCAGAATAGCATACGGAACTTTTTTTTGATAACGACACAAATAATTCTCAACATTTTAACCCCCACAGGATCAGATTCTTGGCTGAACACAAGAGCAATGAATCCAGACCAAAAAAAAAATCCACCAAAAGAATCCAAAACACACTTCAAATCTGAGTCTGCAGAAGCCATAGGTGCACAGAGATGGAGGGAGGGAAACAGCATCAGTGCTCTGCAGAGCTGTGCCTGCTGCAATTCAGCACACTGGGTACAGCAAGGCAAGAGAGCTTCACAGAGAGAAAGGAGAGCTCGGAGGCCACTGCTGGCTGCCTCCTCCGGTTGCACTGGGAGATTTATTTTTACATAGCAATAAACTCTGCTTGTAACAGTGCTCATGGGAAAGTTCAGGCACAAGGAGTGAAATATAAACACGTAACTGGTAGATAGTACAACTCTTCCCAATGTGCTCAAGTAAATCTTGATTATTTTCACACTGCACTCATCAGGACGTAAGCACTGAGTGCATACACATGCTGATTGGGTGGCTAGCTTTTTGTTTTTGTAGATACATGACCATGTTGAAATATTTCAAACACAGATGATATTGTATACTTTAACTCGATGAATAGAAATGCTGAGAAGCATGTCAGCGGTGACAATTTTAAATGCATTTTCTTTTAAAAGAAAAGATGACATAAAGAGAAAACAGTTATCTACCAATGAAATTTTCTGTGCTAATCTTGCACATTGTTGACATTTTAACTGAGGCAACAGATTCAGGGCTCCCCTTCTAGCAAAACCATTTAACGTTCACAATTTGTTTTCTGTTTCCTCATCATATCCCTGTGTCCTTCATCTCACCTTAAATTCTAAATTGAATTAATGTAATTACTGAAGAAAAATTACTGTGTGTTTAAGAAGCCTTTGCAGCTATTTATAAGCAAGTTAGCCAGGAGAGCTGGGGTGGAAGCACACAGCAGATCTGCCACTAACTCACTGTCTGCCCTTGGGGAAGCTGCAAAAGGATGCTGATAGCCCTCACCTGACTCTGCAGATCATTCAGTATTAGGATTGGCCCTGCTCTGAGTGGGGTCTGGACCAGACAGCAGCACAGGTCTGGTCCAGTTGAACTGTATTGATCCCACACTCTCCTGTTTCATGCTTTTTGGGTGCTCTAAACCTTTCCTAGCTCGCTCATCGCAATGGCCCTTCCACCTAAAGTAAACAAAACCAACTTACCCAAAGCATCACAATGAATTTACAATAAACCTGGAAGACAAAATCAAATCTTCTGACATCTGAAACTTCAAGCTTTTGTCATAAAGGTGTTTCTTCCTTCTAACTCTACTCTGCTTTATTGCCTTTCCCTTTAATCCAGGCATTGCATTCTGAAACTGTGGGTTTCTGGTACTTACGTGTGTTTGCAAAGCACTTCAAAAATGAAATGTATCTACAAGAAGTGATTTCATAATTTAAAAATGTCTATTAAAATTTAATGTGTGGCATTTTTCATTTTTTGTTCCTGTAAATATTTGTCCCAAAATATGCAGCAAGAATGCTAAATGAAAGATGTGTCATCTCTACATCACGTATATAAGAAATGAGAAACAGTAGAAATATTGAAGTCTTTCCATCTGTCATTCAGAACAAACTTCATACACAAATAACAACTACACAGACCTCCACACCCTCCCAGATCATGATGTGGATATCAAATTTGACTCCAGTTCTGTTTCCAGACGTCTGGGACAAAGCAGAAACAGCTGCCTTTATTTCAGCTGCTATTCTAACAGTAGATTTTAAGACAAAACACTCTTGAGAAATAATTAATATTGCCTTCTCTTTCAGATTTGTGATTATTAAGTCATTTATTTTACTGGTGATTACTGTTTTCCCTTCTTGTGTTCAGCTATACAGCTCTGGAGAAAAATGAAACTTCATCAGATCACTTGCAAATTCTGGTTACAAAATGAGCAGTCAATTCTTAAAGAGTTTTGCATTTTAAAATATCAAGGTGAATAGGTACATGGATCAAAGGATATTCTTCCACGGGGTTTCATATGCACAGAACCAGCCTTGGATTACAAATTACTCCAGCAGAGGAAGGTCATAAGGTTGCCAAACTCAAGCCCTGAGAGAAGGGCATTGGTTATGTGATATAACTTTCAATGAGGATCACACAAACAAGAGGTGGGATAAGGGTAATGTAGGTCAGTTAAAAGTCCTCTTCAAACTGCACTTGAGGAATGAGAAGGAAAGCCCTGAGCTGTAGTAGGATCATAAGGACACTACAGATTTGAAATCCTACCTGGAGTCCCTTTGAGCCTCGACATGGAGCTTGTGTCTTAGTTTCAGCTGGGACAGAGTTCTCACAGTGTCTGGTAAGATGCAATGTTTTGATTTAAGAGAAAAACAATACTGATAACATACTGATGTTTTTAATTGTTGCTGGGCAGAACTGTACAGAGCCAAGAACATTTTTGTTCCTCAGCAACAAACTGAGAGTAGATTTATGGGTGCCACACCTGCAATTAGAAATAGAAACTCTCCCTAGAGGTGACAAGGAAGGTCTTTGAACAGAAATATTGCTGTGATGCTGGGGAGAATATTTGGAGGTCTTCATGTTCAGAAGAACATAAGCCTCGTGCCACCTCACTGCCAAGCCAGTGGCAGCTAAAGGGAGTAACAAAACAAGGGTTGTGAAACAGACAAACTACAAATTATTATGACTCACTGCTGTGTAAATAAAGATACTGGAAGTAATTCAGTATAGAAAAACATTTGCTTTGTTCATTAATCAGTGATATTACCAGAAGCAAAATATAGTCTCTTATTTTTAGCTTAATTTCCAAACTGGTGTGGAAGTCACAAGTTATTAAACCCTGAGAAGGGGAGATCATTCTGACCACTCATTTTCTAAGCTTTATTCATCCTCATTCATTCTTGGTGCGTTCAACTCAGCATCATAAACAAGTCATTCACTGGTTAAACCAAGAGACTGCAACGCTGTGCTTCGCGTTATGTTACTGTCTTATTCTGGAGCCTGAGGCAAAACAATGATCTTTTCTCAGCCTGTCTATATGTAATATGCACATTATGCTTCTCACAGGGATACAGCTCGCTCACTGATGATAAGAAGCACTGCAGTTTTCTCAGAAAAACAGCATCATAAATTCACAAGAGGTAAGCAACACAGTGAAATCGACTGTCTTCTCATACATAAGTTGGACAACTTAGAAGTTACTACAAACTTTTTACCTAGAGATAGAGCGTCCTTGGGTATGGAGCCCTATGAGGTTTTTCTTTAAAAAATAAAAATTAAAAAGATCAGCTTCCTAAGTCAACCTCCAGCCTTATAAACATAAACATGTTGGCCGGAAAAGAAAAGTCAGAAGTTCATTCTAGCCTCAAAGAAAGTAGCCATTTGATTTTTTCAGGATTTCTGATCTATTGCCAGAAGGGATGAGGTCTTCTACGTCATCCCGTGAACCCTCAGACAGAAGGGGATCAGCGAGACTCAGGCTCAGGAGGACAACACAAGCCAAGAAAAATGAAGGAGATGCTGGGGAGTGCGTCGGCACAAGCTGAGCCGGAAAGCTGACGTGGGAGGAGGAGGTCAGGGAAAGAAGCAGATAAAGTGGTGAAGATAGAATTTGCTTCTTTGGTTGAACAGACTTGCTCTTTTAATAAAGTGCTGCTGGAGCCTTGGTCAGTGATGCAGTTTCAGAGACTGATAATGATATGTTTCTTCAGATCTACACAGTTTGAAAGAAGAGCTCTAGCTGCTCTGCATGAGAATTTAGTAACATTTTCTTCTGGGAACTAGTTAGAAACTTGAGCTATCAAAGAAGCTCTCTGCTTACGTAGTCGTGTTTCCAGCTATTTCACTTTGTTCTTAGATGCAATGCATGATGTCCAAATTAGACATTTTCATAGGCTTTGGCTCCCCCATGACATTCTCTTTCCATGTTTTTAAATCTAGCTCCAATTATGTATTTTACAGTTCCCAGACCAGAGGTTACTGGGTGAAAAGGCAAAATTATCCTTTCACCTTCAGCTTTTGCTCCCTAGGAACAGATTGATGATTTTAGAAGTCACATGCACTGTTCAGGTATTCCCTTCAGAAGAGTTGATGAATGTTTTGGAAAGAATTTTTTGGCCTAACGTCATGCAATTTGGCAGAAGTGTGTTTTTTCCTGATGAAGTCTTGGCTTATTTATCTATGTTTACGTTGAACATATCATAGAAAAATCCTATGAATTAAGAAAGCAAATGTGTTTCTGTGTGGTTACTTACACCTCAGTATGGAAAAAGCCTGCAAGTGTGTATATATGTGTGGGAAACAAATTATTCATAGGTTGCTTGGAAAGTATTTATTTCCATGGAAACTACAACAGATACAAAGAGCACAATAACACTAATTGATAGAGCAAATTCTCAGCTACAAAACACTCTTTTTCACCACAGTCATTACCATTAGCTATGCATTTTCACCAGCAATGAACAAGAGCCTGCATGCCACGCTCGTACAAATTTGCACCAGCAGAGGCCATACCACCAACATCTGCCTCTGACATTGTGGGCCAATGTAATAAAATAGGAGGCATTACTTTCAGACAATAACAACAGTACTTTTTGTTACGTATATCTGTGCTTCCAGCACGTCAGCAGCAGACAAGTCAGAATCCTGAATGAAGAGGAACATTTTACACTCAGACCTAGGCATTTAAGTGACAGCAAGAACAACAAAGTGCATTTCCAGAAACATTGTACCTCTAAGTACCCCCAACTTATGATTTTTTACGAAGAGATGCAGAAAGACAAGGTTAACTACAACTGTTAATTCCATACACATCTTGCAAGAAATCCAACCCCAAGCATGAAACCACAACACAGATCTATCTTAGGAGTCTTTGAGAGACTCATGAGAGCTTTAAAAATAGACAAAAAACCAAGTCACCAGTCACTAGTTACACCACAAACACATCCACTTACCAAACAGGACTGGAATTAGTGCCCTTCTATCTTGGTATTTCAGAGACAGCATTAGCATTGAGGACAAGACTCATTTGCTGAGCAAATTTAAAGGAAGGGGCAATTGAAATGCTAGCCACTGCCTGAAGCTTTATTTGCAGAAGTGGTGCTGCCATCCAACAGCTACTGCGTTGGGTGATACGCTAAGACCCAGCGCTTCGTTTTAATTTGAACTGGATCTGCAGCACAGGCCCTGTATGTACAATAAACTGAAGGCACGGATTAGCTCGAGTAGATAAACTGAACTCTCCAGATACTGCTCTGCAGCAGCTGGAAAAGCTGCAGTTAAAATGATGAGATGCTCTGATGTCCACGCAGTTTTGCACAAGTCTCCACACATTTCTCAAAGCAACTCAGCCTTTCTCTAATAACAGCCCTTGATGTGTCAGTTGTTGCAAGCAGATTTAAACTGAGATTCCTAAACTGAAACTTCAGGAATCCTTAATCCTTTTACACAGTAACCAAGAGCCAAATACATTTTGTGACGACAGACGGCAAATAAAAGGACTTGCAGGGCCATCAAATGTGCAGGGGCATCTCTACAAAATGCAGCACAGGTGCTGAGGTCAGAACTCATACACTTGTCAGATCTCCATATTGTATAAAATTTGCCAGGTTTCAAATTAGAGGCAATACATCTCAAAATACAAGAAAGTATGAAGAGAAAATTCCCCTTGCTTAGTAAACAAATCAAAGAAAGGGTATCCAAGGCTCAGCCAGAGCAAGAGGGAGACCTGAGGAACCTTCTTGCACAACGTACAATTTCAGAGAGCAGTAATTACAGGCAGGTATTTTTGTCTTCACTACAGATACAGTTTTGACATTTCCACTCTCTCACAGAAACTGTAGATTTAAAGTGAAAATACGAAACTAGTAAATGGCAACTGTCAGTTGCTGCATGTTCATTGAAAGTAGTTCAATAAAGGTCTGCATGTCTACTTTGCAATTATTTTTAACCTACCTCTGCCCACAGAAGAGATCTAAGGGAGAATTTAATGGAAATAAAGTGTTGTAGGAACTGAATATCTCTGAATTTTACCAATTTACAGCAAAGTCGAATGTCAATACAGAAAAATGTACTGATCTGCAGCTTCTTGTCGATGCACAGCTGACTTTCAGCTTAGTTTCTGACTTCATTACGTGTATATATATAAATATATATCTTCTATATAAAAGAGAAACTGTCTAAAGCTCAGTGACTGATTTAGCCCTTTAGATTCCCGAAGAGCTGACTTTGCTTTTTCTGACAAAACTCACCATCAGAGAAAAACAAACATCTCCCCCTAGAACCTAATAAAACAAATTAGGTAGTAAGTGAAGCTAAGTGTTAAAAAAGCAACTGCAAAAAAAAAAAAGAGATGTCACAGTGACTGCAAAATGGCAACAAAGACACCACCATTAAAGTAATTGCAGCTGGTCGGAGCCCAAATAAGAATTAAATAGTCTAAAAAGGCAAGCCAGAACACAGCACAGAGAGCAAACCTACACAGAATTTCACAGGGCTGTGAGTATAAAAAGCATCAATAAGCTTGGAAAATTGAGGGAAACTGGAGTATACATCAGGATGGCCACAATAAGGCTGTAGTTGAAGTCATATGCCTTTTTGCACAAAGTACAAAGAATCATTTTCAAGATTATTTTTATCAGGCTGTGATGTAGCCTTTTGCTCCTCCACGAACACCATGACTACCTCTGTAGGCTATCAAAGCTATAAACAAATAACTTCTTGATTTGCACTTACGATCACAGATTACAATTCTGTATGATTTTTCTGCTGATTCCTTCTGCAGCCTGGCTGTTATAGAAAGAATGAACATTCTGAATTCTTTCCTCTGTGCTACTACCAAAACGCCATGAATTTCCAGTTCTCCCAGTACCTTAAATCTGTCACTGATGTTTATAAAGTTTCTCTTTTATTAAGAAAGCGTGTATATATGCATACAAAACGAAGTCAAGAACTACGGATAAATTCTTCCATCCCATACACATTATATTCCAAATATTTTTCTTTGTAGCATTATTTTTCCTCTGTGAGCTGCAAGATAAAGCTCCCTTTCTGTGTTCAGACAACCAGAGCTCAGGAATAGCTTCAGCAAATATTCCAGGACAGGGAATCCAGGAGGCTCAGTGCACAGCTGGCCCATGCTGGAGCACCTCTCCCACCCAGAGCAACCAGACCCACACCTGCCTATCTCCTACCTATACAGCCAACCATCTCCCACGTCAGTGCTCAGCCCCAGCTAATGGCCTTTCTTTTCCTCCTTTGTCCTCTGGCTCCTCACCTGCACACTGATTCAATAAAAAAAAAAAAACATACTCCTTGTTTTTTCCCTGGCTTTGTTTTCTGCCCTTTTAGTGAGCCGAATTGAGCCGCTGTGCCATGAAGTGGGTGACAGAAACACATGAGTTTCCTTCACGTGAAAGTGAGAGAGAAGGAGACAGCAGGCCTAAGGAACATCCCTCTGTTTTGGTAGGAGCAAGCCATTAATGCTGCACAGGTGTTTTCGTACCACCACATGATCCCTTTGTCTGTCATTCCCTTAAGCCAATGCCCATTTACCTAAACCTCATCAAATTACAAGAGAAAAAAAACCTGTAGAATTGAGAAGTTTGCAGTTTCTCCCGTTCTTCCCACAATCCTTCAACTTTTGATTTATTTATGTTTCGAGATCCTGGGGACAGGAGCCTATCAATGTGTGCTCGGTCTGTGCTGGAACAGCTGTAACCACATGGGCTAACTCAACTCCTACCCACACACAGAAAGCTCGGAAAAATGGTATTAAAAACCCTCTGGGACATGCAAAAAAAAAAAAAATAAAGAGAACTAAAACAATTTCCTGATATGAAAGAACCTGTTTAAAAAGGTATGGGATAATGGACTATGTGTCACAAGATAACAACCTCCAGCAGCAAGACCTAGAAGACATTCCTCGAGGAAAAGCACAATTAATTTTATTATACCCTGAGAAGAAAGTGTACCCATCGGTGTATTATTTTACTCATACTTTTCTTATACATAATGTTTTCTGAATAAAAAGGGTTACTTAGCAGCTTATTATTATTAAAATATGACACTGCCTGTGTCTCCTCAAGCAGCAAAAAACTCCACTCATATCCTCTGAAAAATCTTTTCATTTTTATAAGCCATCTGTCAACAGGTCATTTCTTCTCTGCCTTTCCTTTGATCATACATCCCTAATTTTCTCAATGTGGCAATTAATCCTTTCCCCCTGATTTTTATATAAAGATATTAGAAAACCCTCTGAAGCTTCTACATTGTACACTCAGCTAATGTATGCAGCCTCGTGTTCCTATAATTACCCCTTTGCTCTCCTCCTCTTTTCTCCCTTCCCTTTTACATATCATCTATCATATCCTCTTTCAACAGGACCACACGATCTCTTTGTGCTTGCTGAGCTCCTACCCTGTGCTCTACGAGCTGTCCTGTAGCAGATATAATCACCACCACCCACAATTCTGTTCCTCAAATTATCAATAGAAATCTCCAGTCTCCTTTTTCTCTGGCAAACTACACGATGCTATGTCTTCTGCTCATGCACTATGTTGCTATGAAAATGAGTGGTGTGGATGTCGGTGTGCTTAAAACTCTCCACTATTTCAGCACGTTGCCTTTTGCTTGCACTAGGTCTTATCCTCTTTAATAAAAAACTTTCCTAGAATGAATCTTTTGATAAATAGGTATGGAGATAGTCTCTGGGAAAATAAAATCATTCACTTAAGGAGAACTAGAATATTTAATGTGATTGGATACATCATCCTTCCCTGAGTATTCATTTCATGCACAAAATGCTTTTGATGCATTATACCTTTAGTGTCACAATAAAGAAATCTTCTTATTACTGAAGAACGATAAGAGAGTAAACAGCAGCTGTGTGATAGCACTGATGTAGCAGAACATATCCCCGCGAGGATTCTTGACCTTTCAGCCTCGGTTTTGAATGCTGCAGCTAAAAATATCTTTCCTCCACTGACAAACATTACAGCTACATGCTGCAGAATAGCAATGAGGAGCTTTATGCTCTAATGGTTTTACTATAAATAGAATCTCTTCAATGCTAAAAGCTCTTCATTAAAAGGATTAGTGACTACAACACACAACAGGAACTACTGATACCAAACCTCAGGCTTTGTAGCACAGGCTGATTTTAAAAGTACTAGATTTCAGATTTCCAAAGTAACTGTGTAATTTGGTCAGTAAAGCAGAAAGAAAAAGCTTTCTCTTCCCCATGCAATGTTCTGGAGAGCTGTCTGTGATATAAAATTAATATTTTGAGGAATCTGCTTCCTAGTATTCTCATTTTCTCCAGTTCAATGCCAAATTGACTGTATAATGCAATGTCAAAATGAAGCACAAAGTCGCAACAAAACCGATGTCAGTATTTGAGTATAACAAATGATCACTTATCTGTTGGAGCAGAAAGACTTTTTTTTCCTGCCCAGTTTAAGACAGGGACACAAACTGTCACAAGGCTGGGCTGTGGCTCTGCAGCACTCAGCCACGCTGCGGTAAAAGCCACTCTCGGGGGCTGAAGCAGGAGAGTGGCAAAGGCAGGAGTGACAAGGAGACGAGCAGAATGTGAGCCCCACTTACCATTGCAGGATAAACACTTAACAAAGACAGCATCAGGAGGTTACTTTGAGGCATATTGGCACACAAGCCATCAGACTGATGTCTCAAAAATATATGCCATGGGAAAGAGAACGGAGACAAGATGTAAATCAACGCAGAAAGAAGCCACATTTGTTAAATGATGAGTTATCCCAAAGTAGCAACAGCAAAAGATTGGCTAGGATGTCAGAAATTTTGAGGAAGAAATATTACTTGCTACATTAAACAAATTTACTACTAACTCTTCTTAGACATAAGTTTGTCAAATACCCTGTTAACAAAAACACTGAGACAGGAAAACAGCACAGCTGAGCAAGGACCTGCTGGTCAAACTGAGGGAAGAGAAGGAAAAGTACAGGCAGTGGAAGCAGGGATGGGTGGCCTGGGGAGAATATAGGGATGCCATCCAGACGTGCAGGGATCAGACCAGGAAAGCCAAGGCACAGATGGAACTGAACTTGGTGAGGAATGTAGAAAATAACCAGAAAGGGTTGCAGGTGCATTGGCCAGAAAAGAATGGCCAAGGAGACTGTACCCCCTCTAAGAAATGAGAAGGGTGAACTGGCTACAACAGACATGGAGAAGGCTGCGGTACTCAACGAGTTCTTTGTCTCAGTCTTCACTGGCAGTCCTACACCTCACACATCCCTGAACCTCTAGGAAGGAACCAGGGGAGCCAAGAACTGCAAGCAGAGGATGTTCGAGACTACCCCATGAGACTGAATGTGTAGAAGTCTATGGGGCTGGATGACACGCATCCTAGGGTCCTGGCTGATGTAGTTGGCATGCGACACTCCATCGTATTTGAAAAGTTGTGGCTGTCAGGTGAAGTCCCCAGTGACTGGAAAAAGGGAAACATCACTCCCATTTATAAGGAAGGGAGAGAAGAGCTGGGGAACTGCAGGCCAGGCTTCATGTCTGTGCCTGTGAAGATAGTGGAGCTGATCCTCCTGGAAGCTATGTTAAGAGACATGCAAGACAAGGAGGTGATCCGAGACAGCCAGCACTGCTTCACGAAGGGCAGATTGTGCCTGACCAATCTGATGGCCCTCTATGATGGAGTGATGACATTGGTGGATAAAGGAAGGGCAACTGATGTCATCTACCTGGACTTTCTGCAAGGCCTTTGACACAGTCCTGCACCACATCCTTATCTCTAAATTGGAGAGATATGGATTGAAGAGTTCACTAGTCAGTGGGTAAGGAATTGGTTGGAAGGCCGCAGCCAGAGAGTTGTGGGAAATGGTTCTATGTCCAGGTGGAACGGAGTGGTATTCCCCAGGGGTTCATCTTGGGACCAGTGCTCTTTAACATCTTTATCAATGACAGATGGTGGGATCAAGTGCCCCCCCACTAAGTTTGCTGATGACACCAAGCTGAGTGGTGCAGTTGATATGATCAAAGGAAGGGTTGCCATCCAGAGGGACCCGGACAAGCTCGAAAGGTGGGCCCATGTAAACCTAAAGAGGTTCAACAAGGCCAAGTGCAAGGTGTTGCCAATACCAGAAGGTTACCTCTTTACAGCACCTTGGTGTATCTGTGAAAATGTTACTTCAGAAAGCCCCAAAACACAACAGACAAAAAAACTAAAGCAAATCACAATAAAAAAAAATATAATGAAAGACTGGTGTACTTATCAAGCCTTCAGACCAGTCAAGTTTACTCATAATTCAGTGATCATCTGTCTATGGACCTATTGAATAACTTCAGTTGACAAAACAGAGCATCATTGGATTGTCCATCAATTCTAATAAATTCTATCCCTTGTCCTTTGACTTTTTATTTCTGTGGTTGTACAAATACGCTTTTCCTTCAGCATTTTTAACTTGTTTGCACTAAAGCACACATAGGGAGGTAATTCAGAATTATTATTTTTTTTTTTAATAAAAGGCAGAGTACGAGTTAGTTGGAACTAATGGCAGATTTCATCTGGCCATCTGAAAATCCATTCTGGATTTTCCTCTTTTATATTTGTTTATTGTTAGAAAACAGAAATTTTATACAACAAACCAAATTCAGATTACCAAAATAACTAAGAATATATTTTTTCTCTGATATTTAGACAAATGGCAAATTTTGATCCCTATCAAAATTTCTAATATGCAGAGCTACATACTTTTTTCATTTTAAATTAGAGGATTTGCTACTAACATGCCATATGCTGTGTGATATGTTTAACAGAATGTTACACTTCTAATTGCATACCAATCAAGGGCTCATATTTTCCAACAATTAGTGGAGTAAAATATAAATTTCCTAGCATAGTAGGTGCTTTCAGGCATCCAACAGAACCTACAATATTTTAATCTACACATCCTGGAAATATTTTAATCTACACATAAAATCACAAACATGATTTGTCTTCAGTGAGAGACTTCCATGCATAGAACACTGAAGAAGAAAGGATGGGGAGGAAGGAGAATAAAAGATCAATTTCTGCTTTGAATACTACCTTCTTAAATTTCTATCATCTCCCATAAAAGTTCTAAGATAGTCAACTGCAGAAATGGGGTAGAGATCCCAGGTGGCATTTTATTGGAGTGGGATGGGGCTTAGGTTGTTGGGGAAGGGTGGTGATAACAAGGTCTATCTATTTATAATGCCTCAGCCTTCTATAATGAAGATTCCCTACTAACAGGGGTTGAAAGGAAGATCCCATCCTAACAGGTGTTGAAAGAAGGAACTACTCAGCTATTTAATCACAGGGATGATACAGAATGAGCATCTCTGAACATCTGAAAATCACCCAGTTTTCCAGTAAGTCTATAAAACTAAATGTTCTATATTCTTGTCAATTACAGGTAGTTTGAATGAGGAATGTGAATGGAAAAATCCAGAAACTATAGGTAGATTTTAATCATTTCTACCTTCTTAGGCAGAAGATGGAATCCAATGCTGATATTTAAGATACAGTTTTAGAAAGTTTTAAAGATATTGCATGATGACATTAGCTTGCTTTTTATTTGTATCTATTAACTTACTTGCTGATAGTCAAATTTCACTGACAAGTGATGAGTCTTCCCATTAGATCATTTATTATTTATGACAGAGCAGGAAAGAACTGCTTAATGAACAGCCAGATGACTCAGATTCATTTTATTCTCTATTTCAAAATACAAAGAATCCTAAATGACTTTTCACCTAGACATTATTACATACAAGTAAAATTTTACTAAACAAAATATTTACTTGTATTCATTTCAGTGCTTACAAACTTTAATAAACTCAGTTTGCCATCAGAATATGAAGTAATGACAACCAAAGACGGTCTAATCATCACATATAAAAACAGGTTTAATTTGCTATTAATTGCCAGATAAAATGTACTCAGATTTAATTTCTAGAGAAATGCTCAGGGCAATTCCACTTCAGCACTGAAAATATCGGAATGTGCACTTTCATCTCCTGTTTCCTTCACATTATCTCAGCTCCTCAGCTAAATGAAATCTCTGGATTGCTTTGATACCTTCATCTCCAAATTTAGACAAGCAGCAGCTGTATAACAAGTTCATACTGTNCCCCCCACTAAGTTTGCTGATGACACCAAGCTGAGTGGTGCAGTTGATATGATCAAAGGAAGGGTTGCCATCCAGAGGGACCCGGACAAGCTCGAAAGGTGGGCCCATGTAAACCTAAAGAGGTTCAACAAGGCCAAGTGCAAGGTGTTGCCAATACCAGAAGGTTACCTCTTTACAGCACCTTGGTGTATCTGTGAAAATGTTACTTCAGAAAGCCCCAAAACACAACAGACAAAAAAACTAAAGCAAATCACAATAAAAAAAAATATAATGAAAGACTGGTGTACTTATCAAGCCTTCAGACCAGTCAAGTTTACTCATAATTCAGTGATCATCTGTCTATGGACCTATTGAATAACTTCAGTTGACAAAACAGAGCATCATTGGATTGTCCATCAATTCTAATAAATTCTATCCCTTGTCCTTTTACTTTTTATTTCTGTGGTTGTACAAATACGCTTTTCCTTCAGCATTTTTAACTTGTTTGCACTAAAGCACACATAGGGAGGTAATTCAGAATTATTATTTTTTTTTTTAATAAAAGGCAGAGTACGAGTTAGTTGGAACTAATGGCAGATTTCATCTGGCCATCTGAAAATCCATTCTGGATTTTCCTCTTTTATATTTGTTTATTGTTAGAAAACAGAAATTTTATACAACAAACCAAATTCAGATTACCAAAATAACTAAGAATATATTTTTTCTCTGATATTTAGACAAATGGCAAATTTTGATCCCTATCAAAATTTCTAATATGCAGAGCTACATACTTTTTTCATTTTAAATTAGAGGATTTGCTACTAACATGCCATATGCTGTGTGATATGTTTAACAGAATGTTACACTTCTAATTGCATACCAATCAAGGGCTCATATTTTCCAACAATTAGTGGAGTAAAATATAAATTTCCTAGCATAGTAGGTGCTTTCAGGCATCCAACAGAACCTACAATATTTTAATCTACACATCCTGGAAATATTTTAATCTACACATAAAATCACAAACATGATTTGTCTTCAGTGAGAGACTTCCATGCATAGAACACTGAAGAAGAAAGGATGGGGAGGAAGGAGAATAAAAGATCAATTTCTGCTTTGAATACTACCTTCTTAAATTTCTATCATCTCCCATAAAAGTTCTAAGATAGTCAACTGCAGAAATGGGGTAGAGATCCCAGGTGGCATTTTATTGGAGTGGGATGGGGCTTAGGTTGTTGGGGAAGGGTGGTGATAACAAGGTCTATCTATTTATAATGCCTCAGCCTTCTATAATGAAGATTCCCTACTAACAGGGGTTGAAAGGAAGATCCCATCCTAACAGGTGTTGAAAGAAGGAACTACTCAGCTATTTAATCACAGGGATGATACAGAATGAGCATCTCTGAACATCTGAAAATCACCCAGTTTTCCAGTAAGTCTATAAAACTAAATGTTCTATATTCTTGTCAATTACAGGTAGTTTGAATGAGGAATGTGAATGGAAAAATCCAGAAACTATAGGTAGATTTTAATCATTTCTACCTTCTTAGGCAGAAGATGGAATCCAATGCTGATATTTAAGATACAGTTTTAGAAAGTTTTAAAGATATTGCATGATGACATTAGCTTGCTTTTTATTTGTATCTATTAACTTACTTGCTGATAGTCAAATTTCACTGACAAGTGATGAGTCTTCCCATTAGATCATTTATTATTTATGACAGAGCAGGAAAGAACTGCTTAATGAACAGCCAGATGACTCAGATTCATTTTATTCTCTATTTCAAAATACAAAGAATCCTAAATGACTTTTCACCTAGACATTATTACATACAAGTAAAATTTTACTAAACAAAATATTTACTTGTATTCATTTCAGTGCTTACAAACTTTAATAAACTCAGTTTGCCATCAGAATATGAAGTAATGACAACCAAAGACGGTCTAATCATCACATATAAAAACAGGTTTAATTTGCTATTAATTGCCAGATAAAATGTACTCAGATTTAATTTCTAGAGAAATGCTCAGGGCAATTCCACTTCAGCACTGAAAATATCGGAATGTGCACTTTCATCTCCTGTTTCCTTCACATTATCTCAGCTCCTCAGCTAAATGAAATCTCTGGATTGCTTTGATACCTTCATCTCCAAATTTAGACAAGCAGCAGCTGTATAACAAGTTCATACTGTAGGACTATCCAAGTTAATTTGCTTAAAGGTTCATTGATTATCATGGCACGGTGTATGAACAGCTTTGCAGATTAAAACTCCAGGTAAAAGACAGGGGTAAATGCCATCTGTGGTCTTTACATAAATTAGGTAATGCTACTGGATTATTACCAAATTGCTGGCACCAATGCAGTACTAAAGATATTTTCGAAGTGAACAGGAATAATTAAGAATGATGCTACATGGTACCTCACAGCTCTTTGCAATCTCACACGTTGTTTTAGAAACAATTTATTACAATAACAGAAGGAAATCTGCAAAGTTTTGTCCTGTATGATTATCAAGTATTTGATTTTTCCACTCCCTGAAAACAACAGAAGAATTTCATTGTGTGCCACTCTGCCTTTTGAAGAACAGCTTCCAGATTACCATCTCTAATCCTGTTCACAAACTGCCTCCGCTGTCAGACACGTATTGCTTAATACGTGCTAAACAGGCCTCCTCTGCCTCTTCTCATTTTTACTGGGCTGAATTATGCACAGCTTTCTGAATGGACATCCTGCACCAAAAATATGTGCTGCGACAGCCAGAAAGCCAAAACAACTTCTCACAAGTAAACAGTCCTGAACTGTCATTGTCATTCCTTATCACGCATCATGCTAGCGTACTTTTTACCTTCGGTGTCTACTGCTTCTGCAAAGATTCCTGATGTCTTAGTTTCTAACTGAAACAGAAGTTTCTTTTTCTCATAGTGTCTGGTATGAGGCTATGTGCTGGTCCTAGAAGAAAAAACAAAGGTGATAACATACTGATTGTTTATACTGTTACTTGGCAGCACTGAACAGAGCCAAGGACATTTCAGTCTCTCAGCTTCTTGTATTCAGCCAGCAAAGGGGTTGGGGTAGCACAGGGAGCTGGGAGGTGACAGGACCCAAACTGTCCAAAGTGATATTCCGTACCATATGACATCATGTAAATATAAGCAAGGGGAGTTAGCTGGGGAGCAGTTGCTGCTTGGGGACTGGCTGGGCATCAGTCAGTGGGTAGTGAGCCCCTGCTTTGTGTATCACTTCGTGCTATTTCTGTTTACTCTTTCTGTCTTAGTGAATAGTTTTTACCTCCACCCACAAGTTCTACTGTATTTTCTCCTAATTCTCTCCCCTGTCCCACTGGGGGTGGTGGGGTGAGCGAGTGACTGTGTGGTACTTAGCTATCCACTGGGTCAAACCACAACATCTGAGTATTACTGGCTCCAAAGAAATACATGGATTGTAGTACATTCTCTCACAAAGGCAAAAATTGAAGGAGAATATCCAGAAATTCAAGTAACAGTGTGATGGGTTCACTCTGGCCAGCTACCAGATAGCCCCTGAGCCCATCTCACTGTCCCTCCTCATGGGACAGGAGGAGGAAAAAGGAGGAAAATCTTGTGTGTTGACATAAATACAAGTGAGAGTCTCAGCCCCAGCCACTCTCGGCCACTCCTTCCTCCTCACACGCTGCCCTGCTCCAGCGGGGCCCTGCCCCGGGCTGCAGCCCTTCAGGAACACCCTGCTTCCATGGGGCTCCCCACAGCTGCTGAATTTCCAGCTAGCAATACCAAGTGACTTGAGAAGCGATACTACATGAAACACATCTGATTCTGTACTTAGAAGGACAACACGAATCACCTGAATAGACGAGTATCACCATGTCACTCAGAATTCAAACCAAGATAACAGGAAAAATGTTACATATCTGACCATTTAGCAGTGGAGCTGCAGGCATCAGTCCAGTTCTCACTAGAGAGCTAGTGAGATGCAGGCCTCGAATGGATGGTTTTCTCAGCATTTGGTCAAGTAATAGCAAAAAGGGGCATTTTCTTCAAAAAATATCTCCTACAGCAACACCATCGGTCCAGCCAGGGCAATGCCACAGACTTGGTGGATTCTGCGTCCTTCCTGCTGTCCGGAGAAATGACTCTCCAAGTCCCACAGAACATCTTCTTCAGTGTTTGCTAAGGAATATTAAGCGATGGAAAATCCCGGAGAAATGGGGATTTCTAATCAACTGATAAGCCTTACTCTACCTGAAATACAAACACTTTTTCATAACATCGTATTGTTCTCTGACAGAAATAAGGCCTGATACTGCTTTACTATAGTCTTACTCAGAAAGTTCAGTGGCCAAAGTGTGAAATGTAATTAAAATTTTTGTCTGAAAGCTTTGATGGTTTAATTGTTTTGTATTTACTCAGAGCAACTACATTATTATCCATCTTAAACTTTCAAGATCCTGTTATGCTGGAGGAGTCTGCAGCCACCTGCTGAGCACTTTGTTGTAGTCGGATACCAGCAAAATCCACATTGGTCTTAGTACATAAACTTTGAAATGAGCCAGAAGGTTTAACAGGCTGGATTTACTACAACATCACCAGTTTCAGACTAATGCTTGTGAGGGAGGCAATGTTGGTCTCGATAGCCTACATCATGTTCTGTGAAATACTAAATATTCACTGTAATTTCAGTGAATTTCAGTGATTAATAGGAGATGGCAATAGATAATCTTTAAGATGAAAGCACAAATTCACTTTATTAAGGTAGAGATTATTAAGGATCCATGTCAGGAATGATCCTACTGAAGAGCTAGCCTTGTCATGCAGATCTCAGAAAAAAAATACTTTGCAACAGACACAGATAAAGGCTACTGGGATGCTTGTGGGGCAGGCAATAAAAAATCATGCTATCAAGGCGACTAGGAGAGTTAGTCCTGACTTGTTTTGAAATGTACCAAATAAAGAGGAAGAGTGAAAAAGAGCAAACTTCAGAGACTGAGAAAAGCTATTTAAACTAAAGAACAATATTGACACGAGAACAAAAGGGCTGGAAATGAGTCACAAATAAATTTAATCTTTAAATTCCTACTCACAGTGAGGTTCTGAGACACAGCTCAATAAGTTTATAAAAGGCTCTCCAAACAAAATTATATTGAGACACCCTCTGCAATCTACTTCTGAATTAAATAACACAAAGATGTATATTTTATGTTATTATATTAATTCTAAACAACATGCAGACAACACAAATCCTATCTATTAAGTACCCATAAACAGAAATAATTTCTTCCAAATACATTCCAACTGTTAACAAAAATAGTTCATAAATAGTGAATAGTGAGAATATTGCTCTTTAATACCTTCATCCGGAGCAGATGTTCACAAACCCACTGGTTGCTGCAACAAGTTATACAAAATCATAGTCGCTAGGAAACCAGAAGAGGTCATTTTGCCTCTTTAGCAGTAAAAGTTCAGGATGAACTACAATCAACAGCTGTTTTCTGGTCTTATTTTTACCTAGTCTCAAAATTTTGACTACTTTCATCACTCATTTTTTATTTTGCTTCACAATCATTATCTTGCAATTTCATAAGTGAGGAAAAACAGTATGTTGTCTTTCTAGAACTGAAGCATGTAGGGGGAAAATGGGATAGTAAAGAAGAGATGTGGTAATTGGGAATTCAATGCCACGAAGGAGCCCACTAGTCAGCACAGTGTGGGTACCCTCAGCTCTCAGTTTGTGGGAGTTATGCATTCAGGCCTAAACTTCTGGGCAGAATGGGTAAACTACAAATATACTGCATTTCAAATAAGGGCCCAGACTCCAAATGCTTTAATATATACATCAATGTACTTATACAGGTGTAACCCAGCCTACCCATCTGAGCTGTGAGGAAGGCAAGGACCCAGACGAGATGCACAGAGCTGCCCATGTCCCCAACTCAGCAGTGCTTGACTGGAGTCTGGAGCTTGGCTGCCAGCTCTGAGCCTTCGTGTTCCACTATAACAAATTTACTCCCACAGCTGGGACCACTGCTCAAAGACTTCCAACCAGAAACACTCTGGGCTGGCAGCCCCTATTTCTGTTCTGAAGTTTCTGATTTATGGTCCCCAGTTCTTTAGGCACCCAGGCTTTTCCTTTAGCTTGAACAACCCAACCCCACCATTCATTCAGATAACTGACACTTGACAGTTTATCAAAGCGCAGAAATGTAATTATCTCTTGATACTTCTTTTAATTATTTAAGATTGCTGCTGCTGCTGCCTTTTTTTCCCTGAAGTTTTCACATGAGGCAACCAATTATTTTTCTCTGTGTAATTCCAGACAGTGCCGAGACATTTTACCCTTTCTATATACGACTAACAATTTTAATTAAGATTCTTATTTCACGTCTTGTCTCTGGCCTTGATATAAGTTCTTTAATAGTTCAGTACATGTCCGATACTATTAAACCACAACTTTTATGACCCTACTCAAAATGTAATGAGTAACAGAAAACAACTATTGTATCTTTTGATGAAAGCCTTTTTGTACAAAGCCATTCATCAGAATAAATTTGCTCAGTTCTTCTTTTATACCCTAAGATGCAAAGTAAGTAAATAAATAAATAAATAACCCTTCTCTTTTTGTAACTTTTTATAGAGTATCCAGAGGTAATCAGAAATGTTACTGAAGTGAGTCTGAATTTCTGCAAGAAAATACATAGTAAAATAAGTTCACTACTGAGCATGAAGCACCAATGAACAACAATCATAGATTGGGATGGATTTTCTTCTTGTCTGGCTTCCTTTGTAAAAATCAAATTGTTTAATGATTCAAATGAATCAAATCAAATTAGCCTCTTCCTGGCCTAGAAGTGCAAAATCTCTCTTTAAAAAAAAAAAAAAATTAATATATATTAACTCTTAATACAAAGGTCTGGTATGCAAAATAATGCAAAATAAAAACAAAAGTAAAATCAAAAAGTTTGAACATCAATATATCAAAGAGACAATGAATAGAATGGATGGGCTAAGAAAAACAACAACATGGAAAAAAAGGAGATGGAAAAATAAATCTCTTAAGCTAGAAAACAGACATCTAGCAGACAATGCTTAGAGAGAGAGAGAAAAAAAAAAGCACTAAGAATGAGAAGTGAAGAGGAAATGAGAGGACTTCAGTCAAAGCTTGTATTTTCTCATACAGATCTGTGTGTTGCAGTCCATGCTCATGCTGTTGAGGTTTTGACAGTTGGAAGCTATTAATTTCAGCATTACAAGGCTTATTGAGGTGGATTTATGTTCCTTCTAGTCATTAATTCACTTCTGCTTCCTTGATGAAATAAGAGACTACTTCAGAACGAACACTGCAAATTAAACCTTGCCCCAGAATGTTCACCAGAGAACTTCTGCTGATCACAGACCAGGCCGGCTGCAACTGCAGGGTCAAAACACATTAAGAGTGTGGGTGTGTGCGCCCACACACAAATACTTTTTTGTTGGTTTTGTTGCTTTTGGCAAAATACAATAATAAAAGGAAAAGTTTTCATTGAACTTGTTTACCTATGAACTTCTCTAAACTTCCACTGAGCACATCTGTGCTTTTCCCCAGAAGATGCCATAATGCAGTCAAATGACACACTCTATTAGTAAGACAGTCTCATCCAAAGTCCAGAGTAGTCAGTGAAAAGACTGCCTTCATCTACAACACTCATGTCATTCAGTTCCAAGAATACACCTTCTTTTTTGAAAGAGAAATAAAACAAAAGCTAAAAAATGTAACAAGCAGACAACGAAGAATGCCCTCTGGAATAAGGCCTCCTTTCTTGCTTACTGCCTGAAACCAATTACACGTTGAACCTGTCCTACATAGGCTATAAAGAATATTCCTACACTACAATTAGCATATTTTCCATTTCTCATTCTCTACACACTTAACTGTACAATTCATTTAATTGCTGGGTAATTAAAATCCTGCCTGATCAAAGCATCTTTCTTGCCTCTTTTGTTAATACATACATCTTCTGATCTTTTTTCCTTTATTCTTTTTTAATTGTCCACAAGCTGAATTGTATTTTTCTATATTTTATTCATATAGCAGCTTCTGTGTCCATCAAAATAACAGAAATCTATTTCTCTGCAGATTCACTGATACTTTTCACTGACTGCTTTACAAGACAGCTTCTTTGTCTTTTCCATCTTCTTCCTTACAATTGTACGCCTCTTTTTGAAAATGTAACTCATTTCCTTGATTATTTCGATAGCTTTTCATTTTTAATTTGGATATTCAATTAATCCATTATTCAATTTGCTTCTAACAATACCTATAACATTAAGCACCTTGCTTTAACTGTGCAGCAATTTATCATCCTTAATCACCTGTTATGGCTTAACTGCAACGTTGTAGGCAATATTCCTACAAAGAAGTAACCTATGCCTACATTTCTTCTGTTGTTTTGCTTTAAAAAGACAATAAGGTTTTGTAAAATAAAATACTCAAAACAAATCACTCATTGCAAGAAAATGTATTAGTTGCCCATCCACGGCTCACACTTGAATGAGTTAATGCTCTTGTTACCACACCATTCTGGGTTTTTTCTTCCCTTTCATATCAAATCAAATACCATTACGTGGTAGTTTCCTTTCCACTGGTATTTCTGCTCTAAGATTGTAAAAAAAATACTCATGCATCCATAAAAATTAATTGCATTTATTAACAGTTACCATTCAGTATGTTTCTTATGACAAAAGTCACCCCATTTCAGCAACCTCTCCCCCTCCTTGTAACCTGGTCCTCTGACAGATGTCTGTCAATAAGTCAGCTCTCTTTCCTATGCCTTAATTTTGCTAAATTAAAGAAATTTGTATCAGAGAAGGTACAGTTCAAAGCAAGCAAGGCTGTATCAGCTGCCCAAGTAGTGAACACTGAACCCAGCTGCCGGGTTTACCCAGCTTTTGATACCTGAGCTGAATTTGTTCAACGTAGTAAGATAACCCTATAAAATAAACACAAACCCAACAATAATCCTTGATCACCTCCAAAACACATTTTTTCCCACTCTGGTTTGATTTGAGCTTTTCTGTAAGAGGCTTCCCATGGGAGGTTCCATTAGAGACCTGCACAGACATCAAACACCTTTCTTCACAGCTGAATCACACGGGTAGCTCAGAGCAACACTTAATCAATTCCTCTCCAATCACTTCAGACAGCTGAACTTCTAGCAGATCTCTGTGTTATTAGTCTCAGAACAGATAACCTTCCTTTCTGGACTTCATCCATTTCAGTTATGGTACTTAGATTTTTGAGATTATCTATCGATTCCTGTGTGGTAGCCTCATCGAGATGGTGGTGCTCATCTCTGAGCCATCAGCATATTTCATCTGTTTATTCCCACACTTTTTTTTTTTTTTTTTAAACAACAAAAAAAATCACTAACAGTTCACACTGGCGAAATTGCAAAAGAATGATCCTAGACCAATACTTACACTCCGTCAGCATTTATTACTTCATTTTCCATCCAGCCTCTTCCCACTGCTTTGTTAGAAATGCTGGGTCTGTGGCTTCAGCTACCAGTTCTTCAGAAATCTGAGATGGAGGTAACCACTGGCACTCAACCCAGCCTGTCTCAAGCTATCTGCCTTCACATAGGAGATTTTGTTACTTTATTTTCACGTGATGGTGTTCTGTTTATCCTTGGTACCTTCTATTTGAAATCACTACTGGTCCAGCTATGTCTAAAACCCTTCCTCTTCAAGTTTTTCCTCTCAGTTTGGAGTAACCAAGGCTTTGGTAAGAATTAGAAGCAACAGCTGATTCAAAGCATGTCACACAATAGCATGTTTTGACATGTGAGAATACTAGTTTTGTGCCAGATGCCCTAGTTCTTATCAAGTTAGTCCTTTTTTAAGTGTACTACCCCAGTCCCTTAACACTTCCCAGTAACTAAAGCATGTTGCTTGTTTGACATTGCCAAAATATCCTCCAAAACAGCCTGCACACAAGCTGTTAAGATACGAAAGTGTCACCTCTCTTACATCTTAAAAATGAAAAACCTGAAGATTTTTCTAAATGGAAAAGAAAGGTTGGTTACGTAGTAAAATCCATTTGCTGCCAGATTGTTTCTCAATTTCCATCTTGCAATGAATCAGACTGTGATTCTCTACCTCACAGGCAGCATCCTCTTTAAATTTTCTGGCTAACACTCTTGGTTGCACCTTTCTACTAATGGCAATGGCCATTCTACTGTAAACCTAAAACAGAAATAACTTACGAATATTTTAGTTTGATAAATAAATAGAATAATATTTCTAATATTTTTGAAGGACAGACATTCATACACCCTCCGGGTCTCTCCATATTCCCAAGCTTATCCCCATACATAGTTTACCCACATGATCTTGTGGAGGGCCTGAGTGTTTTGGCCATGAACAGAAAAAACAAAACTGCTTCCTTACAGTTCTCCCTTAAAAGTATTCTTTTAACAAACACCCAGATAGCACTGGAATTTCAAACATGGAGGATGAGCAGCGTTGTAGGACTGCCCTGACTAAAGCAGAACTGTTAACAATAATCACGTCTGCAGACATCTGGCTCTTTTTAACTGGGCCCTTGGGGACAACAAGCTGTCAGGGTGTCACGATAGCATCCAAAGCACAGGCTTAGAGATGTATGGTTTTATCACCTTCTCACTGACAGATACTTTAAAATATTTTCCTCTGTATTCAGGACGGGGTGATTTGACACTGCTGCAATCCCTAAGAGTTAATTACATAAACTATGACAGGAAAGATTTAATTATGGTCTAAGGTCAGACTGGAAAATGCAAAATAAATTGCACGAGTAGTTTCAGTAATTAATTTTAAGAGCCATGAAATATATAAGCTATGAAAAAAATTCTAATTTGATGTTCTTTAAAACAAACAATATATTATTAAGGTAATTTCTTTAATAAGTAATACTTCCATAAGATATTTTGTTAAACTTAACCAGATAGAACTTCTAAGCAAGCTGTCCTGGACTCCGTTTTCATTAAACACTTCAAAATAGTTTTAAATCCACTGCTCCTCTTGATGCCAATTACCCACAAGGGACAATTTAAAACCACCCTTCAGTTCTGACTTTTTGAGTTTAAGTACAATATGCCTGCATGATGCAAGTAGACCAACAATTTACGGTGAACCAACAACAAAATGGGTAGTATTCTCTACCTGTAAGTAAATAACTAAGGCTTGGGATATTAACCACCACTTTCCTTAATTCTGATCTGGAGAGCATTCAACAGTACTGTTAGTTTTCCCCTCAATCACACACCAGAAAATGAAATGTACTGCATTATGAACTGCATTTAACTCCATGATTGAGTTAAATGCTATCAACTGCTATTAAAATTCGTATTTTTTCAGAAGGAAGAAGCAATGAATGAATGAAATGAGTGAATGAAATAAAAGAATGAATGAAAACAAAAAGGCTTTGCCTGTGGCGATGCTTGACATTTGCATGGTTCCTAGAATGTTACTGCAAGTACTGTCATTAAAGTTTATGTAAAATCATTGGTTTCCAGTTCTTCAGTCAGTTTTTACAGGGAAAGAAAACTAAATATTTGTCCTACATGTTAGGACATGTATCACTTCAATTGTTTACAATTCTACATTCTTCAATCACACTTCTCCAATAAATGCTACGCATATGAAGACCGCCAGGAAAACCATCTTCACCTTGTGCTTGCAGCCAGCGACAGAAGTTAAGCTGCTTTTGCTTTACATAGGAGGGGAATCTCGAAAAAAGTTTCTGCTGTGAAATTTGTGTACAGCACACAAAATGCTGGGAATCTCTGGTTTTAGAGGCACTTCTCAAATGTGAGTGTAGGAATATCCTGGGTCCGTCCTACTCCAGGTTTAATCAAAAGCCTATTTCAAGTTCAGTCTATTTCAAGTTCAGTAACAACATTTTGTGCATGGCATTTGTACCTATGATAATTTTGCTATAAAATGCAGAAGAGTACCATCGAACTGCTAAGTGTTTGGTCTCCAAATTTTGCTTGCCTGCAAAAGTTTGCAACATAAATCAAATAAAGATCGAAAAAATATTGCACTGCAAGGAATTATATTTGCTTCCATCTGATCATTTCCAAATCTAACCACAGGATTTGTACGACATATGCCTTGGAAGAGTCATAGTTCTCCTCATTAAACTTTGCAGGCTATGTTTCCTTGATTTGATGATATTAATATATGCACCTTAAAACCACATCTATTCCTACATTTGGTTTGTTGCCCAGCAGTAAGAAGAAAATATGTCATAAATTTTAAGAGAACGTTGAACTTGCTGGTGTTGAGCAAGATTATGTTTTTCAATTACATGTGATTTACTAACCTCGCTAATAGACAACTTCATTTCCCAGAGATGTCCTAAATCTTAAAATCAATTTTAACAACATATTAAGAACTCTCTCTCTACCCTCTGACATATTTTCTTTTTTATGATTCGTCATGTTTTAAATACTTTTTCCTTCCAATCATTTAATCACACAAAATCACAATCGACACTGCCCACTAAGAGCCACTTTTTCCTCCATCTGACAACGTTCAGAGCTGACTTCTAACCTTTACACCAAAATTTCAGTGCCATTAACTTTTAATACTGCTCTTTGCAATGCATTTGATGAAACAAAGACAGGATTGTCAAATTTACATGAAGAATTATTTCAATATACTTTTATCATTTTAGAAATGTAGTGTTAACTCTAATATGAATAAAGCATGTCAAATTTAAAAGGAATTTTTAAGTCCAGCTTTTATAATTTTGAACAAGAGCCAGTCATTTTTTAATCAAAACCATGTTAAATATTCATTAATGTTTCAATGTGAGCACTTTTAATAAAGTAAACCCTTCAATGTAACCATCAATATAGGAAAAGCCTTGAGTAATCATAAAATCAATTTTGTTGCACAACACTAGGGCAACATTTCTTAGCCAATAAATTCAAAGGTTGTGTTACAATGATGGCTAATATAAGGAACATTGACATTGAAGTTCTAGTTAATCTTTCTTAAAGAAAAGAAAATCTCAAAGCAAAGCAAGGTCGTGACTACAGAGTGTGATATTAAGAGAAAAAAAAACCACAGGTGGCTGCCTGTGCCATACGACATTAAACTTGTCAATAACATCAAAAAATTCAGAGAGGCAGAATGATAAAAGAACATTTGTAAAATATTGCCTTATTAATTATACACATTAAAATGATAGCTCTCTTTAGGTAGAAATGTTAACTGTCAAAGACCATTTAAGATAGCTTGCATAAGGTTATCTCATTGTTGGTACTCAGCACAGACCACTATCACTAAAAGGTTGATTTGTACAAGACAGTTAAGGTCTATAATAAACCATAAATACCATTTCCATCACTACAAACTAACAGGAAAAGAAAAAAGAAACACAGAAAAACAGAGTGTGCATTACATCTTGGATGATTTGGAACACATAACACTTTACTACGGCTATAACTGTTGAATACAAGACATATTCTGGCTAAAATGTCGACTGGAAGACAATGAGTCTCCCTGTCTTAATGTGTGTGTGCACATACTCTTGATTGTCCAAACATCCCAACAACTCATTATTCCCACCTGCTCAATTGAAATGGCAGTCTTTTAATTCCCCAGCCATCCCATACACAAATAAAAACAAAATCAGGCTGTATTGCCATGGTACACTTTCTGAGGGACCCCAGTAGCCCACCTCACGATGACTGCCAATAGGTTTACCTGGCTGCAATGGGGTGAAATCAGGCAGCAAAGACTGAACTACGGAATATTTGAAGTTATATCTCATTGGAAGATAAAGAAATTTCTCCATTGTTTTTTGATCTTCACTTTTGCTTATGTTTCCAAGCAAAATCAGGCAATTAATCAATACTTTCTAATAATTTTTTGCAGTGAGCTACAGCTCCTACATGGGCATATTTCTTGTGTTATACAAACAGGATAATATATGCAATAGTAATTTCAAATTGAGAAATTATTTATTTTATTATAAAAATAAACCAGACTTGCAAAACAAGTATTTTCTGCTGCCAGAACTTTCCAAAAGGACATATATATACATATATATATGTTGCAGCAAACCAAGTATTTGAGATCCCAGAGGATCTCCCTTCCCCTGCTTTATTTGATACAGAAAATTACAATGTAGACTATAAACAACCAACAGACTGTGTCAAAAAATTTTGCAGGTATGAGGCAGAGAACATCACAGTTCTGGGGGGCATTCCAATGTTCTGACAAGTACAGTAACTGCAACTCTTTAACTGAATTAAGCAACAACATGAGAAATTACCAACTGCACAGGCAGGTTTTATTGCAAATCAGTGCTGCATTCATGATTTCTGAAGAATGCATCATCAAAACATCAACAAAAATCACCATTTAGGCAGGATTAGCAAATACAGTCCTATGACTCTAAAAGCCTCTTTTACTAGGAAGCCTTAAGGTGGAGTTTGGCAGTGAACAGAAAATTAAAAGAAAACAACTAAGAAAATTTTAGAACGGAAAGATTTCCAAGCATAGAGCCCAGTCTACAAACAAGGTCAATGGCACTCAGCAGAACTAAGATGACTCCCAAGTGACCTGGACTGACATAGAAGCTGTTTATTTAACTGATGATGACCAGGGCAATCATCACCAAAGTCAGTCATACAAGCAAGTGCTACCAATTCTTTGAATCCTCTGAAAAACAGATGTCAGATAAGCATGATTTCAGAGAAAGATGTTTATGGTTGAAGTTCAACATGTTTACAACACAACAGATTTAAGACATTACCAGTTTTAACCTTCTCATCTATAAATCAGGTGTCTACAAGTTTTAACATACGAATTGAGGATGGCCCACATACTTGTATAAAAATCAGCATTTGAAAGAATAAACGTATACAAAGAAAAGCATTTGGGATCTTTTAGGTTCTAATAGTTAACTCAGACAACAGTGATGGATCATTGTTCCTCAAAACTGGTCCTCTCTTGGTCATCAAATTAATCTAAACAAGGAGCATAGAATTAAATTTGCTTTAAAAACAAAGACAGTTATCTTACAAATACAGCAAATTCTTCTGTAACCTGTCACTGCAATAAAAGGGTTGGGGATAAAACATCCCACGTTCCAAAACATCTTCATTAGCCTTGTTAAGAACTTCAGATAGAAGTCACATTATCAAGACTCTTCAAAATTAAAGTAATTCAATATTTAATCAGTGGAATGTCATTCTAAATGCAAAATTAAGACCTACTAAGATTACTACAAAAAGCTAGCAATGTGAATGTCTAGATTATGATGAGAAATACACCACAAGTTATACTACAGTTCTGTATGAAAACATTTTAGAGAAAGTTGAGAACATGCATTGTCATCTTAAGGGAGCAGCCACCTCTCCTACAAAACAACTGAGACCATCGAACTACTGGCAAAAGCACATACTCACGTTTCATATTTACTGTCACTGAACAGTGATGCTTAAAATAAAAGATACACATTTTATATTTATCTTCAGCTAAATCTTAAGCAAAATATCTAAAGGGAAAGAACTCTTAGCGAATTCTTCTGTGTCAAAGATCATCAGTGAATGAAAACATTGTCATTCTCATATTGCCAGACATTACACAGCAGTATGTCCTCGGAAGAAGTCATCAGTAGATTCTGACGTTACTCACCCCACTGGAGAGGAGCCAACTGTAGATGCTCCAGGACCAGTTGATTAAGAACACCTTCCACGCTTGCTTCCCCTTCACGCTTCAAGGAAGGGTACATTAGAATTAAGGAAAACTTTGAATCCGAGAGAAAAAGAACATGTAATACGCACAAATTTTATTACTGCAAATCAAAACTGTAACTTCAAGATTCATTAAAGGTTAAAGTTATATATCTGGTCGTATTTGCCAGACTTGGTGAACAATAATAATTAGAGCAGTTCATATCTTCAGAATATAAAAATTTAATTCCCCTGAGAAGTGTTAAATACAAAGATGTAAAGGTAAAAAGTGTCTGAACGATAGTAAAGCATAAGGAAAAAAATGACTGGAAGCTGTGAAAGTGCAGAATCTGTAAGCATGCAGTGCAGGATCACAATTCAAAACGACAAATTAAGAACAATCTGAAAACCAAAAAGATAAAATATGAAACAGAACAAACGTGGGGTAGGTCAGTTTTGAATACTGCCTTGGTGTGAGACCTGTGGACATAAAAGGAATGTTAGGCCATGCAGTGGTAGCGTCCTTGAAGGGTAAACATCACAACAGAATTGCACAGGGATGTAACCTGCAAGCATCCCTTCTGCACAGTCCTGTATGAACTCAGCGACAAGCTCAGACTGAAAGGAGAAAAAAATTGGAAATACTCTATGGACAGTGAAGCACTGAAATCAACTGTTGGAAATAACAGAATCTCTATTTTTAAAGGTCTTATAAACAACTCACACAGGTGCTGGTGTAAAAGGTTAGCGATCTTCTAATGGAACAACCACGGGTGAAATGGTGTCCCAGCATAATTACAGGCTGAACTCCCAGGAAGATGCCTCAAGGCTTCATCCCACTCCAAAAAGTGGGCTTCATCCCACTCCAAAAGGCTTCATCCCAGTTCTCCAAAAGAACTGGAACCATCTTCCTCAAAAGTAAATAAACAAAGGTAGAAGAATCTACGAGCTTTTATAAACAGCTCCTAAATGCCATCAGTTCTTTTTCTGCAAAACTCTGGAAGGAGAGGCACATCGTCTGACTGATGGAGTACATTCTCGTCTGTGTCATTTAAAAGAAAATTAACAAGCGCTGAAGACAACTAATTTTTACCACAGGACATAATCTCACAGGCTCTCCAGGAGGTTGGAAAAAAATCTTGAAATCTCAGTTTAAAATGAGATCTAACAGTTAGTGGCTGAGATTCAAGAGCTCAGAGAGGTGACAGAAAAAGGGAATCAATACAATTTATATCATTCTTGCAGCATTTTTTTTTTTAACAACCCTTATTATGGCCTGAGAAAAATGTATTAAATAGCTTTAATTTCCCTAAAAGGACTACAAATGAAGAATTCACAAATGCTAAGAAAAGGGTCTGAAAGCCATAAACAACACTACACAAAACCACCTATTTGGAAAATTCAAGGCAGCTGACTACCACTCAGAAAAACATTGCTGCTGAAAAATAAGACCCAAGACACCAGCACAACAGAATAATTTCCATAGACCGAATTATGGGATAGAGAATACATAATTTGGAGAACTTTATAGACATAAAACATAAATAATTCTGTTATCTCATCTTTAATCTATGAAATGTAAATGAGAGAAAACACTAATAAAAAGGCAGTATTTTAAAGAAGTTTTAAAACAGAGAGGCTGCCATTAACTGTAATGTTAAACAAACTTAACTGTAATTTACTTACAACTGGCTCACAGTGGTGCCTGGAATATTACAAATTTTTACTGCTTAAAGCTCCATGGAAAGCTTAATGTCTCAGATACCACCAAAAAATGACTTTCAAATAGGTGATTCTCCAGTCTTTATTATTGGTAAATGCTATCAACCAGGTCCACACATTCATGAGGAAAAAACACTTTTGCAATTTCAAATTCAACATATGTGTAGATTATCTCTGCAGCCAACTACCTCTTAAACTTGATGCAGAATATCTTGCTATGCATGTGATATTTCTTCAACAGCCCAGTAATGAAAATATGAAACATTCCTTCAGGTGAGTGGAATTATGAGAAGAAAATCTATTCTTAAGCCATTATTCCCCACAAAGGGCAACTGTTTAGAGGGATTTAAAAAGAGAACACATAGCTATGCCTCAACTAATAAAAAAATGACCTGCCCACACTTTGTTCACTTTTTGCTCTCTGATAGAAGACGCCAAAATACTCGATCAAGCTCCCTGGAGCACTGCCAAGAGTTCATTTGGTCTTAAGAAGAGAAGAAAGGCTGAGCAGAAATTTTACTGCTATCATAGTGGGAAAGTATAGAGAAGATGGAGATAGACTTTTCTTGAAGGAGCACAATAATATGAATAGGGGCAACAGCTGTAAGATCCAGGGCAGAATGTTCTACCCAACCTAGAAGGAAGAGGTTTCTTCCAACCTAAATTATTCTACAATCAATGCAACCTCACTGTCTTCAGATTACGCCACAAAGTGCCCTGTCAGTGCCAGTGGCATTCACTGTGGTATTCAGGCTGCCCCACGGGTATGGCAAAACAGACTCAAATGAAATATAGATGTTCAAATTGCACAAACTAATTCAGTAAACATGCCTTCTGTTGCCAGTAAATCCTCAAAGTACTGTTTTTTAACCAGCAGTACCTAAAATCTTGCCCACAGATTGCCCTAAGTATGAAGTCTAGTCAAGCTCTGCTGCCAAGCAGACTCAAAGATAAAAATCAGTGAAGCTGACAAAGGAACTCTGCATGGTGGGATGGTCTGAGCATGCCTAGTGGTCACAAATAGCACTGAATTCCATACCATTATCTTTGTCTCCTGAATTTGCTAACACTGAACAAACTGAACATAACTGCAAAGTCATCACCTTCAAGTTTGTCTATTTCTAAGACAAGCCATTACATGCCAATTAAAGCAAAACAGCTGGAACAGGGAGTACCACTGTACTGTTCCATTCCTTGCTCTAAATGCAACCTAATAAATGACAGAAGATCAAGAACCAAAATTTAAAATTCATTGAAAAAAAAAAAACAAAACTGCACAGATAGACTGAAGTACAGGCTGCTGAAATCTGACCTTGTAGAATTTACCTACTCACAAACCTTCACACATTTTGCTGAACTGTCTTTGTGACCACAGACCTGCTATTCCATTGGAGTCCCGTGTTTAAATGCCTCAGTTCTCCGGGGTCTCACTTCCAACAGCCGAGTCTGTTATTAACAGCACATGCATCAGGCTAGAATGAAACAGATAACTTCCAGATACCAGTGCAACTCTTTACATTTGGAAATTCAAGACATTTTCATTTGCACCATACAATGAGTTTCAATGAGGGCCTCAGATCCAATTAACACACAACTACCAGATACTATTAAAAAACAAACTTAATTTTACAGAGTAGAAATCTTTATTCTAGCAGCAGATTTTATGATGTAAACTGTCTCGTACTGAAAACCTGAATGACAGTCAAATGAACTAGTTATTTCCCCTAGGAAAACTTCAGTCTTTTATACCATCTTGGTTGTCTAATTTCAATGGGTATCTACAATTGTAACACAGCATGTTACCTAAAAACTGCAGCTTAAAAAGACAAAAGAGAGCTTTTAAAAAGGTTTCTATATTACAGTTACTGATGTTTCCCTCTTGCTATGTAGCATTCCACATCCTGCATCCTTCTAAAATGGTTTATTTTCAATAACATATTTCTCAGTTCTTTGGCAAATAAATACAGGTGGAAGCACGCACACGAGCATAAGCAAATTAGCAAATGTTCATAAATAAGATTATACTAATGAAAAACAAATTTAAATGATTAATGATCACAGTTTGCTTATAGCAGTAGCCTTAGTCATATTTTAAGCTTTCTACTTTATTATTATTGTGCTACTTTATTATTAAAACTAATTACATGCAGTTAATGAGTTTCCTAAATTTAACAGTTGCTATTGCAAACAATTGTTGATGCTAAGAAGCTGTATGGGAAAATAAAGCTTCTTCTAACTGAAGTATTACTTAGGAAACCTCTACTGATGTACAACAGAGCCACAACATGCCATGTTTTCATAACTGGAGATTCATAATTATGATCAAGTCATTAAAAGCTGAACAATAAAAGTAAATTTCAGTAACAGTTACCAGGGGTTTGCTGTCAAACCCAGACAGCATATCAAACGAGATGACTCAAGTTTCTGTCCAATACTTAATCATTTCAAAATTGATTGAAAGACAAAAACATTCATAAAATTTATGTATTTGGAAGAGATGGCAGTGAGAAGAAACCTAACAAATGAGTGGAACGTGTAAAAAACACATAGATTAAATTAAATGAAAAAGTGTTCCAAGTATCACACTGAAAATTCATAAATGAAAGTTGGGAATAATTAGTTGGGCATGCTGGACTACATGCTGAAAATCAATCAGACACAGGACACCTGGAAAGAAACTACTGGTCTTAGGTCAAGCATCACATCTGAAACATGGAAGATGTAGCTTTTATGACATGAGAAGCCTCACCTAAGGACTGCTTCCAGCTTTGGATTTCACATATCAAGAAAAATATAGCTACACTGCAGAATGACATCAGTAACGTGATTGAAAGAAAATGTTATTTGAAAGAAAGGAAAGGAGAAAGGAAAGGCGAAAGGAAAGGGGAAAGGGGAAAGAAGGAAAGGAAAAAGAAAAAGCTGGCAATTAGGTTTAAATATAGAAATGAAAAACCAGAGGAAAGCACACAGAACATAATTTAAAAAACTGTCATATAGCATTTCAAATAGGACAGGCTTCATAGAAATCACAGAAATTAATGCTGAAGTTAAAAACAAAAAAGTCTATTAGGAAAGTTTAAAATGGAGTATGATATTTACGGTAGCACAGGAAGTTTCATTTTTAAAGGTTTTTAGGGCCAGGTTCAGAATATTTTCATGAATATGATTCCAAAACATTACCATCTCACTTCATTGCCATAGCAATTCTTTCACAAAACTACAACATTTCTCAGTCTGAAACCAAACCTAGGGGGAGCAGGAGACAGAGAGGAAGAAGAGTTCAGCTTTCAACAGCCATTCTCTTATCCAGGCCACTGCATGGCTGTACATATCACAGAATAACTTACATTGGAAGCCAACTCCAGAGGTCACTGCCCAATCCTATGCTCTACAGTACATCAGGTTGTTCAGAATTGTCCTTTTCCAGAATTTTTCAGTATCTTCAAAACAACGATTTTACTGCCCTTGTGGACAACCTGTTCTACAGCTGGACTGACATTGTGAAAATGTTCTTTCCTAGTCCCTAACTGGAATGTGGCTGGCTGAAGCTTGCTACAGTCATCTCAGCCTTTCACTAGGCATCTCCCAGAGTCTGGTTCAGTCTTCTACACAACCATCCCCTAGATGAGCAAAGAAAACAATCTGATCCCCAAGAATGGAGGCCAAAGAGGCCCTGTAATCATGTTGGCGGCCTCCTACATCCTACTTTCAGCACCTCCGTCACACTGAGACATCAAAGCAAGACATAGTATTCCAGTTGCACACATAGGAATGCCAACGGGAGGGCGGGGAGGTGCTGGAACACACTTCCCAGAGAACTTGTGGATGTCGCATCCCTAGAGGTATTCAAGGCCAGGTTAAATGGGGCCCTGGACAACCTGATCTGGTGGGTGGCAACCCTGCCCATAGTAGGGGGGTTGGAACCAGACGATCTTTAAGGTCCCTTCCAACCCGAGCCATTCTATGATTCCATGATTACAGTCATTTCTTCTGACTTGCTGGCTATCCTCCGATCTGTGCAGGGCAGGACACGTAAAGTCTTCATCCATACAAGGGTACATCACTGACTCACACATGACAATGTCCAACAAGACCCAATGTTCTTTTTTTCTAGCTCAATAGTCCCTAGCCTATATTGATGGATAGAATAGCTCCACTCTAGGTGCAAGAATTTCCATTTTTTGTTGTTGAAATCCATAGGGCTACTCCAATTGACTTCTCCACCTTGTCAAGAATGCTCTTAATGGAATCGTGCCCTCCAAGGTATTTCCAAGCCTCTGCAATTCAGGTATCCATATTCTCCCACACATTTCTCCCTCCTCTGTTGTTCTCCTACTACTCTAGAGGCTTTGGTGTCCATCCTTCGAGGTACTACGTTTAAAGCCAGACTCACAAAGCTCACCCATCTGCCAGCAAAGATGTTCTTACCTCACTTCATGAGGAGGGCTGGGCAGAGGCACCCAGTGCTAGAGGATGCGGATGGACTGCTCATCTTGTTGCAACAGCAACAAGAATTATGTCAAATAACAGTAGATATAAAACTAAAGCATAAATAATTTATTGATGCTCTCCCTATCCAAACTATTCTGTGCTTCCTATGAAAAATCCCCTCAACCATTGATAAATTCTTTTTAGAAATTTTTCTAAAAATGGGAATCACACACTTGTGTGTGACCAAATTCTCTGAAATGAGTCTGAATATATCTGGATTTCTTCAGTTAAAATGCAGACTGCACAGATCACTGGAATATTCTGAAGAATCTATGGTGGGTCTAACAGAGAGTGTGAGAACAGCACAAAGAGAAGTTTAACCTGCCCTTCATCTTCCATATGGGGAATGTGACATTTCTTAACTCCAGATTTTGAAGAAACCAGGAAGAAAGTGTCAGTATAAACATGAAAAGACAGAGCACTCAGCAATACACACAGCCCTCTAGAAACATTAAAGAACACTTGGTACAGATGCCTTGATCCTCAAGACAGAATGCATAGAAGCTCCCTGCAGAAAATATAAATTTTGTTTAAAAATATTTAGAAAATATGAAGAGAAGCATAAGTTGAAAATATTAGCCACCTTAATATTACATGTGCTCCATCTGTTCAAATCCTGTGTTAAAACAACAAACCTTGGTTGGTAAGCTGATACCAGATGCCATCTACCAGATGCTAAAAAACAAGACAGCGTGTTCTTAATTTAAATTATCTCAATACACCTATAATCTCAATGACACTCTAAGTTAAATTACTTCAGAATTTTTCTTAATTGAAATGGCACGGCAGTAAGCTTTCACAGAAGGTCCATTTTCCTGCTAATTTTCATTCTATCAGAAATGTGCAGAGGTTACAATGAATAATACACTCTGTTGTCTTTACCTCCTGCCTTCTGCCCTCCAAAAGTATACGAAAATCGATCAAGCATTACAGTACTTTCACAAATGAAGCACTCAAAAATCTCATCACTTGAAACCCTGAATATCTGAATGAATAAAGCAATGGAAAATGTAATTTTCATACTGGAAGATATTCCTGCTGCTCCTCAAGACATACAGACACAACTTTAAATCCTCATTATTCGTAAACTATTTTTGGCCCTCAAAGGGGCTCTAAATAAACTCTTCACTGCAGACAATACAAAAAGGATGTTAAGATACTTGAAAGCATCCACAGGAAGGCAACAAAGCTGGTAAAGGGTTGGAAGGTGTGTCCTATGAGGAGAGGCTGCAAACACTTCGGTTGTCTAGTTTGGGGAAAAGGAGGCTGAGATGTGACCTCACTGCTCTCTGCAACTTTTTGGAGAGGGGAAGAACAGAAGGAGGTGTTGGTCTTTGCTCCCTGGTAACAGATGACGGGACATGCAGGAATGGCACAAAGCTGCACCAGGGGTTCAGACTGAACATTAGGAAAAATTTCTTTATCATGAGGGTGGTCAAACACTGGACCAGGCTTCCTAGTGAGGTGGCTGAGTCCCCATGCCTGAGAGGCATTTGGACAATGCCCTCAGAAATATGCTTTAACTTTTGGTTACCTCTCAAGTAGTCAGGCAGTTGGACTAGACTATCTTTGTAGCCAGCTGAACTATTCTATTCCATTCAATGTCATCCACACACTTAAAATTTGAAGGTTTTGTTTACGTGATTATTTCATGCAATATCAACCAAATACTGTAATAATTTAAGAAACTACAAGCTTCTTACCAACACTGAAGTTGGTTTACTTAAGAAGTGTAAAAAATTGAGCTATTCTCCTCCTTTACTGTTTGTACCATATATCCAATTATATTTTCACAGAATCACAGAATCACAGAATTGCAGGGGTTGGAAGGGACCTCAAGAGATCATTGAGTCCAACCCCCCTGCCAGAGCAGGTTCCCTACAGCAGGTTGCACAGGTAGGCGTCCAGGCGGGTCTTGAATATCTCCAGGGAAGGAGACTCCACAACCTCCCTGGGCAGCCTGTTCCAGTGCTCCGTCACCCGCACCGTGAAGAAGTTCTTCCGCATGTTGGTGCGGAACTTCCTGTGCTCCAGCTTAAGGCCATTGCCCCTTGTCCTGTCCCCACTGACCACCGAAAAGAGGTTCCCCACCTCCATTTGCCTCCCGCAACTAAGATACTTATAAACATGGATCAGGTCCCCTCTCAGCCTTCTTTTCTCCAGGCTGAACAGACCCAGCTTACTGAGCCTCTCCTCATAGGGGAGATGCTCCAGGCCCTTTATCATCTTTGTGGCCCTCCGCTGGACTCTTTCCAGGAGGTCCCTGTCTTTCTTATACAGGGGAGCCCAGAACTGGATACAGTACTCCAGCTGAGGCCTGACCAGGGCAGAGTAGAGGGGGAGGATCACCTCCCTCGACCTGCTGGCAATACTCTTTTTAATGCACCCTAGGATCCCATTGGCCTTCTTAGCCACCAGGGCACACTGCTGGCTCATGGCCAACCTGTCATCTACCAGGACCCCCAGGTCCCTCTCTGTAGAGCTCCTCTCCAGCAGGTCGTCCCCCAGCCTGTACTGGTACATGCGGTTATTCCTCCCCAGGTGCAAGACTCTACACTTGCTTTTGTTGAACCTCATCAGGTTCCTCTCTGCCCAACTCTCCAGCCTGTCCAGGTCTTGCTGAATGGCAGCACAGCCTTCTGGCGTGTCAGCCACTCCCCCCAGCTTCGTGTCATCAGCAAACTTGCTGAGGGTGGACACTATCCCCTCATCAAGGTCGTTGATGAAGACATTGAACAAGACCGGACCCAGCACCGACCCCTGGGGAACACCGCTAGTTACAGGCCTCCAGCTGGACTCTGTGCCGCTGATCACTACCCTCTGAGCTCGGCCAGTCAGCCAGTTCTCAACCCACCTCACAGTCCACTCATCTATCCCACATTTATTTTAAGTGTAAGAACAACTGATGCAGGAGATACTTCTCAACTTTTCTTTGGTTACTTATGAACACTGAATCTCTCAAATTCTAATCATAATGACTCATTTTTCTACTTCATTACATTCACAGGAGCAGACATCAGTTTTTATTTATTTCTAATAAACTAAACAACATACTCCTTTGCCTGTAAACAATACAAGATTACTTATAATAAAATATTCGGAACTGTGTTCTCTAAAGTATACATTCCTCTTCTCATGCACATATTTTGCACAGAAAGGTTACCTGGAGAGCTCAAAGTAGTTTGAAGACAGTAGATACCAAAGAGCTCACTGTCTTAGCATTCAAATAGCTTCTGCAAAAATTTCTTCTCAAGTAAGGAATAAAAACAACTATATCCCTTTGCATTTTTGCAAATACTTTTTTATCTCTCTGCTGTTGGCTTCTGAAGAGAAACAAAGTTTACGCAGTTAAGCTATCTATAGATTTCTCCAAGTACCTGTCCACCAGTATGTCTAAAAAAATAACTGTTGGGTCAGCATCAAATTACCCTGGTGGAAGGACAGCTTTCTCAGAAATCTGAGAAATTATGTTTCTCAAACTTTGTAGAAGTGAGAGGAAAACTGTGTTGTTCTTTTTTTACCTGCTGATACCTAAAAGCTGCTCTAAGAGATACAAGGATCAGAAAGACTGACTCTAGTTGAGACATAAAATGTATAAAGGAATACACACTTCAAGAATTTTTATGCACACACGTGATTCAATACCTGTGGTTAGAATAGCTTTCAATGTAGGAACAAGGAAAACATTCAAAACAAATCTTAAAAGCACAGAAACTAATGCTTACACTTAATTTAGCAAACAGAATTCATGCATTGTTTTTGTAGTTTTCTAAGGGGCTGACTTACATGTCATCCATGATAGTTTGAGTACCAAAACTGGGTTTAAACACAGAACAGAGAAGAGATGTAAATAGTGTTGCTCAGCAACAGAAATGAATGAGGATTCATGGATTCAAGGATGTAGTTTTACATCCTTACAAAATTATTACAACTACACATTCAATTCTGACATGAGAATTCAACTATGCTATAGAAGAATATTTATATCACTCCATAACAGAGAAATTTTCTAAGCAAGTTCTGGTTAAATATTGACATTTTTGCATAAATGGAATTCTTTCTGAAATATTGCCTAGGGAGTCTGGATGGAACTAGGCCTTAAGAATCTCATTAAGAATCACACATCTTGCCTTTGACTAATGCTGTACAGATTTGTGCGGCTTTAATAATTAGGAATTTAAAAAAATCATTTCAGATCACTAGATAAAAGGACAATTATAAGTACAGAAAGACATCTCTAAAGACAAACCATGATTTGATTGCCACTTCCCTCTCATTTCCTGGCATCATGCAAATGTGAGGATGATCTGAGTGAAAAATATAAATCTCCTGAAGGATGCTGAGTATCAACACATGGGTTAGGGGGCTGTTGGCTGCAGAGAATTTTTTCCTGATGACAATTATGAAAAAGTACTTTTCTGACAAGTAAAGCATAAGAGTTTTAATGGAAATAATGCAATTTACAAAAACACCATTGGTTAATTTTAACTCTCAACTGAATGTATGTGAAAGCTTCTTTATGCAAACTCTTATTATTAATAAGGGAATATATTACTGCATTTAGCGTGATTACGAGGATTTTACATTTAGGATGACTAAGTCACCACTGAAGTCCTTTCTAAGCCTTAAAATGGCTACCCAAGATTAGATGTACTACTACGTCTGTTAAAAAAATTTGGAAATAAATTATTCTAATATGTTCTGATTTGCTCAAATTTAATTAAATAGATGAAAACTCTCTAAATCCAGCTTCATGAATCTCTTCATGATTCACTTAGACAGTGTGAGGGAAGAATAGAAAAATTGGGCCCTATAAAACTACTTCTCATCAATTCTAAGGTTCTTCAGTTCCCTAAACGTTGAGAAAAACACAGAGAGTTTCAGGCGGGCTCAATGATTCCGAAAAAAAGCCATTATAGTTAAGATCCAAACATCATCTAAATAATATACAGCACAATTAACCTTAAACAGTCTATAATTATTATAAGCTTCATAGTTCTAATTACTTTTCAGTAACACTGCTACAAAGTGAGCTGAATTATAAAATAAAATGTCATAGGGCACCTATTTATGTATTTTTAAAGCAAGTGCTTATGAAAGGATATAATTTTCCAGCAAATATCCAGCTTGCTGTTAATCTCCAGACCTTTTGCCTGTTGTCTTTCTTCTTCCAGCTGCTTTGCATTCGCGTACTGTGTCCCATCGGCAGGGGATTCTGGGAAGCTCTCAAAATTGAACTTGTCAACTTGGATAGCCATACTGTAGCCAAAGGAAAAGAAAGAGAAAAAAAGAAATTTTACTGCAACAACTTCACAGATATTACTTCTGCAGAAAATGCAGACCACTGTGGAACCAAACACTACAATATTATGTTATATTTGTCTCTGTAGCGTCTAATCTGTATATTAATGATATATAAGCTGCACAATTTATGCTACTGAAAATAGAATCCTGCTTTAATCTGTTGAGACTAAAAAAAATTCATCAATGAGCATCTTAATGCCTTTGTGAGCAGCTCAGAAGATAACTGTTCTGCTGTTGAAACCAGCTGAACTCTTCAGGGGTTCACCTGCCTTTACTCTGGGTATGAAAATGCTCCTGGTGTGTTTAACACGTGCTGAAAAGAAAACCAACAAAATTGGGCCAAATGCTGATGAACATACCAGTTAAAGCTGTTCATTAATCTGATCCTGTACACAAAGAAGCAAAATATTATGCACAAGTGTGTCCTGACACACTTAGAAAGCCAGGTAAAACTGTTTTATAAGCCCACTTCCTACATTTTCCTTGGAATTTTTCCTTAGAAAACTCAAAAAGGAATGACAAATCTACACCAGTACTAAGTGTCAAGTATGTCCCTTCTCTTTTAGAGAAGATATTTGCATCCTGCTTAATGTATGTTAATAAATTACAGGCAATATTAATTTCAATACCATAGTATACTTCATCAGTAGCAAATGGTTAAATAATTGCTTTATTAAATGTATGGTGATGCATAAAAGCAAATTAAATTAATTACACTATAATGCATACTAAATACTTATATGTTAAACTAGAATCACTAATCTAATTTAGAAGGGAATTTAGAGCAGCTCACATCACATGAAATGTGGTTATAGCAGATCTAATATACTGTGCTGCCAAAACAGCTTTAATTTCCTGAATTGTCTGAAATAGAAAAATAATTAGGGAAGAATTAAAATATATTGCTCTTGAGATGACTTTGCACTTAAGGAAAAGACAAGACCAAGCAACAGCTTTTTAAAGCCAAGCATGACAAAAAACAAGTACAATGGAAGAGGGGCTGTGCGAAGGGCATTACACAAAATACACAGGATTACTACTGCTCCTTTTCTATATTTCTACATCTGTCACTGATAGAAGCATATTCCAAATATTGCCCAAAGGAAAACAGTAGTGACAGAAATCAACAAGAAAGGGCTTTGAAATCCCACCGGATCAGACGAGATTTTCTATAATTAGCTTTAAGAAAATGTTGACCTTAAAAGAAAGTGAGAAGAGATACACAGCAATTACAAAAACAAGGAATAATCTAAAGCTTATCAAGTTTACTGTGGAAAGACGAATTCAAACAGGCCCATCATGCCTCACTTTGAGCAAAAACCGACATCTCAGGAGAAGTCATTAACGTTCCAGGACTGCCTTCATCATTAAAAAACACAAATACAAGGCTAAGACAAAGGCAGCACAATCGCTGTTTCTATAAGCTATCTCCTCACATTTAAAAATCGAAGAAGTCAGAGGAATTAATCTATTCCTCTCAAAGGGGTGTTTTTGTCTTGGCTATTTTTTCTTCAGCAAGAGATCATTAAGAGTTCTTCATTTGCATTCAAAGACCATCAAGTGCTGGGCATATAAAAAAGTCAAAATGAGCCACCAGAAGTGTATCACAGTAACTGCAGGAATCAAGCTAGAAATAAAGAATGTAATGAAAAACACCTAGACACAATCTGTAGAGTGGATTAAAAAAAAAAATCAGGTCTTAAAACAACAACTTCAATTCTTACTGGTTTTTACCACCAATCTGCAAATGCTGGTGCAGTTTCCGGGGTTTTGCACAGGGAGCACATGTGGAAAATGAGGTACAACTGGAACGTGGTTTCCAAGATTGCACTCTACTTAGTGGCATGTGACCACATAGATGCAAATCCAGTACTGAATTTCTATTATATATACAGTATTGCTGAAATTCTTATATAAATATTCATATGTAGTTAACTATATTCATATTCCAACAACAAACTATCTTGGTTTCTGAACAGTGAACTATATTTAGAATCCATCTTCCAACGGATCCAGACAACGGCTCATTATTTACTGTGCCACACTTTTCTAAGTGAATGATATATTAGAAAAACATTTCTGCCCAACAATACTTAATATTTAATCGAAGGCATTAAGATTACATTCTTTTGTTAATGGATCATTACTGGCAATATGGTAATTTTTTCTCTGGAAATTAAATATGCATGCATGCACTCTATTCCCCAGCTACTCTACAACAAATCCACATCAGTGTCAGGAATACAAGTTAGATTTTTCTTAATAACACTTCATTGTACAGCTCTGAAATTACTTGTATTAAGCTCAAAGCTATGGTAACATGAGTAAATGGGGCTCCTGCTACCCAGACCTCTGCTAATTTCCCTGTTTTTAAACGACGTTTCCATTTATATTGAGTATAGTGCATGTAGCCCAGTGATACCTCAAGTCACTTGAAAAGATATGAAAGTGTCCCCAGCATAGTTGCCTGCTACAAAGTGAAAGGTCTGAGAAAAAGAGAGAGAACTACAAAGAAAATATCACATGAAAGAATATTACAAACACAGCTGTAGGCAGGATATACGAAAATAATAAACAGAAATAAATACAATTTTTCCAGACTATAGTGACACTCAAGGTGTAGCATGACAAAAATAAATCCTAACTCCTTCTTAAATATAAACACCTTCCACCATTAGTATTCTGCTCCCTCTTGTGCTAAAAATAATATAGAGCCTTGTCTTGGCATTCTGTGTCAATAGTGCTACTTCAGTACCTCAGCCTATGCAATGTGTAGTAAATTGAAAGGCTTTACCTAAAAATCAAAACAAAAATAAATACCTTAGCCTAAATCAGTCACTCATCCCTAAAACCTTACCCCTACACAAACATAGCCTCTTCACTTCTAATATGACAACTGCTCCTACCTCAAGAGATGCATTTCACCAGAGAGGTATGAATGAATAGATGAACTATTCTCAAAACCAGTTAAGAGAAAGCAGATAAGCTGGACATTGGGTTACAACCATCAAATACAAAAGGTGTTTCTTTTAATTTTTAAGTGATCTGTATAGATCACATGAGTTTTATCCCAAAAGCAGCAGAATGAAGTGAAAGGCAATGAACAGCATCCAACTTTGTCACTGTGCTATGAAAATGAAACATATTTTAGCCCTTAAAGTCTTTTTCCACTTCTATCTACAGTTACTTAACGACCTATGATTCTCATGAAGAGTTCTCTGCACCACTTTTCTCCCCATATTTGTCCTTGCTTGCTGCAATGCAACAAGAATCCAGAGATTCTGTGTACAGAGAAGTCAAAAAAGGCATTTGAGATTGAAATAGGCATTCAATTTATGGTGAACAGCTATGACAATGATGGCTTACACTGTGCAAGGGTAATTGCATACCCAGCACCTTGCTCTTCACAGTGATTACGTATGAGGGAAAACTTACAAGATCTTAAAACCCAAAAGCTTAAACATATACTTGCTTCAGGAGAGGGGACCAGAGTTGCATTTTAACCTGCTTTACTTCATGGGCAGCTATCCAGGGTAGCTATCCAAATTTTCTACAAGGAGAGTTTTAAATAACTCATGAGTTATTTCTACAAAAACACTGCATTATGTAAAAATATTTAATAGCCAATCCTGCAAATGCAAAACAGGTTTTGTTTCTCTCCGGCTAACCTTGCTTGTGCAGAAGAAGGAATAAAGTAACAAATTTTTTCATGAATAATGAAACAATCATGGTTTGAAACTCCTGGGTTTTGTCATGAAACGAGCCCCAGTCGGTATGACAGCTCCTCAGACAGGGAAGCATCGTTACAGGGATGCAAATTATTCAAATACAAATTAGGTGAATGAAGAGGAAAAGGTCAGCTCGTTGGCAGTGCTGATGATACGTCTGCACGGTATCGTCCCACGTCACCTGTCAGGATGACTTATGGGGAAAAAAACGACAAACCTTCCACTGGTGCAGCAGCCATTTCGATGACAGTTCTCTCAAGTCTTGTTAAAGCAATGGCAAAGAATTAAAGGCACCAGAGAGTTCATTTCAGCACTTCTCATAAAGTGAGTTACAACTTTACTGGAAATATTACCCTGACCTGATGACAAAATGCACAACAAAAAGGACTCTGTGTACAGAAGAAAACTTCCTGCAGATGCCATCATAACTAATCCTGAGACCGTGCTGCACACATCCCTCTTTACTAAAGCAGTGCCAGCTAAAATTAAGCAATGCCAACAATGTTGCAGAAGTGGCAAGCAGCAGACAGGCTCAACAGGCAGAGAATTCAGAAAAGGAGCACTGCCTGCCGTGCTCAGACTGCTGCCTCTGCCCTGTGCATGAGCTGATGGCTGGGGAATGGGCAGGTCCTGGTCAGCCCCTGCCCCATGATGCTGACGTCCTTGGCTCTTGTGAAAGGATGAGGGTATGAAATGGAATTACACATGTCACGCTCACCAAATAAAGCAGGGTTAGAAGCAGGCATAGAATTAAAAGAAAGGCAGCAATCTGGCTTAACGTAACTAGATTTCAGCTTTCATTAAGTACGTAAGATATTGCTGCTTAGGTTGGAAGAATAAAAATCTAGAGACACTCCTTATTCAATTATCTTTAGGAAGAAAGGATATAACATGAACCCACAAACTTCCTCATGGCTAACTACCTATTTAAACACTATCACCCACAGATGAGTTCACAAACTGTTTCCATAATGAAGCTGAAATGAGGCAGTCAGAGAGGTTATTCAATATTATGCTTTGTGCTTCCTGCTCATTCTCCTGACATACAGGAGACAGTAGGGACACAGACACAGACTAGATTAGCATTAATTATGCGAAATGCTTATATATTCATATGTATATATTCACATATATATATGTTCAAATATATATGAAAAGTCCCTGTATCGTCAGTGATCTTAAATTTCAGAAAGTGTCAGAAGTGAAGATGATACTGCTCTTTCTTACTTCAAAGAGGAAATTTAAAAAAAAAAAAAACATAAATATGAGCTAACAGAAACAAACAAACTCACCTGGTTATTATAATATCTTGTCTCAGGTATACATAATTCCACTCAAAATACAAATATTGCAGCTGATATAAAAAAAGCAGAGTAGTGACACACCAGTATACAATAATTTATGGGAAAGAGGAACCTCAAGTATCAAATCCCTTGTGAGAATAATACATATGTATCATCAGATGAACATGACAAAGTAATCTAAATTAATACATAACTTGTGCTTACTTCTGAATATTTCAATACTTGAGAAGTGCAATCTGTATTTCACACATTATGACAAAATACAACTGCAGAAAGAAGTAGCTCAAGTGACCCATAAGTAATGATATCTCCTCCTGGCCGAAAACTGACTTCATAAAGGAAAAGGATTGCTTTAATATCTGAACTATGCAGAGCAAAAGATAAATTTTCCCATTAATCTTTGAAAGGTCAATTAAATTAAAAAATTTGCATTTAGAACTTAATTATTTATTTAAAATAATTGAAGAGAAGATAAAAGTCAAACTATACTGCTGAAGTCTGTAAAATTCAACAGCTTATACTTACCTGATCCACAACATTACAGATGATAAAAAGTTAAAACTAGGAAAGAATAGTTCCTCTGTCTATAACGTAATATTTGAGAATGGAACCATGTTAAGAGATAGGTAATACATAAATCTTCTACATAAATCTTGTGCTTAAACGAGATTATACTGCGCATGCTGCGAATCTTGCTTTTTAATTCCTAACTCTGAATTTGGAAAACATAACCTGGAAATGAAGAGGCATAACAATTAGCCTCAACTTGAATCTTTTTTTCACTTTCCCATTCAAATGATTTGGACTTCTATGGAAATCACCATGCAGCAAAACTGTTAGCTACTTAATGCAAGAAGAAATTGAGAATAGTAATGATGGTAACAGCACACTCTATAAATACAGCAACTTCCAAAGGGGGCATGAGAGACTGATAATCAATAGTCATTTACTCAGTTAGGAAATGTAGAAAACTGTAACTATGATAATACTTAAAGACTGAGTTGAATACTCCTGCTTTATTTATGAAGTCTGAACTGTGTGTGAATTTTCATCCTATCATTATCCAAAATAATGCCACCCTGTACCTCCCACCTCTCTCACAGCGGAATATTAATAATCATAGAATTGGAGAACTGCATTAGTCATTTGTATAATTCAGTATTGCTGTTATACGGCAGAGAGCTCAGAAGAAAATACATATAAATTAAAAAACATGGAATTTTCTACCAGATACAACACATAAGACGAATAAAACTCATTCTACAGTCCTGCCAACTTCTAATTCCAGCTCCATCTCCCCAGAGGACCAAGAAGATTGGCCTCCTGCATATGAGATACCTAGAACATCAACTCATTTTCTCTTCAGTGAAAGGCTTAAAAATTCCCAAGAAATCATGGCATTGTTCTTCTTCTAAGGGAACATGACCGCAATATCTTGTACAGTCCTGAAAGGACATCTTCAGAGAAGATACTGCGATCGCAGTCAAACCAAACTCAGAGATAAACTGAGTGCTCAAAACACCAGAACAGACTACGCAGTGCAGAAATCACAGAATCATAGAATGTCTCCAGTTGGAAGGGATCCACAAGGATCATGGAGTCCAACTCCTGGCTCCACAAAGCACCACCCAAAATCCAAACTCTATTTCTGAGAGCAATGTACTGGGGAGCCTCTTCCAGTGCCCAACCACCCTCTGGGGAAGAACCTTTTCCTAACACCCAACCCTGACCCTCCCCTGACACAGCTCCATGCCGTTCCCTCGGGCCGTCACTGTCCCCAGAGAGCAGAGCTCAGCGCTGCCCCTCCACTCCCTGTGAGGAGCTGTAGGCTGCCATGAGGCCTCCCCTCAGCCTCCTCTGCTCTGGGCTGAACAAACCAAGGGACCTCAGCCACTCCTCACATATCTTGCCCTCTAGATCCTTCACTATCTTTGTAGCCCTCTTTTGGATGCTCTCTAATCATGCACACATGAAGCGTGATTAGTGATACACAAGACAAAATTCAACGATACGTGGCATTACAGACAAGATTTTCATGAAGGAAGTAATTTCAAATATTTGTGGGGTAAAATGACACAACGCACGAATGCTCTGCATGCAAGAGCGTACATTTTGTCATGGGCTATCACTTCAAGATACAAGTAGATTTTATATTTATAGTGAATTATTCATTTACATACTACTTTCTTTTTTTAACTACACAAAGGTAACATTTGCCCTTTTTCCCAAAGTAAATGTTCATCTTGGGATGAATTGCTGTGATAACCAAATTCTTTTCCAAGTCACTGCTTTCCCAAACAATTTTCCTCTCCAGATGTATAGCCCGCATGTGTCAATCACAGGTGTGACCTTCACATTTTCAGGATTTCTTAAAAAAAAAAATCAACAACAGCTGTTCAAAACACTCCTCTGTTAGTTCTTTTAAGGTTCTTGTATGGAAGTTGCCCAGATGACAGATTTCAAAATGTTTATTTTGCCACAACCTCATTTATTCCTTTGGTATATACAGGAGTCATACATATTTAATTAGAGACTCTCAAGTTCCAAAAACAAGTTTTTTGAGTGACACCATACTTGCACTAACCTGCCAAAATCAAAGTTTGGGGACAAATCAAGACATAAACAGCTTAGGAAAACAAAGCACAAAAGCAAAAGTCACACTGCAGTTCCATGGTCCATGACTTTTGACCTACAGAGCTTATTTTGTAACGATTAGCAGGCTGTGTGCCCACTAAATCCCTAAATTTTACTTCGCCAGGAGTAAGCTTTGCCCATGGAGGTCTGCAGACCATAGCAGCCAACTGCTCAGCACTATTAATAACAATTAAGCACATCTTACTCTCACACACAAACTAACTTTGTGCATGAACAATATTTTC